>JASPKZ010008483.1:0-116285 GCA_030220185.1 Diploptera punctata | reverse complement strand
GCGTAGTGGTTAAGGCACTGAGCTACAAGCCGGAGGGTCGAGGGTTCAAGTCCCGTTGGGGTCAGGATTTTTAAACTGACCCAAACCCTCTGGCGGCACTATGGCCCTGGGGTCGACTCAGCCTTTAACGAAAATGAGTACCAGACGCTTGTTCTGGGGGTAAAGGCGGCCGTCACGCAGGGCTGGCAACCCGGCTGATATAAAGTGCCGATTGTCTAGACAAAAAAGTGGGGCCTTAACCTCCAACTGCCCCAAGGGCCTCCTGAGGCTTTTGTGGGATCACTTTACTTTACTTATAGTAGTTACGGACATAGAGCAGACCCGGGGATAAGGGCATTATGCCCAATGTAACCCTGTGGGTGGTGGTGTGGCTCTAAATAAACAAAATAAAATAAAATGAGAAGATGGACTTCACCAGAAGTCAGATATTGATAACTTTCTCTAGCATTCGTCATGTTGTGTTTCTTAGCATTGCATACCATAAAAATTAATTAACCAGTAATTGGTTTAACTTATTCAACTAGAAATAAAAAAGTATTTAATTTACGTGTAGTAACGCACGTCGGGTATTCGCTATTTACAGATAAAGTGAAAGCAACTAAGTTTTACATATATAGGGGAATGACACTCTGAAATTGTTCTCTTGAAAAAAATACTGATATCGCTTTTTACAATCGCCCTTCGATTGCATTCACTTTCACCACGATTTAACACGTGCACCTCTGTGCTTCAATTAATTTACAACAATTCTAAAAAGATATACGGTTTACAGCTACAGTAAACGTATTTACACACTAGAAGACTACCGGGGACTAAAGTACGGTACGAGGGATTTACTCGTACATTGTAAGAACAGGTACTCTACAGTGTGAACACTGGAGAAAACATTTGCGTCCACAAATATTTTCTTCACTTTCCTACATTATTTCTAAACTAAGTTAATATTTATAAAAACATCGCTATTAGTGAATGGAACCCAATATCTGGTGTTGCTTGTAATCACCAGGTAAACTTTTCCACCAGTGCTCATTTCCTGAATAACCTACTGCCAAACTATAACAATGGCACTATCTAACTCGTAGGTTCATGGCCGCGCGTTCATAAGCTCTCTATACATTCCTGCAGTGAGTTAATGTTTTCCAATCATTCTATGTAAAATGATTCCCTTACATTACAGTTAGTGTCATTCTACCGCTTCATTCTTGGTCTACCTAGCGGGCGCTTACTGTGTGCTTTTCATACAAGGAGTTTCCATGTCCCTCTATCAATTCCCAATTCATTTGTCTGTTCATCTCTCTTTGGTCTAAACATATTAACAACTTCATTCTCAATTACTTGTATTTTTATCTCCTCCCTTAAAATAATTACTAAAACGAAGTCCTATAAATTAACGGCCGTGCTGGTATTTAATATATGGCAGCCTGAACAATTAGGAACCAATTGTTATTGTTCTATTCAGGCGTCAGAAGCGCTAATTTTTAGAACATTATTGTGATATACGAAATTAGATAAAGTAAAAACATAAGCAATTGGAAATATATTAAATGCATTTAAAATCAGTAAAAAGTACGTGAATAGACAGATAAATGGTAGGATATTTTGGAAAGAATGGACGCTAGCAGAATATCAAAAATAATTTTGTCATACAGACCAAGAGGTTGACGAGATGCTCGACGACCAGGACAAAGATGGAATAATCCCAGAACAGGGCATTCAGCCTAAACCATGAAAGGAAGAAGAAGAGGAAGGCATCTATTCTCCATCGTTGAACTTCACTTTGAGTGAAAATATTTTCATATCTGAAGCTGGTAAAAAATTTCAGACGTGCCAGCATGTCACGGTACCAAATAGTATTTTTAAACCTATTTGGATCATGCCATGCTCGCATGGAGGGAATTAAATCGCCTACAATATTTTATTATAACCGAAGTAAAAGTGTAACAAAGAAACAGTAACAACATGAGTGAAATAGCTAATAAAATTGTCCTACTAGTACAGAAGAATAAGAATACTAATAAATAAATTTTAAGACAAAAAAAAAATTATAAAGAATTGATAAGGTTAAATGTTCAAATATTTTGGTTCAAAATAATCTAAATGAGAAAGAATGTAAATAATACCAAGAATAAATGCTGCAAATAATATATATTACGTATTTCAAGTAATATTAAAGAATATACATATTTCACAGCGCCTTAGGTTTCAACACAACTGTAATAAGGCCTATCGAATTATATGGATCTGATTAATGGACTTTGATCATAAAAAAGGACGACTTTTCCGGATTTGGGAGCGGATGATTCAAAGAAAGATGTATTGCCCAACATGTGAAAATGGAGTTTGGAGAATTATAATAAAAAATTATATAGAATACTAGCTAATACCCGGCGTGCGCTGCTACGACTAAATAAATGAAAATTAGTGTGCTTTCATGGTTAGTTGAATAAGTACATCGAAAAATAATTATAAATTTATATATTTTAGGTACCCCGTGCTGATTGCCTTGACATATATGAGCCGAAATACGAAATTTAATGTGTTTTATGTTTAGCTAATTAAGTATTAAGGATAATTTATATCATCCTTATTTTTATGATACCCCGTGCTGTTTACCAGTCGTTGGCCGGGAATCCACTCATCCCGATCTTCTTGGCATGAATGAGCTGAGACACAAAAACTAATGTACTTCTTACGATTAGTTGAGTAAGTAAAATGAAAAATAATTATAAATATATATTGCAATTGTTTAAAAATTCCCTGTGCCGATTACCCGGTGTTGCCCGGGAATCTACTTTTCTCGATCTTCTTGGCATAAATGAGCTAAAAGACTAAATTCGTTGTTGTGAGTTATGCGTAAAAGAATACTTGCCATGTGTTGTTATACTCGCACAGGAATCTACGTACTTGTTTCGATCTTTTTGGCATCAATGAAAGACAATAAACAATAGTTTGAAAAACTAAAACAACACGCTTTATTAGGTTACCGAACTAAAAAATGAAAAATAATTTTAATTTCCAACAGGCTTGGGATGAAATTAATGTGGTCAAGAAAAAAATCTTCTCCAACACATATAGAATAAAACTAGAGTTATCAACAAAAAGAAATAATCTTACCATCAAAAGCGTGGGGTGCTCTATATCAATTAATATATTTGATAATAAACAGATATTGGCAAAAGTAATGTCTCTAAGAAGAAAATGTAAAAATCATAAAAATCACCTCACGCTTTTGATGGTAAATTTATTTTCTTTTTGTTGATAACTCTAGTTTTATTCTAAATGTGTCTGATAATTCTGGCCAGGATTTTAGAAACAAAATATGAAATTATTGTATTCTCACGGGTCCTTTACAAGTATACAAAGTTTCATGTCGATCCAATGTTTCTAAGTGAGTGAAAATCGTGTTCAAAGATTCCGTTACATTTATACAAAAACACATTTTTGATTTTCTGACGATTCTGGCCAGGATTTAAGAAACAAGTATGATAATATTGTATTGTCACGTGTCCTTTAAAAGTATACAAAGTTTCAAGTCGATCAAATGTTACAATGTAGTGAAAATCGTGTTAAAAATTCCGTTACATTTCTGAACTTAACACATAGCAGCGAATCCTGGACAATAAGGAAAAATATTGTTATAGCCGTATTCATGCGTCAGAAATGCGGTATTCAGAACATTATTGGGATATACGAAATTAGATGAATAATAAATTAGAAATAAATTAATGCATTTAAATCAATTAAATATAAAGTGAATGTAGATAAAAATGGAAGGCTCATTTTCAAAGAATCGACGGTAGCAGAATATCAAAAATAATTTTGTCATATAAACCAAGAGGATGATGGGATGCTGGACGACCTAGATAGAGATAGAATGAGCCCAGAAAAGGGCATTCGGCCTAAACCATGAGATGAGGGATAAGAAGACATCTATTCTTCACAGTAGAATTTCACTAGGAGTGAAAATATGTTCATATGTGCACCTGCTAGAAATTTTCAGACGTGTGAACATACCATGCCTACTAAGAGAATTTTTAAACCTGTTAGTAGCTCGGTATGTTCATATGTAGGGAAGTTATATCGCCATGAATATTTTAAACTATCTAAAATAAAAGTATAACAAATAATCTGTTAATATGTGTGAAGAGCTAGTTAAATTAGCCAACAAGTAAATAGAGAAAAAACTGACCCAACCCTCTGGCGGCACTATGGCCCTCGGGTTGACTCAGCCTCTAACGGAAATGAGTACCAGACACTTGTTCTGGGGGTAAAGGCGGCCGTCACGCAGGGCTGACATAAAGTGCCGATTGTCTAGAAAAAGTGGGAGCCTTAATCTCCTACTACCCCAAGAGCCTCCGGGCCTGTTGTGGGATCACTTTACTATTATAGATCTGGATCCCCGACTCATCCAAGTAAACTTATGTATGTCTTTATGTTTGAAAATGTATTTGTAATTCGTAGCTGATTACACATACAAAAATCTCTTAAAATTATCCCTTTATAATTTGCTTCATTTTCTCCATGTGGGCCAATTAAATCTTTAATGGTTTTATTTCCAACTCTGGTATTGAAGTCTCCTAATTTACTATCTGGTCATTTTTATTTATTCTGTCCTTTATATCTTGTAATTCGTTATAGAATTTTCTCTGCTTCCATTTTATTTCCAGTAGATGGGGCATATATTCCTATTATTGTTAAATTATCTCCTTCTAACTTTAGTCTTAATGTTACTATTCTGTCACTTATCCAGGAATAAGTTATTATATTTTTTCTCCAATTTTGTTTTATTAAAATAGCAATTCCAGATTTGGCTCTTTCTGTCTTTTCTACTCCTGAATATATCATATGATAATCTCCCATTTCTGTTGATCCTCTTCCTTTCTTTTTTGTCTCACTAATAACAGCTATGTCTATCTGTCTTTTCTTCAATTCCTCTACCAATTCTTCATTTTTTTTATTAAGTCCTCTTACGTTGTGCTTTGCCTGTCGTCATAGTTTTATTATCCGTCTGCTTATTTCTTGTAGCCTTTCGAGTATTTAAAGTTGTCCCCATTATAGGTTACCAGCCTATAGTTGGGTAAGTCCAGTGGTGGGGTTGCCACCTCAATGCCTCTTGGACAGGCAAGCTTTTCTGAAGGGGATGCTCCCTTAGCCTTTGAAGTTTCTCCTTCTCCGCAAGGCAGCGATTCCTCTCTCTTTCCCTGAGTGAGGGTAGGGCGCCTCTTCTGCCAAATCTGCCGTATTAAGGGTATCCCTCTCCGCCTTCATTGCCGTTGAGGTCTTCATCGTTCCCTGGCAAGGGGCCCTCACATGGTACTATCAGCCGGGACAGCTGAACCAAGGTTTTTTTTACGAGGTGTTTCTCCTCCCCTCCTTCTTTCTCATCCGGGCTTGGGACCAGCAATGGCGGAGTTTATTTTTAAACTTATCTGTACAATGTCATGTTCACATGGAGGGAAATTAAATCGCCATCAAAAATTCATTGTAACTAAAATAAAAGTGTAACAATGGAACAGTTAATAACAGTGTGAAATTGCTATTCTTCACAGTTGGATTTCTATACGAGTGAGAATATTTGTATATGTGAAGTTGCTAAAAATTTTCAGACGTGCGAACATGCCATCAGGACAAATAATATTTTTAAACCAATTTGTACTGTGTCATGTTCACATGGAGGGAAATTAAATCGCCATTAACATTTCATTGTAACTAAAATAAAAGTGTAACAATGGAACAGTTAATAACAGTGTGAAATTGCTATTCTTCACAGTTGGATTTCTATACGAGTGAGAATATTTGTATATGTGAAGTTGCTAAAAATTTTCAGACGTGCGAACATGCCATCAGGACAAATAATATTTTTAAACCAATTTGTACTGTGTCATGTTCACATGGAGGGAAATTAAATCGCCATTAACATTTCATTGTAACTAAAATAAAAGTGTAACAATGGAACAGTTAATAACAGTGTGAAATTGCTATTCTTCACAGTTGGATTTCTATACGAGTGAGAATATTTGTATATGTGAAGTTGCTAAAAATTTTCAGACGTGCGAACATGCCATCAGGACAAATAATATTTTTAAACCAATTTGTACTGTGTCATGTTCACATGGAGGGAAATTAAATCGCCATTAACATTTCATTGTAACTAAAATAAAAGTGTAACAATGGAACAGTTAATAACAGTGTGAAATTGCTATTCTTCACAGTTGGATTTCTATACGAGTGAGAATATTTGTATATGTGAAGTTGCTAAAATTTTCAGACGTGCGAACATGCCATCAGGACAAATAATATTTTTAAACCAATTTGTACTGTGTCATGTTCACATGGAGGGAAATTAAATCGCCATTAACATTTCATTGTAACTAAAATAAAAGTGTAACAATGGAACAGTTAATAACAGTGTGAAATTGCTATTCTTCACAGTTGGATTTCTATACGAGTGAGAATATTTGTATATGTGAAGTTGCTAAAAATTTTCAGACGTGCGAACATGCCATCAGGACAAATAATATTTTTAAACCAATTTGTACTGTGTCATGTTCACATGGAGGGAAATTAAATCGCCATTAACATTTCATTGTAACTAAAATAAAAGTGTAACAATGGAACAGTTAATAACAGTGTGAAATTGCTATTCTTCACAGTTGGATTTCTATACGAGTGAGAATATTTGTATATGTGAAGTTGCTAAAAATTTGCAGACGTGCGAACATGCCATCAGGACAAATAATATTTTAAACCAATTTGTACTGTGTCATGTTCACATGGAGGGAAATTAAATCGCCATTAACATTTCATTGTAACTAAAATAAAAGTGTAACAATGGAACAGTTAATAAAAGTGTGAAATTGCTATTCTTCACAGTTGGATTTCTATACGAGTGAGAATATTTGTATATGTGAAGTTGCTAAAAATTTTCAGACGTGCGAACATGCCATCAGGACAAATAATATTTCTAAACCAATTTGTACTGTGTCATGTTCACATGGAGGGAAATTAAATCGTCACGAATATTGTATTGTTACTAAATAAAAGTGTAACAATGAAACAGTAACATGTGAGAAGTAAATGTTTTTCACACTGTAGTTTCACAATGAGTGAAATTATTATCATATGAGTAGCTGCCACATATTTTCTGAAGCACGAATATGACATTTTTGATAAACGGTCTTTTAATCCTGCTGCCATTATGACATGTTCGTGTGGGAGAAAAATAAATTATCTTAATAATGTAAGGGATTCTATGCCACTATGCCGCCAACATAAATTCAAATAAAAAAACGGAAGAACACACTATTTATTTTTGCATACACGAATAGTTACCCAGAGAGAAATATATATATATATATATATATATGTAAATTTTTCCCCCTAAAATATGTGAAAAATGCCTTAAAATAAAGTGAGAAGTTGAACTCAAAATAATCTGAAATTAGCATATTATCAACGTAAAATGTGTATTTCAATGTGTGTAAATTGCTCAGAGAGTGTAGCCAATTAATCACTAAAACCCGCTATCAAACAATTAGACGCTAAACTAATCTGGTGTACTAACACGCCCATTTTCTCACCCTAAATCGCCCATTTTATCACCCTAACTCTGCCAATTTCTCACACCAACACTAACTTGCCCAAACGAACAGTAACGTGACCAAACTAATACTAACTTGCCCATCTAACACTAACTTGCTCATTTGCTCAACCTAATTTATCCACTAATGTATAATGGACTCTTGGGATAGAGCAAACATGTTTGTAATGTTTTTATGTGAGCAAATATGTTGACTAATGGCTCTAGCAGAAACATGTGTTATCATATTGGCCAACACAACGCTAGCAGTCACTTGTTCTCCGATCAAATATTCACTGGTGGCACGGTGGCATAGAAAAGCCTAATTTTAATGTAAATAAAATAAAAGTGAAGAATTCTGATAAATAGAGTATTTGATGTAATTCATTGTGATTAACAGAGCAGTTAATTAAAATAATGTCAGGTCAATGTCCGTCTATGCCTGCGATCCCTTAGACTTTAGTTTATTAAATAAATAATAAGCGACATTATCTCCATTTGCTGAACATGTATATTCCCATACGTCCGTCAAGGAAGCGTAGGTGCTCCCCTAGGAGGAGTTTTCTAACCAAGCTAATTTATTTACGCATATTTCCTAAATATATCTGTGAAATATTGTCAGCACAATGCCTCAATTAGATATCCAGTTGGGAATTAATGTATTACTTGGTTGGGGAAGGCCGATTATATTTTGCTCAGAGTCACTAATGTAGTGGTGTCGGTGACATACTTTGAGCCCAATGCATCAATTAGACATCTAGTAGGGAACTAAGATATTACTTATATGGGGAATAACGGTCACATTTAGCTCAGGGCCACTAATTTAGACTTCAGATTCATTTATATCATCATCATAGTACATTCACGATTTTAGGCCATTTGTTGACCTGTTTCGGCCTCAAGAGAAACACCATCCAAAAGTCTTTTGAGTGGACGTCCTGGTCTTCTTCTTCCTGCAGGTTGATATCTTAACATTTGTTTGGGTATTATGTGTGTGGGTCGTCATATTTCAATTCCTTCTGGATTTTCATGTTGAGACTTGAAAGTAGTTTTGAAGTTCCTTAGGGCAGGTTACTGGCCCGACGCTAAGTAGTCCAGTGGTAGGGCTGCTACCTTTTTAGTCTCTGGACAGACATTAGGATACCGCATTTACTCAGTACCCGATGGAACGGTTATACCGCCGTGACTCGGTCCTCAGAGCTTCGTTTGTGAAAACGGGTTGTACCACGAGAAGGTGAGGATGAGAATTGGGTAGGAGAGGTTATACACACGTCACTACCCCTTACAACGCATTCATTTACGAGCTCGAAAATTTTACCCACGGCTTAACGTTCTCCCGGATGGTCTTGTCCCTTGGATTTTTCCATTCTAAAAACCCATCGAACCCGGCCGGGTTTGAATCCGCGACTTTCGGGACTACAGGCAAGGAACATTACCACTAGATTAACGAAGCCATAATATATAAATGCAAGATAGAAGTAATATAAGTGCATTTTTCTTTTTATATTAATGTACGGAATATGGATGAATGTAGATATGTATTATTGTGATGTAGTGTAGACATAGATTTTACTTATATGTAGCCTGTTATTGTTTTTGATACAAGCGTATTTGTAGGTATTTGTTTATATTATGATTAGTTTTATTTTTTATTCATGGAAAAATAATGCACGTACGGCCAAGCAGGCCCGTGCGCAATGTAAATGCATGTGTATTTTTTTTATTCTGAAAAAAGGCAATAAATTCCATTATTTCTATCTCTATTTTATTCACGAATTCCTTGGGTGGAGTATAAAAAAGTAACATTTTGATGTCAAATAAATGGTTTTCTTCAAAACTAACGTTTCTCCCAAAACTTTATATGGCGCATAATCCGATAAATATTTGCCGTACATGGCTGATAGTTACTTAGATAATTAAATGCGACGATCAGGAAAGTTTTGTTCCTTTGCAGTTTTGCAATAAAATTGATAAATTTCGTGGAAATTAATTACTTTTGAAACAAGAACTAGGGATATTTCAACGTGGCTAACTGCAGATAAGAGGTGGTCTTGCGATCATTTATTCCCGAACAGCTCATTATGTCTCGTCACAAGAATCACGCGAATCTCACGTGCGCTGTTACTATTTTCTTAAAATTCGATCACAATTATTTCATTAACTGTAGGTTTAATAACAAAATTAAAGAGAGAAGACATGTGTGTTTTATTGCAATGTAACACCTTATTGAATTAGTGCACTTATATAATTTCCACAATGTATAAATTGTATATTTCTAAATTAGTAGCGACTGATAAACTGTAAAATTTGGTTGTATTGTCACATATGAAGCTGGTAAAAATTTTCAGTCGCGTACGACGCGACACTTTGGTAAATAGTACTTTTTAAACCTATTGTCAATGTGCCATGTCTACGCGAAAGAAAATTAAATCGCTATGGAAATGTATATTATAACAGGAATGGAAATGAATAATTCAGATACTTTGATATATTTCAATTTAATTACTAAGCAGTTAATCTCTCGTGTAACATAGTTTTATTTTTTAAAGGATGTATCTCGCGAACTCGTTTCAACGATAGAAAGGGAAAGCCAATGATGTTTTACGAGGTATATGAAACGTCATTTCGTAAACCCCAACTTAGATGCCGGTGGTTGTGCGGATTGAAAATAATGGCGAGATATTTCCTTCCTTAGAAAAAACAGGCTATAATATCGGTACCACAGCTCATCGGACGTTGAAGGAAATTAACTGGAAGTTGTTGAGCAACACTATTGAAGGAGGAAAAGTTAGGATATATAATATAGCATGTTTTACAAAATCATTGAATCACCCCTATTAAAAAAATTATAAATCATTTATAGTTAAAATTTAAACAAAACAAAATGTAATGTATTGATCTAAAAGTCAACAAAATATGTATTCTAGAAAATTTACAATCATTATCATCTTCAAGGTATGGACCTATTGGCCCGTTCCCCTCCCCGCTGCATAATATATTACCAGGTCATCCTTCAAATCTCGTTTCGGTTTTCCTACATTTCTTCGGCCCTAAGATCTATAATAGAATATCTGTTTTGATAAAATATTATTTGGAATTCTTAGTATATTTTCAAACCATTTATATTTATTTCTGTAAATTCTCTCGATTATATTATATACTTGTAATTCATTTCTGATATCTTGACTTCTCTTTTTATCTCTTAAAGATTCACTGCAACGGATCTCAGGAATCTCATTTCTATTTTCTATTTAAATTAGTAGTGACTGATGAATTGTAAAATTTGAGTGTATTATCACATATGAAGCTGGTAAAAATTTTCAGTCGCGTACGACGCGACACTTTGGTAAATAGTATTTTCTAAACCTATTGTCAATGTGCCATGTCCACGCGAAAGAAAATTAAATCGCTATGGAAATGTATATTATAACAGGAATGGAAATGAATAATTCAGATACTTTGATATATTTCAATTTGATTACTAAGCAGTTAATCTCTCGTGTAACATAGTTTTATTTTTTTAAAGGATGAATCTCACGAACTCGTCTCAACGACAGAAAGGGAAAGCCAATGTTGTTTTATGAGGTTAATGAAACGTCATTTCATAAACCCAACTTAGATGCGGGTGGTTGTGCGGATTGAAAATATGGCGAGATATTTCCTTCCTTAGAAAAAACAGGCTATAATATCGGTGCCACAGCTCATCGGACGAAGAAGGAAATTAACTGGAAGTTGTTGAGCAACATTATTGAAGGAGAAAAAGTTAGGAATTATAATATATCATGTTTTAAAAAATCATTGAATCACCCCGATTAAAAAAATAAATTATTTATAGTTAAAATTTAAACAAAAAAATTAAATGTATTGAACTTAAAGTCATCTACAAAATATGTATTCTAGAAAATGTACAATCATTATCATCTTCAAAGTATGGACCTATTGGCCCGTTCCCCTCCCCGCTGCATAATATATTACCAGGTCATCCTTGAAATCTCGTTTCGGTCTTCCTACATTTCTTCGACCCTCAGTTCTATAATAGAATATCTGTTTTGATAAAATATTATTTGGCATTCTTAGTATATTTTCGAACCATTTACATTTATTTCTGTAAATTCTCTCGTTTATATTATATACTTGTGATTCATCTCTGATATCTTGACTTCTCTTTTGATATCTTAAAAATACACCTGCAACGGATCTCACGAATCTCATTTCTATTGTCTATTTAAATTAGTAGTGACTGATAAATTATACAATTTGAGTGTATTATTATCACATCTGAAGCTGGTAAAAAATTTCAGTCGCGTATGACACGACATTTTGACAAATAGAATATTTTAAGCCTATTGTCAATGTGCCATGTCTACGTGTAAGAAAATTAAATCGCTATGGAAATGTATATTATAACAGGAATGGAAATGAATAATTGATGGTATCAGACCAGGGTGTCCAGCAGTAGGCAAAATCTTGAAAAACGGGATTAAGTCGGAAATTTGAAAGCACCGAAAAAAACCGGAAATAGACGAGAATTCGTAAAGGAACGTGCATCTTGTATTCAAATCAAGATATGAATACAATACATAAGAAAGCAGAGTTAGATCGAAAAAAATTGTCCGAAGAAGAAAACAACCAAATTGAAAATAGAATAGCTGAGATTTTTATGAAAGAATCGGGAGAAAAGAAAAAGGGTTTTATAAAATGAAGTAGACAAGGAAGTTGCTGTCATTGACGAAAAATTCAAACTATAAAAATAATAAGATATTAATAAAGTAATTTTAAATTGAGAATGTTTGCAATGTTCTTCGTAACAGTTAATTTTCAAATAAAAAAACTAATTTTGCAATTCTTACATTATATCTAACCATAAAAATAAAATACGTCATTTTATTACTTATGCATATTTAAAAAATACAAAATTAGCTTTGCTAGAATTAAATTAATTTAGCACTCAAAAGAAAAAACTCGAATTATTCTTTGATGCCATGAAAACACCGGGAAATAGTCGGGAATTACATGTTTGTTATTTACTGGACGCCACGTCCCGGAAAAATGAAATGAATAATATGTTGAAGCTAGTATAGTGTGGTTCATTCCGTGTTTCCGGCTTTCGGACACTCTGCTTGTCCGGCACATCGAAATCGGCTGAACACCAGCTGCGCTTCTCGCGCGAGAGTTATGTGGTTAGACTCCAAACCGAGAACCACTAAGGAATTAGCCGCCAGGAAGCCTCAACTGGTTTCAGACGCGGCACATTGAGCAATGCTTACCATCTCAACATTGCAACTCCTTCGTTTTAAAGTGCGTGGTGGGAAGGAGCGATTCTATTCACTCTTTAAATTTCCTCTACATCCACCCCCACTAAAATCAACCCCTCCATTTCTCCAAGTTTTGCGTCCGACGAGCTGGGACACCACAAATACGTCTATTCTTCATTGTTGAATTTCACAGAAAGTAGAAGTATTGACACATGGGAAGCAGCCTACAAATTTTCAGCCGCGTTAAGTCAGCATTTCTACTCATAGTTATTTTTAAACCTATGGTGAAATGTTGGCTTTATGCGGATGGAAATTAAATCAATATGAAAATTTTATTGTAACTAAAATTAAAGTGAATAATTCCGATAAATGGAGACTATGACGTATTTCATTTTATTAATAGAGCTGTTAATTAAATTAATGTTAGGTTATGAGCTTTCTATGCCTGTTGTGTAATGAAGTTTAGTTTTTTAACTGAAGTAGCAAACTATAATGTTATATGCTGAGTTGAACAACCCGCTGTATGGTTAGGGTTGTGGCAGTGACGTGAGGGTCGGGGTGAGTGTGATCAGACAGAAATACTATACATCTACAAAACTTCTACTTATGTTATTGAGAACAGTAAGAGTGCAGATAGCGGATTGAAAGTCAAGTTCCTAGATTCATATATACGATTTGCTTCCTCAAGTTGTACTAGCTCCCCCACCTGGTTCTAGTTCGTTCCTTCCCTTACATCGGATTGTTCAGCTCAGCATATTACAGAATTATCTCATTTTACAGAATACAATATATGAATATAATCCGCGTAAAGTGATGTTACTAATTGTTGCGTAAATGAAAACAGAGCATTTTAACGCCATCTATCCACCCCACGCGGAAATTGAAGCACGAAAATGCAATGTATGGAATTATAATACACACACATATAACACACTCACTCACTCACACACACACACAACACACACACACACACACACACACACACACACACACACACACACACACACACACACACACATACATACATATATACACGAGGGTGAGTGAATATTTATCCGAATTGTAGTTCAACATTTTACTTAATACAAATAGGTAACTTACATTAACATCTTTTTCAAAATTGTCCCCTTCCTTTACAACGCACTTGGTATATCGTTCCACAAGATTCCTTAAGCCCTCCGTAAAGAAGGGTTTCGGCTGAGAAGCGAGCCACGCATGCACCAATTATTTCACTTACTGCTTACAGGTGAAACGACGGACCTTTAATACCTCTTTGAGTGCACCAAACAAGTGGTAGTCAGAGGGATAAGAGTGGTCTAAATGGAGGATAAGCCATTACTTGTATATTGAGATTTTAAAGCGTTTCACTAAAGTGCGCAATAATATGTGGTCGGCCATTGTCGTGCAACAACAGAACACCTTTCGACTGTAGTCCTCGGGGTTTGCTTCGAACTGCAGGTTTGAGGCTGTAAGTAAGCATCTCACTGTATCCCACAATGTTTGTTGGTCTGCCCCTGTCCTGATAATGTTCCAGCATTGGGCTCTGTGAGTCCCAAAACACTAAGCATCTGTTTTTTTTTTGTAGACAGTCGTCCAACTCCTCTGTCATGCGCAACATTTGTGCTACGATTTTCAATCCATTTGTAGACACACCGTCGCAACAATACACTGTTCTCGTATTGTGCTAACAATCGTTCATGAAATGCGGCTCCTGGTACATCTTCTGACAAAAAACATGATCGCTGAACGTTGCTCATTTTTGGTGCAAAAAGAAAGTGGAATAGCCACATTTAACTGAAGGGGAGCGACGTGAAACCAACCTAATAGCATCTAACTTGCTCAGAAATAATAGCAAAGAAAACTCTCATGCGCCACCTGCGAAACACGACGAGAGCTGTCAACTGTAACACAATACAACTGCATTATGGATAAATATTGACTTACCCTCGTGTATATATTGTTTATTTTTAAGTTTGCTGTGACCGATACCGTATACTATACAATTTGGCTGTTCTACCAACTATGATGTTGTTGCAAATTTCCGGACGCGTTGTAAGGCAAGCTTCGGTATAATGTATTTTCGAACCTATACCGCGCGTGTCTTTCCTATGTGGAAGGACATTAAATCACCATGGGAATTTAAATTGTACCAGAACGAAAGTGATAATTCTGAGACTTGTATTTCAATTTCGTTAACAGACTGTTTACAATAAAAATGTATCATCTCTATTGACGTTATAAAGTAATGTAAATATTTTAACTTTGGTATTGACTGACAATTAAAATGTATAAATGATGAGGATATCGGTCAATTATTTATTAATTTATTAACAATTTCTGCGCTGTAGCCGAGCAGTTTATGGTTCGTTGGCTTGGTGCAAAGCTACAGAAGTTGGGCTGGGGAAGGAAGTTTCTCATTAAATTTCGGGCCCAATAAGGGACTGATACCCAGCCGGAAGTAAAAACTTAACTCGTTACTTAACCGAGTTTTAACTGTTTCTCGTGTCTAGATGATAGTGCTTTCCAATATGAATCTAATGACATGTCAAATTCCATTTCAATAAAAGCGATTTATTTCTTCTTTCCATGTACACTTGCTATTTAATTGTACTGGCGGGAATGTCTAAATTCATTATTAATTAGCAATTCAATTACTTGACAAACGTATCTAACACTCATTCGATATTAGTTTGCCTACTGTTTTAGGTTTAATGTTGTTTTTTTAATACGAGATTAACTTTTATTCTTGCAAGATATATGCTTTTTTTCATATATAAGGTTTATTTTGTGAGAAAAGAACAACGTTTTTGAAGTATGGTATTCATCTTCCATTGGCGCTGCAGCCCAAAGCGGGTCCGGGACTTCTTGATGCGAGACCTCTATCTTGTCTATCGAGTGCTTTGTTGCCAGTTCCTACAGTTCTGGATTTGATGACGATCTTCCTTTACTGAGGTCACCCATCTTTTCTCAAGTTATCCTATTGGCCGTTTCCCAATCATCTCCTTCGTAATCACTTTCTTAGGTATACATTTTTAGCCATTCTTCGGACAGGATCGACGCATTGCATTTTTTTTAAATTTGAGAAGAGTTTATATATATCAGGTTCCTTAAAACTGTCATACATTTCCTTATTATTCCACATTATCCATCTTCCATTCTTATTTACCGTTTCACATTTTCTTCTCAAAATCTTTCTTTCAAAAGTATTAATTAAATTCTCAGAGCACCTTTGTCGCAGTCCAGGTTTCACTTTCATAAACTACTACTAGCCGTATGCAGGATTTATATATTTTCATTTATCTTTCCAAAAGATAATTTTGTGATTATAGGATTGGACGTATCCATAATATGCTTCATTCATTATTAAAGTATCATCTATAGGAAATGGCGCCTTAAGTATTAATTGCGGAGAAGTTTCGTTTTAATTTGGACGCGATGTTATGAACTTGAGATCTGTAAGACGAAATATGCTACTCTAATAACGGAATGCAGGCTTTTACGGCCGGCAATCATAATATTAAGAGCTTCCGGGCTATGTGACTGTGGTCCATGACTGGTGATTCTTCCAGTCGTTCCTCCCTGAACTGCGAAGGGCATATTCTGTAGTGAGTATTTTTAGTTAGCGCTCGCTGGTCGGAGTCTCGACTGTCAACTTCACACTCGTAATAATCATTTTTAGATTCACCGTCCTGATTACCCGGCAGACTTCCGGGAATCGAGGAATCCACTCATCCCGAACTTCTTGACATCAATGAAGCTAACAAATGGATATTGTGAGTTATCCGTAAATTATACACACATCTCAAGAAGACTTTTTTGCAGAAAGATGTGAGGCATTAATTTGTTGTATTTGTTATTGTTTCAGGAAGCATTAGTCCTTTAAGCGTCAAAAGGAGCTACTTTCTTAGTGTACCGTTGCTTTTTTTAAAGCTCCGCGTCTACCTGTGACTATTTAACTCATGCCCCAAATGGGAGTCAATGACCAATCACGTTTCAATGATTCCTGTTTTACAACCAATCAGAGTCGTGTTTCACGAAATATTTATCAGTGTTAGGATTATCATATATTAAACAAAGCTCCTCCTTTTTAATATTCTGAACAGGTTTGACCGTTATTTTGCAGTGACTGAGCCTATAACAAATACGGCTACCAGATTGTATATAATAGTGCTTACATGTCAACATTTGTAGCAATTGATTATACCACCAAAAAAAGAAACCACTGTTTGCACTTTCTTAAATGTATTTTTTCCCAGGTAATAATCGAGAAAAATATAATTGTCATATTTACATCATACGACATCAAAAATGAATTAATATACAGATTGATGTGTTTCATTTTTTCTCCACTAGAGAGCTTCTTACAATATTGCGTTCCTTTGGCAATAAATAGTATGATCTGGTTGCAGTGATAAACAAAGAAGCAGTAGAAGCGTACCTATCGTTTCTCATTTGTTTTCAAACATCGCCGTTTACATTAAATATATAAATATTTTAAAATAACTATAGTTAAATAATGATTTGTGAGTAAACAGCTTAATTTTATTCGTTAAATAGTCCTAACAAATGCCACTCTTGATTTCCAAATTCTCTAGATAAATTCACTCCTCACTTCGTGAGTCGTGAATTTATCGATAATTTGGAAATCACTCGTGGCATTACTTATGATAATCCAATATTAGACCTAATTAAATGATTTTTTTCACAGATCTTTTAAACCTGCCTCTGCAACCATCGTTACTGTTACCGAATGTGGAAAACGCCTCCTGCGAAAATATTTCCTCATGTAAGGGGATAAAAAATCAAATTAGGCCATAACCGGACATTAGGGAGGCAGAGACTTCACTTATATTTTTGCAAGATATTCAGCAACTACAAATAGGATACACTGTTACAGCTTGTTGCATGGAAATGTGGTCCTTTGCGCATGATATGAACTTGCAGAAAATGCAAGCTATTATGCATTACTGAGACACTTGATGTCCCAACTACTTTCATAAAACGTTAAACTGAAAATGTATAAAACTATTATTCTCCCAGTTACATTATATGGACATGACCGACCCATTGCATTTTTTTTAAATTTGAGAAGAGTTTACATATCAGGATCCTTAAAAATTTCAAACATTCCCTTATTATACCTCATTATCCTTCTTCCATTCTCATTTACCGTTTCACATATTCTTCTCAAAATCTTTCTTTCAAAAGTATTAATTAAATTCTCAGAGCACCTTTATGTCGCAGCACAGATTCCACTTTCATAAACCACTACTGGCCGTATGCAGGATCTGTATATTTTTATTTACCTTTCCTAAAGATAATTTCGAATTTTAAAATTGGACGTATCCATAATATGCTTCATTCATTATTAAAGTATCAACTATAGGAAATGGCGTCCTAAAGTATTAATTGCGGAGAAGATTCTTTTGAATTTGGACGCGATGTTATGAACTTGAGATCCGTAAGACGAAATATGCTACTCTAATAATGGAATGCAGGCTTTTACGGCCGTAAATCATAATATTAACAGCTTCCGGGCTATGTGACTGTGGTCCATGACTGGTGATTCTTCCAGTCGTTTATCCCTCAACTGCGAAGGGCATATTCAGTATTGAGTATTTTTAGGTAGCGTTCGCTGGTCGGAGTCTCGACTGTAAACTTCACCCTCGTAATAATCATTTTTAGATTCACCGTCCTGATTACCCGGCAGACTTCCGGGAATCCACTCATCCCGAACTTCTTGACATCAATGAAGCTAACAAATGGTTATTGTGAATTATCCGTAAAATATAGACACATGCTCACGAAGACTTTTTTTTTTTGTAGAATGATATGAGGCATTAATTTGTTGTATTTGTTATTGTTTAAGGAAGCTTTAGTCCTTCAAGCGTCAAAAGTATCTACTTTCGTAGTGTACCGATGCATTTTTTTAAAGCTCCGGCCTTATAATACGAAAAGAAAATGTTATATACGTTAATTGTCCCACAACAAATTCTCAAAATGTGGTAAAAATCACGTTCAAATCGGTCAAGTAGTCTATAAAGGGCACACATACAGACCCTCATTTTTATACATGAGATGTTCACTTCTGTTGTGTTAACAACTGCAAAATCTGAGTTTACAATGCTAATAATTTTATGTTTAATGATATTTTTAATGATATATGGAGTTGGCATAGGTAATATGGATGGCCAACACAATAGGCAGCGTTGGTGGGGCTGTCTATATTCAACACTCATTAAACAGTGTTGACATGAATTAAAGTGGCAATTGTGTCAGTAAACAAACATTAATAAGAATTTCTCAGTCTGAAAAAAAATTAGGAATATTATACAGTATGCAGGCCTAGGTGTTAATAATATGAATGCATGATTTGTGTTTATCAAGGCTTTTGCACACATAACCAAGTAATAAAGCGTGTTTGAAAATTCCCATTAGAAACTTCAAGGACTTCTGGGAGGAGGATTAGAAACACCTACCGGTTTGAATAGGAACATTTGCCCGATAAATACCGTTTTCGTTTTGCAAGTACAAATTTGTATTCAGCGTAATATCCCGCGTCTTCACTTATATTTTTGCAAGATATTCAGCAACTGCAAATAGGATATACGGCCTCACACTGTTACAGCTTGTTGCATGGAAATGTGGTCCTTTGCGCATGATATGTACTTGCAGAAAATGCATTACTGAGACACTTGATGTCCCAACTACTTTCATAAAACGTTAAACTGAAAATATATAAAACTATTATTCTACCAGTTACATTATATGGACATAACACACACAAACAAACACACACAAACATACGCATACAAATAAACACGCACGCAAACAAACACTCACGCAAACAAACACTCACAAACAAACACACACACTAAAACAAACACACACAAAAACAAACGCACTCAAAAACAAACGCACAAACAAACACAAAAAAACACACGCACAAACACAAAAAAACACACGCACAAAGACACGCACATACAAACACACCTACATACAAACACACTCACAATCAAAAACTCGCACAAACGCACACAAAGAAACACACACAAACAAAAACACACAAACACACAACAAACATAAACACACACACAAAAAACAAACACAAAAACATAAACACACACACAAAAAACAAATACAAAAATATAAACACACACACACAAACAAAAACACACACACAAACAAAAACACACCCATAAACAAAAACACACCCATAAACAAAAACACACAAAAAACACAAACACGCTCACACAAACAAACCAAACACACAAAAACACATAAACACTTACAAACAAACACGCACACAAACGCACACGCAAACAAAAAAACGCACACGCAAACACACACAAAAACGCACACAACCACGTAGCCAAACACACGTACACACACACAAACACACACTAAAACAGACACAAACACACACTAAAACAGACACAAACGCACACTAAAACACACATAAACACACACACACAAAAACACAAACACACAGAAACAAACAAACACACACAAACACATACACAAACACACACAAACAAACATCCACACACAAACACACACTCAAACAAACTAACACATACACAAACACACACAAGCAAACACACATATAAACAAATACACACAAACAAACAAACAAACACATACAAACACACACGCAAACAAACCAACACATACAAGCACACACACGCAAAGTATGTAGAGTAAATGTTATATACGTTAATTGTGCCACAAAAAATTCTCAAAGTGAGTTAAAAACCGCGTTCAAATCGGTCAAGTAGTCCATAAAGGGAAAACATACAGACACTCATTTTTATAAATCAGATGTTCACTTCTTTTGTGTTAACAACTGCAAAATCTGAGTTTGCAATCCTAATAATGTTATGTTTAATGATATTTTTAAAGATATATGGAGTTGGCACTGTGTAATATGGATGGCCAACACAATAGGCAGCGTTGGTGGGGCTGTCTATATTCAACACTCATTAAACTGTGTTGACATAATTAAACTTGCAATTCTGTCACTAAACAAACGTTAATAAAAATCTGAAATAAAATTTGAGATGGTATACAGTATGTAGGCCTATGTGTTAATAATATGAATGTATATTTTGGGCTTAATAAGGCTTTTGCACACAAAACCAAGTTATAAACGGTGTTTGAACATTCTCATAACCAACTTCAAGGACTTCTAGGGGAGACTAGACACCTTCCGTTTTGAAACAGAACATTTGTCCGGAAAAATAGTGTTTCGTGCTGCAAGTACATATTTGTATTCAGCATAATCTCCCGCGTCTACCAAAATTAGTGATTCTTCACAGGTCTTTTAAAACTGCCTCTGTGACCTTCGTTACTGCTACCAATTGTGGAAAAACACTTCCTGCGAAAAAGTTTCCTCATATAAGAGAATACAAAATCAAATCAGGCTAAATCCTGACAGTAATGAAGGTGCGGGACACACTTCACTTCTATTTTAGCAAGATATTCAGCAACTACAAATAGGGTATATGGCCTCGCAGTGTTAAGGCTCGGTGTACGGAAATGTGTTCTTTTGCGCATCATATGAACTTGCAGCATTATCACAACATCGCTATACCCAAGTTACTGTGTGTGCAAACACGATGTGCTAACAAACCATTCCATGAATATCGAAGGATGATGCGACCACTACATTTCAAGGAGAAGACACCACTTTAGTTTTTTTGGGAAGTTGGTGATGAATATTTTTAATAGATCTTTGCTGTTTGCGCTGGGGATCGAAATGACGTAGCCTACATGCGTAATTAGAAATTACCTTCGAAATAAAGTTTGGATCACGTCCATTGAAGCTGTATTGGGTACTGAATATGTCTCGAAATGCATAAAACTCATAAAGGTACATGGATGAATGACTCTGAAACTCGTACCATGTGTATATTACGCACTAAGCGAATACATATTGTCAGTTCCTCATAATGAAGCTTCCTCAATTTACCATTCTCATCTCTCATATGGGATGTTCACCTCTGGATCCTATTTTAAAATACTCCACCTTATTTTTCCTTAATCTAAGAGACCGGATTCAACATCCATAGTGTACCTCTGGCAAGATTGTAGTTTCATCAATTGTAATCATTATATTCTTAAAACATCCAAAGGGGGAATAGACGTTTTTCGTTGTAAAACCAGAGAGAAAACTCACAGTTCATAGAACAATTATGAGGTTGGAGAATTATAATAACCACGATTTGTTGGAAGTTGTTTATACAGGGAAGATAGGGATGTATAGAAAGCTTATGTCTGAGCCTGCATGAAACCATGGGTTCCATAGTGTCAGTGTGGAAAAGAGGCATAAGTCATCTGCATACATTAGAACAGGACTTGAAAACTGGCAACATATTATAGCATTCTGTAGAGAGACAGAACAACTTAGATTACAGATGCTGCCGGAGAGATTTCTCAGGTCGGATCGAGGGAGAGTGGCGTGTTAGGATCTTTTAGGACGGATCGAGAGTGAATCAAAAACATGCAAATTTTTGGGTACAGTAAGAAAATTGAGATATAACAAAATTGTAGCTTAAGGATATATGTATTAACAATAAGAAGAATCTCAATATGGTCTTTGTTTTCGATCTTTAATCATGTTATATAATAAGTAGGTCTGATAAGTTGAATAGTCTGATAGTGCACTTAATGTCTGCAGGGTCGCGGGGGAGGGGGGTAATGAGCGTACTTTGTGTATATGTGTGGGGTGTATGTGTGTGTGCTTTTTTTTCTAATTTGTTTTTCTAGCAATGTTTTTTTAATATTAATGTACGGAATGTGGATGAATGTAGATATGTATTATTTTGATTTAGTGCAGACATAGATTTTACTTATATGTAGCCTGTTATTGTTTTTTGATACAGGTGTATTTGTAGGTATTTGTTTATATTATTAGTTTTATTTTTTTATTCATGGAAAAATAATGCACGTACGGCCAAGCAGGCCCGTGCGCAATGTAAATGCATATGTATTTTCTTTATTCTGAAAAAAGGCAATAAATTCCATATTCTATTCTATTCTAGTGTCAGTGAGTGCGATAATGTCCATGAAAATGTGAGGAGATTGACCCGATTAATAGCACGAATTAACTAAATACAGTATTATTGTTTAATTACATCAAAATTTAGACCTACAATGTATGTACGCATGGACATGTATACTATTTTTGGTAAAATTAATGATACGACGTCTTGGTGGGAGGGGAAAAATTGCAGGCGTCCTTGCTTTATGCATATAATGCATTGCTATATTATACTAAAAACACAACATTCTGCCTGCATGTAGGTGCTGATTAATAGCACGAATTAACTAAATACAGCATTATTGTTTAATTACATCAAAATTTAGACCTACAATGTATGTACGCATGGACATGTATACTATTTTTGGTAAAATTAATGATACGACGTCTTGGTGGGAGGAGAAAAATTGCAGGCGTCGTTGCTTTATGCATATAATGCATTGCTATATTATACTAAAAACACAACATTCTGCCTGCATGTAGGTGCTGATTAATAGCACGAATTAACTAAATACAGCATTATTGTTTAATTACATCAAAATTTAGACCTACAATGTATGTACGCATGGACATGTATATTATTTTTGGTAAAATTAATGATACGACGTCTTGGTGGGAGGGGAAAAATTGCAGGCGTCGTTGCTTTATGCATATAATGCATTGCTATATTATACTAAAAACACAACATTCTGCCTGCATGTAGGTGCTGATTAATAGCACGAATTAACTAAATACAGCATTATTGTTTAATTACATCAAAATTTAGACCTACAATGTATGTACGCATGGACATGTATACTATTTTTGGTAAAATTAATGATACGACGTCTTGGTGGGAGGGGAAAAATTGCAGGCGTCGTTGCTTTTATGCATATAATGCATTGCTATATTATACTAAAAACACAACATTCTGCCTGCATGTAGGTGCTGATTAATAGCACGAATTAACTAAATACAGCATTATTGTTTAATTACATCAAAATTTAGACCTACAATGTATGTACGCATGGACATGTATACTATTTTTGGTAAAATTAATGATACGACGTCTTGGTGGGAGGGGAAAAATTGCAGGCGTCGTTGCTTTATGCATATAATGCATTGCTATATTATACTAAAAACACAACATTCTGCCTGCATGTAGGTGCTGATTAATAGCACGAATTAACTAAATACAGCATTATTGTTTAATTACATCAAAATTTAGACCTACTATGTATGTACGCATGGACATGTATACTATTTTTGGTAAAATTAATGATACGACGTCTTGGTGGGAGGGGAAAAATTGCAGGCGTCGTTGCTTTATGCATATAATGCATTGCTATATTATACTAAAAAACACAACATTCTGCCTGCATGTAGGTGCTGATTAATAGCACGAATTAACTAAATACAGCATTATTGTTTAATTACATCAAAATTTAGACCTACTATGTATGTACGCATGGACATGTTATACTATTTTTGGTAAAATTAATGATACGACGTCTTGGTGGGAGGGGAAAAATTGCAGGCGTCGTTGCTTTATGCATATAATGCATTGCTATATTATACTAAAAACACAACATTCTGCCTGCATGTAGGTGCTGATTAATAGCACGAATTAACTAAATACAGCATTATTGTTTAATTACATCAAAATTTAGACCTACTATGTATGTACGCATGGACATGTATACTATTTTTGGTAAAATTAATGATACGACGTCTTGGTGGGAGGGGAAAAATTGCAGGCGTCGTTGCTTTATGCATATAATGCATTGCTATATTATACTAAAACCCAACATTCTGCCTGTATGTAGGTGCTGATTAATATCTCAACAGGTATGAATTTTTAAAATTATTTTAAACTGCCTATTACGTGATGGCAATTTCTGCCCTCCTTTCACTTTGGCTTAACAACTTTGTTCCACTCATTTTGCTAAAACAATAATCTGCACAAATTGTGAATGTGAATGAAAAATTAAAGACGGCAAATTTGACAGTTTCAGTTTTATTTTCAATTTTCATTCCTGTAGAGTGCAGTAGTTTGGTATAATTGTTAAATAGTTTAAGAGAAATCTCAAGTTACCAATGTGTCTTGGTATAATATTTTCCCAATAGAGTACTAACTCACTGGCACTATCAAACCCGTAGGTTCATGGCCGCGCGGACATAAGCTCTCAAAAGATCCCTATCCTGAGCCAATATTTTCCAATCATCCCCTGTATAATCTACTTCCCTCAGATCATGGTTAATGTTATTCTCCCACCTCATTCTTGGTCTACTAACTGGGCGTTTTCCCTCTGGTATTCCTACAAGGAGCTTCCAAGCACGGCTTTCATTCCCTATTCGTGCCACATTCCCTGCCCATCTCAGTCTAGGAGACTTAACTATTTTCATTATATCTGGCTTCCTATAAAGACCATGTAATCCACTGTTATGCAGTCTTCTCCATTCACCTGTCTGTTCATCTCTTTTTGGTCCAAAAATTTTCCTAAGAACTTTATTCTCAAATACTCGTAATCTTCTTTCCTCCCTTAAAGCAAAGAGCCCATATTTCGCATCCATATAATATAACTGGTAGAATAATAGTTTTATATATTTTCAGTTTAATGACCTCGGGAAAATTTTCCCCAAGTTGAACCCATGTCCGCATTTCTTGACGGTTTTATTTCTACGGTGAAGATCGTCACTCTTTCGACCAAGGTACTTTTTTCGTCTGGCTTAATCACCTTCGACCAGTCCGGCATGGGTAACCCTATCGGCAGCAATGCTACCGCTGGCATAGCTCTCAGGATCATTTAAGCACCTAAGCCACTCCACCACGACAAGGTAAAGATACCATGGAGGGCCCAATACAGTACTACTGTATTTAATTTTGAATATATAACTATCTAAGCGCGCACACACTATTGAGTAACACTCAGAAATTGGGACTGGAAGTAAATATTAATAAAACTAAATATATGGTCACACATATGAACACACTGTTGTATAATGGAAATGGGCAGCTAACGATAAATGTGGAAAATTTTGAGGAAGTGACTGAATTCAAAAACCTTGGAACAATAGTGACAAATAAGAATGAGATGCACAAAGGAATTATACATAGACCCAATTCTGAAAATGCATGCTATTATGCACTACTGATACAATTGATGCCCCAACTACTTTCAATGTGAATGGAGAAGACTACTTAAACTGAACTACATTGTCTTTGAAGAAAGCCAGATATAGTATGAAGAGTTAAGTCTCGTAGACTGTGATGGGCAGGACATGTGGTTTAAATGGGGAATGAAAGACGTGCATGGAATCTTCTTGTAGGAAAACCAGAGGGAAAAGGCCCAGTTAGTAGACAAAGAATCAGGAGTTAGAATAATATTAAGCATGATTTGAATAAAGTAGATTATACAGATAATTGTAGGTAGACATTAGCTCAGGACAGGCACGTATCGAGAGATTATGTCCGCCGGCCATGAACCGACCGTTTCGAAACTACCAGTTATTTAACTATTTATGAGAAGGCTTCCATACTTTTAGAAGTTGGCCAAAAATATGAAAAAAAATCTTAGTTCATTAAATAACCAAATATAAACGAGCGCAAATTTCGCCCACCCACCCTTGGACGTCCACCTGACAGGTTCTACGTTATTAGTGCTAGGGTTAAACATATTCTTGTTCTGCAGAGCCATAAAACTGACGAGACACCTGTCTCTAATAATAATAATAATAATAATAATAATAATAATAATAATAATAATAATAATAATAGCTTTATTTTACCTGGCAGAGTTAAGGCCTTAAGGCCTTGTCTACCACTCAACCATGTTTAAAAAAAATACAAAAGAAAAGTCTTAAATCTAAATTACAATATACATATATATATATATATATATATATATAAACGATTACAAGTTATGAATACAATACAATTAATATTTATAATGTATTTTGATTTACTCTAAATTTAACGAATTAAATATATAATATGTACAAGATATATAAAAAAACGAGGAAAAGATTAATGACATAGTATAAAATTAAATAAATAGAGAAAAATTAATTATTAGACAACAGGTAACTGTATAAGCGTGACTTAAAGGTGCCAAGTGTGCGGCAACCCCTGATATCTTGAGGAAGGAGATTCCAGGAGCGGGCGGAGGCTACTGTGAAGGAAGTAGAATAGGAGGAAGTGCTATGAAGAGGAATTGTTAGCAGACTGCTATTTTGTGACCTAGTGTCAATATTGTGGTAGGAGGATAACTTCTCAAATCTGGACGCCAGGTAAGTAGGAATGTAGGAATTCAGAAGCTTGAAAGTAGTAGCGAAAGCGAGTTACAATTTACGTCTCTCATCGTAAGACGGAGCATAAGAGAGGTTATTCTTACAATGTTCGCGAATATCTGATAAGGGAACGTGCGGGATATGGAAAAATGGAATCGAATGCAAGCCATATGAACAAGCTGCAGTCTCTGCGACAAGGGCATAGGTTAAGATCATTATATATAATGTCACAATAATCGAAGTGTTGGTAACACAAGATTCTGCACTAGGAAGTTGTTTTAACGGTAAAACAGTGTGGAGAGACAATATTTTTAAAACGTCTAATAATGATAATGTAAGATGGAGGAAAGTCTTTTTACAGATGTGTTTCATTTGGTTTGCCAGAGTTAATAGTATATTCGGCACCATGGATTGCTATTAACTCGGTTCACTACCATGTGTATTCCATGTGTTTTCTTTAATACCAGAAAAAACAACTACTAGGGCATCATGAATGAACCATGAAAACTAACCGTTTGCAGCATCTCTGAAAATTATCTAACAGTGGTAAAAGTTGTGGATTGGAGAAATAATCTTACATTAAATATCACTATAAAGTGGTTTCCATATGCCACACCAGGAGAAGAAATTCTACATTCTTTTAATGAACACTCTTTACGTACAATTGGTGATATCAAGAAGGTCTTTACACACTTCATATTTCCATTTGAACGTAAAGGGGCATTGAAAATTGCTGCAATAAAATTCTGGATAATAACTGAAATGTTAAAACTGGTCAAGGACTGAATACTTTTCAATCGGGTAAGTAAGGTTGAACGTTAATAGTAATTTATTAACTATTGTGTCTGAAATTGTTCATTTGAATGAAAGTACCACTAATTATGAAGAACCGCCATTGCATTTCGTATGGTATGAATATTTTTCAGTTTCGTGTTCAACATGGGGATGTATGTAACACGTGAAATGTCTGCATGATTAATAGAAAAATCTTCACCATGTAATTTCTAAATTAACGCTTTTGAATCATTGTGAACTTATAAACTATTAATATATTCCCAAGGTTTGGGAAGGGGAGTGAAGTATTATTCTGGAGTTTACCATATTAGTTAACTTAAGCTTTCAATTTTCAAAATACAATCTAAATATGTCCATTATTATTTGAATTAAATATATATCTTTCTCAAACTTAAAATATTTTGTTTTAAAGCCCAAATATATTTTTATGAGAATTATATGGTGCAGTAACTATTTAATTTCATTTATTTTTCCTTTAAATATTAAAGTGTGTTTCTGTAAGTGGCTGCAAAACCTGGAGTATTCTCTCTGCTTATCACAAAATGTAAGTTGGGGTAATTCAGAACAAACGTCTCAAAATATTTTATCGCCTCTAATGTAAAAGAGGATCGCAGCGCTGCAATACCTAGCATAAATGACGTTGGCTATGTTGTGACTAGAATTTACCAAATTGTTACGCTTATGTTACAAATTATAAATAATTTTCGTAATATATTCACCAGAAACCCCTGATGGTCTCGAACCAATGTGTCCAACAGTCGGGAAAATGATGAAAACCGGAAATAAGTTGGGAATTTGGAAGCAACAGGGAATACAGGGAAATGGACGGGATTCATAAACTGACGTGCGTCTTATATTGAAATCAGGATATATAGGCTATGTACACAATATACAAGGAAGCAGATATAGACAGAAAAAATAAATTGTCCGGAGAAGAAAAAATCTAAGTTACAAAAAAAAAATTAGAGATTAATTTAAAGAACCGACAGAAAAGAAAAAAAAAATAAAATGAAGTAAAGTAAAGTAAATAAAGTGATCCCACAACAGACCCGGAGCCCTTGGGGTAGTAGTAGGTTAAGGCTCCCACTTTTTCTAGACAATCGGCACTTTATGTCAGCCCTGCCTGACGGCCGCCTTTACCCCAGAACAAGCTTCTGGTACTCATTTTCATTAGAGGCTGAGTCGACCCCAGGGCCATAGTGCCGCCAGAGGGTTCGGGCCAGTTTAAAAATCCTGATCCCAACGGAACTTGAACCCTCGACTCTCCGGCTTGTAGCTCAGTGCCTTAACCACTACGCCAAGGCGTGCCTAAAGTAGGCAAAGAAATTGCTGTCATCGATAATAAAAATATATGAAGAAAGTAATTTTAACCTGAGATTGTTTGCAATGTTCTCGTAACATAGTTCATGTTAAAAAATGAATTATTATGCTATTCTTACATTAGACTTACAATAAAAATAAATTATATGATTTTGTTACTTATATATATTAAAACAATTACAAGATAAGCTTTGCTAGATTCAATTTCATTTAAGAAAAAAAAACTGTGGAATTATTCTTTGATGCCATGAAAAAAACGGGAAATATTCGGGTATTACAAGTTTGTTATTTGCTGGACACCATGTCCCGGATTAATCAAACAAGTGCTATGTTGAAGGTAGGAGAGTGTGGCTCATTTCGTGTTTCCGGCTTTCGAAATCTGCTTGTTGGGTAGTATCGGTGATGATGCCCAGCTCATCCAACCGTTCCACATCGAAATTGGCTCAACACCAGCTCCGCTTCTCGCGCGAGAAATAAGTGGTTAAACCCCACTCCCAGAACCACTAGGAATACGCCGCCAGGAAGCCTCAACTGGTTCCAGACGCGGCACATTAAGCAATGTTTACCATCTCAACATTGCCACCCCTTGGTTTTAAAGTTCGTGGAGGAAAGGAGCGAGTCCATTCAATCTTTAAACTTTCGCTACATTCACCCCCACTAATATACACAACGCCATTTCTCCAAATTATGCGTCCGATGAGCTCGGACACCACAAATACGTCTATTTTTCATAGTTTAATTTCACAGTGAGTAGAAGTATTGCCACATGGGAAGCAGCCTACACATTTTCAGCCGCGTGGATCACACATTTCAACACATAGAAGTTTTGAAATCTATACGGAAATGTACGGAACATGCGGATGGAAATTAAATCAACATGAAAATTTAAAGGTAACTAAAACAGAAGTGAATAATTCCGATAAATAGAGACTTGACATATTTAATTTTATTGATTGAGCAGTTAATTAGAGATATGTGAGGTTATGAGCTTTCTAGGCCTGTCGTGCAATGACGATTAGGTTTTTAACTGAAGTAGTAAATTAGATACTGTTATACGCTGGGCTGAACAACCCACTCTACGGGTAAGATTATCGCAGTTACGTCAGGGACGGGGTGAGCGTGTTCAGGCCGAAATACTATATATTTATATAACATTCTACTTACGTTATTGAGAACAGTAAGAGTGGATGTGGCGGACTCATTTTTATACACGAGATGTTCACTTCTTTTGTGTTAACAACTGCAAAATCTGAGTTTGCAATGCTAATAATATTATGTTTAATGATATTTTTAAAGATATATGGAGTTGGCACTGGTAATATGGATGGCCAACACAATAGGCAGCGTTGGTGGGGCTGTCTATATTCAACACTCATTAAACAGTGTTGACATAATTAAACTTGCAATTCTGTCATTAAACACACATCAATAAAATCTTAAATCAAATTAGAAGTCGTATACAGTATGTAGGCCTATGTGTTAATAATATGAATGCATATTTTGGGCTCAATAAGGCTTTTGCACACAATACCAAGTTATAACAAGTTATAAAGCGTGTTTGAAAATTCTCATTTCAAACTTCAAGGACTTCTAGGGGAGAGTAGACACCTTCCGCTTGGAAATAGAACATTTGTCAGGAAAAATACTGTTTTCGTGCTGCAAGTACATATTTGTATTCAGCGTAATCTCCCGCGTCTACCTGTTATAAATCAATATTAAGCCCAAATTAATGACTTTTCACAGGTCTTTAAAACTGCCTCTGCAGCCTTCGTTACTGCTACCAATTGTGGAAAACACCTCCTGCGAAAATGTTTCCTCATATTAGAGAATACAAAAACAAATCAGGCCATATCCTGACAGTAATGAGGGTGCGGGACACACTTCACTTCTATTTTAGAAAGATATTCATCAAGCAACTATAAGTAGGATATATGGCCTCGCACTGTTAAGGCTTGTTGCACGGAAATGTGTTCTTTTTCGCATCATATGAACTTGCAGGAATATCACAACATCGCTATACTCAAGTTACTGTGTGTGCAAGCACGATGTGCTAATAAACAATTCTATGAATATCAAAGGATGATGCGACCACTACATTTGAAGGAGAAGACACCATTTAGTTTTTTTTTGGGAGGTTGGTGATGAATATTTTTCAATAAATCTTTGCTGTTTCCACTGGGGATCGAAATGACATAGCCTATATTCGTAATTAGAGATTACCTTCGAAATAAACATTGGATCACGTCCATTGAAGGTGTATTGGGTACTTAATATGTCTGGAAATGCATAAAACTCATAAAGGTACATGGATGGTTAGACATTAGTAGTAATTTATTAACTATTGTGTCTGAAATTGTTCATTTGAATGAAAGTACCACTAATTCTGAAGAACCCCCAGTGCATTTCGTGTGGTATGTGTATTTTTCAGTTTGATGTTAAAGATGGGGATATATGTAACACGTAAAATATCTTCATGGATAATAGAAAAATCTTCACCATGTAATTACTAAATTAAGGCTTTTGAATAAATGTGAACATAGAAAATGTTAAAATATTCCCAACGTTTGGGAATGGGAGTGGAAGTATTATTATGGAGTTTACCGTATTAACTAACTTTAGTTTCACTTTTCAAAATACCACCTCAATATGTCCATTATTATTTTAATTAAATATATATCATTCTCAAAATTAAAATATTTTGTTTTAAAGCCCAAAGATATATTTATGAGAATTATAAGATGCAGTAACTATTTAATTTTATTCATTTTTCTTTCAAATATTAAACTGCATTCTGTAAATGGCTGTAAAGCCTGGAGAATTCTCGCTGCTTATCACAAAACGAAAGTTTGGGTAATTTAGAACAAATGTTTCTAAATGTTGGATCGCCTCTAATGTACACGAGGATCGCAGCGCTGCAATACCTAGCATAAATGACGTAGGCTATATTGCGGCTACAATTTACCAAATTGTTACGCTTATGTTACAAGTTATAAATGATCATCGAAATATATTCACCAGCAACCCCTGATGGTCTCGGACCAATGTGTCCAACAGTTGGGAAAATCATGAAAACCAGAAATAAGTTGGGAATTTGGAAGCAACAGGATATACAGGGAAGTGGACGGGAATTCATAAATTGACGTACGTCTTATATTGAAATCAATATATATATATATATATATATATATACACAATATATAAGGAAGCAGAGTTAGATAGAATAAAATCAATTGTCGGGAGAAGAAAAAATCAAATTTGAAAAAAGAATATTCGAGATTTTTTGAAAAGAACCGAGATAAACGAAAAAAAAGGCTTAAAATGATGTAGGCAAAGAAATAGCTGTCATCGACAAAAAAAGATATGAATAAAGCAATTTTCACGTGAGGTTGTTTGCAATGTTCTTCGTAACATAGTTCATGTTAAAAAATAATTATTATGCTAATCTTACATTAGACTTACCATAAAAATGAATTATATGATTTTATCTCTTATACATATTTGAAAAATTACAAGGTTAGCTTTGCTAAATTCAATTTCTTTTAGTAAAAAAACTCTGGAATTATTCTCTGATGCCATAAAAAAACAGGAAATATTCGGGTATTACACGTTCGTTATTTGCTGGATGTCATATCCCGGATTAATGAAACGAGTGCTATGTTGAAGATAGGATAGTGTGGCTCATTTCGTGTTACCTGCATTCGAACTCTCTCCTTGGCCGGGAGTATGGGTTACGTTGGCCAGGTCTAGAGAGGTAACACCTCATTTCACCCAACATTTCCACATTGCAATTGGCTGAAAATCAGCTCCGCTCCTCGCGCGAGAAATACTTGGTTAAACCTCAATCCGAGAACCACTAGGGATACGCCACCAGAAAGCCTCAACTGGTTTCAGACGAGGCATATAGACCAATGATTACCATTTCAATATTGTCACCCCTTCGTTTTAAAGTGCGTGGCGGAAAGGAACGAGTCCATTCACTCTTTATATTTACGCTACATTCACCACACTAAAATAGACCCACCCCCATTTCTCCTAATAATGCGTCCGATGAGCTCGGACACCACAAATACTTCTATTCTTCATAGTTGAATTTCACAGTGAGTAGAAGTATTGACACATGGGAAGCAGCCTACAAATTTTCAGCCGCCTGGTCCTCACATTTCTCCCATAGAAATTTCGAAACCTATGGGGAAATGTGCGGTTCATGCAGATGGAAATTAAATCAACATGAAAATTTAAATGTAACTAAAACGAAATTGAATAATTCCGATAAATAGAATATTTGTGGTATTTCATTTTATTCATAGAGCAGTTAAATAAGGTAATGCCAGTTTATGAGCTTTCTAGGCCTGTCGTGCAATGAAGTTTAGTTTTTTAACTAAAGTAGAAAAATCTATAGGGTTATATGCTGAGCTGAACAACCCACTGTACGGGTTGGGTTGTCGCAGTGACGTCAGGGACGGGGTGAGCGTGTTAACGCAGAAGTACTATATACTTATAAAATAATCTACTTACGTTATTGAGAACTGTAAGAGTGGATGGCGGACAGAAAGTAAAGTTCCAGCATTAATATATACGATTTTTATGCTTCAGTTGTACTAGCGTCCCCAGATGCTTTTAGTTCTTTCCATCCCTTACATCGGATTGTTTAGCTCAGCATATTACAGTATTATCTCCATTTACAGAATATAATATATTAATATAATCCGCGTAAAGTGATCTTAAGAGGTGAAGCCTAAATGAAAATAGACCACATTAACGCCATCTATCTGCCCAGCGCGGAATTCGGAGCACGAAAATGCAATGTGTGGCATTAGAATACACACACATGTAAAAAGGTAAAGTGATCCCACTACAGGCCTCAGGAGGCCCTTGGGGTAGTAGGAGGTTAGGGCTCCCACTTTTTCTTGACAATCGGCACTTGATGTCAGCCGGGGTGTCAGCCCTGCAAGTTATATATATATACACACACAGGAGTGTTTGTGAATATCTAACGGCAAATTAGTTAGCCTATACAGTTTATTGCAATACAAATAGGAAATGTACATTAACATCGTTTCTCAAATAGTCCCCTTCGTTTTCAACGCATTTGGTATATCGTTGCACAAGCTTTCTTTCACCCTCTGTAAAGAAGGTTTTAATTTGAGAAGCGAGCAGCACGTGCCAGCGTTTTTCACTTCTTGGTTCGAGGTGAATCGACGGTCCCTTATTGCCTCTTTGAGTGCACTAAACAAGTGGTAGTCACACGGGATAAGAGTGGACTATACGGAGGAACAGCCATTACATCAAGCTTGAGTTAAGAAAGCGTTTCAGCAGAGTGGGCTGCAAGAAGTGGACGGGCATTTTCGTGCAACAACACAAAAACAGTCGACTATCTGAAGGCCTCCACACTTTTAGAAGTTGGCCAAAAATATGAAAAAAAAAATCTTAGTTCATTAGAAAACCAAATATAAACGAGGGCAAATTTCGCCCCTCCCTTGGACGTCCACGTGACAGATTGTACGTTATTAGTGCTAGGGTTAAACATATTCTTGTTCTACAGAGCCATAGAACTGATGAGACACCTGTCTCTAATACGCACACTGGTATATTAACTCAGTTGACTATCATGTCTTTCCAGATGATTTCTTTAATCCCATGAAAAACAACTACTAGTGCATCATGAATGAACCATGAAAACTAACCGTTGCAGCATCTCTGAATTATCTAACATGGTAAAAGTTGTGGATTGGAGAAATAATCTTACATTAAATATCACTATAAAGTGGTTTCCATATGATACACCAGGAGAAGAAATTCTACATTCTTTAATGCACACCTTTACGTACAATTGGTGATATCAAGAAGGTTTTTACACACTTCATATTTCCATTTGAACGTAAAGGGGCATTGAAAATTGCTGCAATAAAATTCTGGATAATAACTGAAATGTTAAAACTGGTCAAGGACTGAATACTTTTCAATCGGGTAAGTAAGGTTGAACGTTAATAGTAATTTATTAACTATTGTGTCTGAAATTGTTCATTTGAATGAAAGTACCACTAATTATGAAGAACCGCCATTGCATTTCGTATGGTATGAATATTTTTCAGTTTCGTGTTCAACATGGGGATGTATGTAACACGTGAAATGTCTGCATGATTAATAGAAAAATCTTCACCATGTAATTTCTAAATTAACGCTTTTGATTCATTGTGAACTTATAAACTATTAATATATTCCCAAGGTTTGGGAAGGGGAGTGAAGTATTATTCTGGAGTTTACCATATTAGTTAACTTAAGCGTTCACTTTTCAAAATACAATCTAAATATGTCCATTATTATTTGAATTAAATGTATATCGATGTGCATCGAATTAAGATCTTGAGTTTGTCAGTAAGCATCTCACTTTACCCCACACTGCTTGTTTTCCTGCCCCTCTCCTGATAATTTTCTATTATTGGGCTATCTGAGTCCCAAAACTCTATAAATAAAAATATATTACCTCTATTAACATTATAAAATAATATTTATATTTTAACTTTGGTATCGACTGACGATATAAACTGAAAAAATGTTGACGGTATCGGTGAATCATTTATGTATTTAACATTTATAAGAATCATGGTATGTTCCATTGAGTTATTTTTGAAAATTGAAGTATAAAATTATGGAACATTTACCTAAATGTGTACGTCTCTTCAACTTGATTGTTTATTTAACTGTGGCGCTTTCGGGATTATTCCCATCATCAGCAGAATTTAAAACTGGTGTTTCACTTAAGATCTGGTAGAGGGGGTTACAGGTACTGGGTCCGTTTTCGTTTACCAGATGGTCGTTGTAGTTAACTGCTTTCATAATTTCCATCTCGTCCAGTACGTTTACATACGCTGGATTGTTTTCTCTGTGCATTACTGTTAGGGTGTTTTCAATATCTAACATGCGATGTCCTTCATGGGTAACCTGTTTTGCATAGCATGTTAGATATTTAAAATACCCTAACAGTAATGCACAGACAAAACAATCCAGTGAAAAAAAAATTAGAAGCAGTTAACAACGACCATCTGATAAACGAAATCTAACCCAGTACGTTTAACCCCCTCTACCAGATCTTCAGTGAAACACAAGTTTTGAATCCTGCTGATGATGTGACTAGTCCCGAAAGCGCTACAGTTAAATAAATAATGATTACTGAGGAGACGGGCACTTTATGTAAATATTCCAAATTTTATACTTAATTGTATTAATTTATTAACAATTTCCGCGCTGTAGCCGAGCAGTTTATCATACGGTGGTTTGGTGCAAAGCTACTGAACTTGAGCAGGGGAAGAAATTTTTTCATTACATTTCGGCCCAAAAAGGGAATGATATTCAGCCAGAAGTATTAACTGAACTCATGACCTAACTGTATTTTTACTGTTTCTCATACCTAGATGGTAGTGTTTTCCTCGAAGAATGTAATAACACCTCAAATTCCATTTCAACTTAAATTGATTTATTTGTTATTTCCATGTACCCTTCAAATATAATTGTATTGGTGGCAATGTCTAAGTTCATTCGGCATTAGTAATTAAATTGATTAACAAACGTTTCTCACATTCAGGCGATATTAATTTGCCTACATTTTTAGGTTGAATGTTGTATGTTTAATATCAGATTAACTTTTATCCCTGCAAGAGATATGCTTTTACTCATATCTAAGGTATATTTTTTGAGAAAAGAACCAAGTTTTTAAATTATCTTCTACATCTTCCCATGGCGCTACAACGCAAAGCGGGTCCGGACCTTCCTGATACGAGACCTCTATTCTTATGTATCCTGTGCTCTGTTGCCAGTTCCCAAAGTTCTGGATTTGATGACAATCTTCCTTCACTGAGGCCACACATCTTTTCTTATGATTTCCTATTGGCCTTTTCACAATCCTTTCCCCTGTCATCACTTTATTATGTACATATTCTTTATCCATTCTTTGAACGTGTCTGACCCATTGCATTTTTTTTAATTTCACAAGAGTTGATATATCAGGATTCTTAAAAACGTCATCTATTCCGTTATAGTACTTCATTATTCATCTTCCATTCTCCTTTATTTCTTCACAAATTCTTCTCAAAATCTTTCTTCCGAAAGTATTAAATAAATTCTCAGAACTTTTTATTGAAATCCAGGTTTCACTCTCATATACCACAACTGGACGTATGCAGGTTTTATATATTTTTAATTGATCTTTCCTTAAGATAATCTGGATTTTAGGATTGGGCGTATTCCACAATATGCCTTATTCGTTTTTAAATTATCATCTTAATGAAAAGGCATCCTAAAGTATTGATCGCGGAGATTATTTGACTTTGCACACAATCATTTGAAGTCGAGATCCGCAAATCGAAATGTGTGCTACTCTAACAATGGAATGCAGGCTTTTACGGCCGGCAATCATATATTAAGAACTTCTGGGCTATGTGATTGTGGTCCATAACTGGTGTTTCTTCCAGACGTTCCTCCCTCAACTTCGAAGGGCATATTCAATAGCGAGTATTTCTAGGTAGTGTACCCTGGTCAGAGGTTCGATTGAAAGTCCTACCATCGTAAGAATCATTTTTAGATACACCGTGCTGTTTAGCCGGCATTTCCGGGAATCTAGGAAACCACTTATCCCGATTTTCTTGACATCAATGAAGCTGACAAATGGTTATTGTGAGATATCCGTAAAATATAGACATATGCTCTCGAAGACTTTTATTGTAGAACGACATGAGACATTCAATTCTGTGTACATTAATTTGGTGTATTTTGTATTGTTTAAGGTAGCGTTACTCGTTAATGCGTCAAACGTAGCTACTTCCGTAGTGCACCGATGTTTTTTTTAAAGCTCCGGCCTTATAGTATGTACAGTAAATGTTATATACGTTAATTGTGCCTCAAACAATTCTCAAAGTGAGTCAAAACCCGCGTTCATATCAGTCAAGTAGTCCATAAAGAGAACACATACAGACACTCAGTTTTATAAATGAGTTGTTCAATTCTTTTGTGTTAACAACTGCAAAATCTGAGTTTGCAATGCTAATAATGTTATGTTTAATGATATTTTTAAAGATATATGGAGTTGGCACTGGTAATATGGATGGCCAACACAATAGGCAGCGTTGGTGGGGCTGTCTATATTCAACACTCATTAAACAGTGTTGACATAATTAAACTTGCAATTCTGTCACTAAACAAACGTTAATAAAAATCTGAAATTAAATTTGCGATGGTAAACAGTATGTAGGCCTATGTGTTAATAATATGAATGCATATTTTGGGCTCAATATAGCTTTTGCACACAAAAGAAAGTTATTAAGCGTGTTTTGAAAAATCTCATTTCAAACTAAAAGGACTTCTAGGGGAGACTTAAACACCTGATTTGAAATAGAACATTTGGCCGAAAAAATAGCGTTTTCGTGCTGCAAGTATATATTTTTATTCAGCGTATTCTCCCGCGTCTACCCAAATTAATGGTTTTTCACAGGACTTCTAAAACTGCCCCTGTAGTCTTCTTTACTGCTACCAATTGTGGAAAACAACTCCTGCGAACATTTTGCTCATATAAGAGAATACAAAATCAAATCAGGCTAAATCCCGACAGTAATGAATGTGCGGGAACACTTCACTTCTACTTTAGCAAGATATTCAACAACTACAAGTAAGATATATGGTCTCGTACTGTTAAGGCTTGTTGCACGGAAATGTGTTCTTGTGCGCGTCATATGAACTTGCAAGATTATCATAACATCGCGAAACCCAAGACATTGTGTGTGCAAATACGATATGCTAATAAACCATTCCACGAATTTCAAAGGATGATGTGACCATTAAATTTCAAGGAGAAGACACCACTTAGTTTTTTTGGGAAGTTGGTGATTAATATTTTTGAATAGATCTTTGCTGTTTGCGCTGGGGATCGAAATGACGTAGCCTAGATTCGTAATTAGCACTATAAGCATCAGTCATCTCTAGACAGTCATCCAAGTACTCTGTCATGCGTAACATTTGTGCGACACTTTCATTCCTCTCATAGACACTCAGTCGCCCAATACACTGTTCCCGTGTTGTGCTGACAATCTTTGATGGACTACGGCTCCTGGTAAACCTTCTGACCAAAAAGAGTGATCAATGAACGTTACTCATATTTGGTGCAAATAGAATGTGGAGCAGCCATATTTAACGGCAAGGGAGCCACTCTGGAACTAACCTAATAGCATCAAATCTGCTCAGAAATAATAACAAAGAAACCTCGCTTGCGCCACCTGCGAAACACGACGAGTGCTGCCAACAGTAACTCAGTACAACTACATTACGGATAAATATTAACTTACCCTCATATATATAGTTAATTTTTAAGTTAGTGGTGAGAGATACCATAGACTACAAAATTTGGGTGTTTTACCACCCATGATGTTGTTACAAATTTCCGGACGCGTATCTCTGGCATCATGATGTATAGTATATTTTCAAACCTATACATCGTGAGTCAGTGGTGCCCGGAAGGAAATTAAATCACCATGGGAATTTAAATTGTAAAAGAACGAAAGTGATAATTCTGAGACTGATGTGTTTCAATTTCGATAACAGACTAATTGAAATAAAAATATATTATCTCTATTAACATTATAAAATAATATTAATATTTTAACTTTGATATCGACTGACGATATAAACTGTAAAAACTGTATCGGTCAATGATTTATGAATTTAACTATTATAAGAATCATGATATGTTCCATTAAGTTATTTTTGAAAATTGAAGAATACAATTATGGAATATTTACCTAAAGTGTACGTCTCTTCAACTTTATTGTTTATTTAACTGTAGCCCTTTCGGGATTAGTCCCATCATCAGCAGAATTCAAAACTGGTGTTCCACTGAAGATGTGGTAGAGGGGGTTACACGTACTGGGTTCGTTTTCGTTTGTCAGATGGTCGTTGTTGTTAACTGCTTTCCTAATTTCCATCTCGTCCAGTACGTTTACCTACGCTGGATTGTTTCTCTGTGCATTACTGTAAGGGTGTTTTCAATATCTTACATGCGATGTCCTTCATGGATAACCTGTTTTGCATAGCATGTTAGATATTGAAAATACCCTAACCGTAATGCACAGACAAAACAATCCAGCGAACATAAATTTTAAAAGCAGTTAACAACAACGACCACCTGATAAACGAAAACGAACCCAGTACGTGTAACCCCCACTACCAGATCTTCACTGAAACACAAGTTTTGAATCCTGTTGATGATGTGACTAGTCCCGAAAGCGCTACAGTTAAATAAATAATGATTACTGAGGAGACGGACCCTTTATGTAAATATTCCAAATTTTATACTTAAATGTATTAATTTATTAACAATTTCCGCGCTGTAGAAGAGCAGTTTATCATACGGTGGTTTCCGGGAATTTCCGTGAATCTAGGAATCCACTTATCCCGATCTTCTTGACATCAATGAAGCTGACAAATGGTTATTGTGAGATATCTGTAAAATATAGACGTATGCTCTCGAATACTTTTTTGTAGAATGATATGAGGAATTCAATACTGTGTACATTAATTTGGAGCATTTTGTATTGTTTAAGGCAGCGTTACTCTTTAACGTGTCAAACGTAGCTACTTCCGTAGTGTAGCGATGTATTTTCTAAAGCTCCGGCCTTATAGTATGTACAGTAAATGTTATATACGTTAATTGTGCCACAAACAATTCTCAAAGTGAGTTAAAAACCGCGTTCAAATTGGTCAAGTAGTCTATGAAGGGCACACATACACACTCATTTTTATAAATGAGATGTTCACTTCTTTTGTGTTAACAACTGCTAAATCTGAGTTTGCAATGCTAATAATATTATGTTTAATGATATTTTTAAAGATATATGGAGTTGGCACTGGTAATATGGATGGCCAACACAATAGGCAGCGTTGGTGGGGCTGTCTATATTCAACACTCATTATACAGTGTTGATATAATTACACTTGCAATCTTGTCACTAAACACACATCAATAAAAATCTGAAATAAAATTTGAGATGGTATACAGTATGTAGGCCTATGTGACAATAATATGAATACATATGTTGGGCTCGATAAGGCTTTTGCACACAATACCAAGTTTTAAAGCGTGTTTGAAAATTCTCATTTCTAACTTCAAGGACTTCTAGGGGAGAGTAGACCTTCCGCTTTGAAATAGAACATTTGTCAGGAAAAATACTGTTTTCGTGCTGCAAGTACATATTTGTATTCAGCGTAATCTCCCGCGTCTACCTGTGATAAATCAATATTAAGCCCAAATTAATGACTTTTCACAGGTCTTTAAAACTGCCTCAGCAGCCTTCGTTACTGCTACCAATTGTGGAAAACACTTCCTGCGAAAATGTTTCCCCATATAAGAGAATACAAAGACAAATCACGCCAAATCCTGACAGTAACGAGGTTGCGGGACACACTTCACTTGTAGTTTAGCAAGATACTAATCAAGCAACTACAAGTAGGATATATGGCCTCGCACTGTTAAGGCTTTTTGCACGGAAATGCGTTCTTTTGCGCATCATATGAACTTGCTGGATTATCACAACATCGCTATACTCACGTTACTGTGTGTGCAAACACGATGTGCTAATAAACAATTCCATGAATATCAAAGGATGATGCGACCACTACATTTCAAGGAGAAGACACCATTTAGTTTTTTTTGGGAGGTTGGTGATGAATATTTTTCAATAAATCTTTGCTGTTTCCACTGGGGATCGAAATGACATAGCCTACATTCGTAATTAGAGATTACCTTCGAAATAAACATTGGATCACGTCCATTGAAGGTGTATTGGGTACTTAATATGTCTGGAAATGCATAAAACTCATAAAGGTACATGGATGGTTAGACATTAATAGGAATTTATTAACTATTGTGTCTGAAATTGTTCATTTGAAAGAAAGTACCACTAATTCTGAAGAACCGCCAGTGCATTTCGCATGGTATGTGTATTTTTCAGTTTGATGTTAAAGATGTTAATATATACGATTGTTATGCTTCAGTTGTACTAGCATCCCCAGATGCTCTTAGTTCTTTCCCTCACTTACATCGGATTGTTCACCTCAGCATATTACAGTATTATCTCGATTTACATAATATAATATATGAATATAATCCGGGTAAAGTGTTCATACGAGGTGATTCGTAAACTAAAATAGACCACTTTAACACCATCTATCCGCCCAGCGCAGAATTCGGAGTACGAAAATGCAATGTGTGGCATTAGAATTCACACACATACAAGATATATATATATATACATATGCACACGAAAGTTTGTGAATATTTATCCGCAGTGTAGTTATACAGTTTATTGCAATTCAAATAGGAAATGTACATTAACATCGTTTTTCAAATAGTCCCCTTCTTTTTCAACGCATTTGGTATATCGTTGCACAAGCTTTCTTTCACCATCCGTAAAGACGGTTTTCGGTTGAGAAGCGAGCCGCACATGCACCGCATCTTTCACTTCTTAGTTCGAGGTGAACCGACGGCCCCTTAATGCCTCTTTGAGTGCACTAAATAAGTGGTAGTCAGACGGGATAAGAGTGGACTATATGGATGATGAACCATTACGTGAACACTTGAGTTAAGAGAGCGTTTCAGCAGAGTGGGCTGCAAGACGTTTACGGGCATTGTCGTGCAACAACACAAAAAAGTCGACTGTGGTTCTGGGCATTTTCTTCGAATTGCATGCTTGAGTTTGTCAGTAAGGATCTCACTGTATCCCACACCGTTTGTTTTCCTGCCCTCTCCTGATAATGTTCTATTATTGGGCTCTCCGAGTCCCAAAACACTATAAGCATCAGTCATCTCTAGACAGTCATCCAAATCCTTTGTCATGCGTAACATTTGTGCGACACTTTTCAATCCTCTCACAGACACTCAGTCGCCGCAATACACTGGTCCCGTGTTGTGCTGACAGTCTTTGATGGACTACGGCTCCTGGTAAACCTTCTGACCAAAAAGAGTGATCAATGAACGTTACTCATCTTTGGTACAAAGAGAATGTGGAGCAGCCATATTTAACGGCAAGGGAGCCACTCTGGAACTAACCTAATAGCATCAAATCTGCTCAGAAATAATAACAAAGAAACCTCGCTTGCGCCACCTGCGAAACACGACGAGAGCTGCCAACAGTAACTCAATACAACTACATTACGGATAAATATTGACTTACCCTCATATATATATATATATATATATAAAATTAATACTAATGTTAGTGGTGAAAGATACCATAGACTACAAAATTTGGCTGTTGTACCACCCATAATGATGCTACAAATTTCCGGACGCGTGTCATTGGCATCATGATGTATAGTATATTTTCAAACCTGTACATCGTGAGTCAGTGGTGCCCGGAAGGAAATTAATTCACCATGGGAATTTAAATTGTACAAGAACGAAAGTGATAATTCTGAGACTGATGTGTTTCAATTTCGATAACAGACTATTTGAAATAAAAATATATTATCTCTATTAACATTATAAAATAATAATAATAATTTAAATTTGGTATTGACTGACAATATAAACTGTAAAAATGTTGACGGTATCGTTGAATCATTTATGAATTTAACTTTTATAAGAATCATGATATGTTCCATTAAGTTATTTTTGAAAATTGAAGTATAAAATTATGGAATATTTACCCAAAGTGTACGTCTCCTCAACTTTATTGTTTATTTAACTGTAGCGCTTTCGGGACTAGTCCCATCATCAGCAGAATTCAAAACTGGTGTTTCACTGAAGATCTGGTAGAGGAGGTTACACGTACTGGGTACGTTTTCGTTTACCAGATGGTCGTTGTTGTTAACTGGTTTCCTAATTTCCATCTCGTCCAGTACGTTTACCTACGCTGGATTGTTTTCTCTGTGCATTACTGTTAGGGTGTTTTCAGTATCTAACATGCGATGTCTTTCATGGATAACCTGTTTTGCATGGCATGTTAGATATTAAATCACCCTAACAGTAATGCATAGAGAAAACAATCCTGCGAAAATAAATTTTGATGCAGTTAACAACGACCATCTCATAAACGAAAACGAACCCAGTACGTGTAACCCCCTCTACCAGATCTTAAGTGAAACACAAGTTTTGAATCCTGCTGATGATGTGACTAGTCCCGAAAACCCTACGGTTAAATAAATAATGATTACTGAAGAGACGGACCCTTTATGTAAATATTCCAAATTTTATACTTAAATTTATTAATTTATTAACAATTTCCGCGCTGTAGCCGAGCAGTTTATCGTACGGTGGCTTGGTTCAAAGCTACAGAACTTGAGAAGGGAAAGACATTTTTTCATTACATTTCGGCCCAATAGGGGAATGATATTCAGCCAGAAGTAATAACTGAACTCATGACCTAACTGTATTTTTAATGTTTCTCATACCTAGATGGTAGTGTTTTCCTCCAAGAATGTAATAACACCTCAAATTCCATTTCAACTAAAATTCAATGATTTGTTCTTTACATGTACCCTTCAAATTTAATTGTATTTGTGGCTATGTCCAAGTTCATTCGGCATTAGCAAATTCAATTGATTAACAAACGTATCTTACATTCAGGCGATATTAATTTGCCTACATTTTTAGGTTTAATGCTGTATGTTTAATATCAGATTAACTTTTATCCCTGCAAGAGATATTCTTTTTCTCATATCTAAGGTATATTTTGTGAGAAAAGAACCAAGTTTTTAAAGTATCTTCTTCATCTTCCAATGGCGCTCCAGCCCTAAGCGGGTCCGGACCTTCTTGATGTGAGACCTCTAATCTTGTCTATCCTGTGCCAGTTCCCAAAGTTCTGCATTTGATGACAATCTCCCTTCTCTGAGGTCACACATCTTTTCTTAAGATTTCCTCCTGGCCGTTTCACAATCCTTTCCCCTGTCATCACTTTCTTAGGTACATATTCTTTATCCATTCTTTGAACGTGTCTGACACATTGCATTTTTATTTTAAATTTCACAAGAGTTGATATATCAGGATCCTTCAAAAGGTCATCTATTCCCTTATAGTACCTCATTATCCATCTTCCATTCTCTTTTACTACTTTCACAAATTCTTCTCAAAATCTTTCTTCCGAAAGTAATAATTAAATTCTCAGAACTTTTAATTGTACTCCAGTTTGCAATGCTAATAATTTTTTGTTCAATGATATTTTTAAAGATATATGGAGTTGGCACTGGTAATATGGATGGCCAACACAATAGGCAGCGTTGGTGGGGCTGTCTATATTCAACACTCATTAAACAGTGTTGACATAAAGTAAACTTGCAATTCTGTCACTAAACAAACATTAATAAAAATCTGAAATCAAATTAGAAATCGTATACAGTATGTAGGCCTATGTGTTAATAATATGAATGCATATTTTGGGCTCAATGAGTCTTTTGCACACAAATCCAAGATATAAAGCGTGTTTGAAAATTCTCATTTCAAACTTCACGGACTTCTAGGGGAGACTATACACCTTCCGTTTTGAAATAGAACATTTGTCCGGAAAAATACCGTTTTCGTGCTGCAAGTACATATATTTTATTCAGCGTAATCTCCCGCGTCTATCTGTGATAAATCAATATTAAGCCGAAATTAATGATTTTTCACAGATCTTTTAAAACTGCCTCAGCAGCCTTTGTTACTGCTACCAATTGTGGAAAACACCTCCTGCGAAAATGTTTCCTGATATTAGAGAATACAAAAACAAATCAGGCCAAATCCTGACAATAATGAAGGTGCGGGACACACTTCACTTCTATTTTAACAAGATATTCAGCAACTACAAGTAGGATATATGGCCTCGCACTGTTATGGCTTGTTGCACGGAAATGTGCTCTTTTGCGCATCATATGAACTTGCAGGTTTATCACAACATCGCTATACCCAAGTTACTGTGTGTGCAAATACGATGTGCTAATAAACCATTCCATGAATATCAAAGGATTATGCGACCACTACATTTCAAGGAGAAGACACCACTTAGTTTTTTTGGGAGGCTGGTGATGAATATTTTTCAATAGAGCTTTGCTGTTTGCACTGGGGATCGAAATGACGTAGCCTAGATTCGTAATTAGAGATTACCTTCGAAATAAACAGTGGATCAGGTCCATTGAAGGTGTATTGGGTACTTCATATGTCTAGAAATGCATAAAACTCATAAAGGTGCATGGATGAGTGAATCGTGAAACGCGTACCATGTGTATATTACGCACTAAACGAATACATATTGTCAGTTCCTCATAATGAAGCTTCCTCCATTTACCATTCTCATCTCTTATACAAAATGTTCACCTGTGGATCCTATTTTAAAATACTCCACCTTATTTTTCCTTAATGTAAGAGACCAGATTCAACATCCATAGAGTATCTTGGCAAGAATGTAGTTTCATCAATTGTAATCATTATATTCTTAAAAAAATGAAAGCGGGGCATAGAAATTTTTCGTTGTAAAACCAGAGAGAAAACTCACAGTTGATAGAACAATTATGAGGTTATAGTATTATAATAACCACGATTTGTTGGAAGTTGTTTATACAGGGACGATAGGGATGTATAGAAAGCTTATGTCTGAGCGGGCATGGAACCACGGGTTCCATAGTGTCAGTGAATGCGAGAATGTTCATGTAAATGTGAGAAAATTTACCCAAATAATTGCACGAATTAACTAAATGCAGCATAACTGTTTAATTATATGAAAATTTAGACCTACTATGTATGCACGAATGGACATATATACTAATTTTGGTAACATTAATGATACAACATCTTGGGGATAAGTGGAAAAATTGCCCGCATTGTTGCTTTATGCATATTATACTAAAAACACAACATTATATGTAGGTGTTGATTAATATCTCAACAGGTTTGATTTTTTAAATTATTTTAAACTGCCTATTACGGGCGGCCTACTTCTGCCCTCCTTACACTTTGACGTAACAACTTTGTTCCACTCATTTTGCCAAAACAATAATCTGCACAAATTGTGAAAGTGAATGAAAAAATTAAAGACCATAAATATGACAGTTACAGTTTTGTATTCAATTTTCATTCTTGTAGTGTGCAGTAGTTATGTACAATTGTTAAATAGTTGAAGATAAATCTGAAGTTTCCAATGTGTCTTGGTATAACATTATCCCAAAAGAGTACCACTCTATTTAATTTTGAATATATATCTAACTTCCTGAAAGCGCATACACTATTGAGTAACACTCAGAAATTGGGACTGGAAGTAAATATTAATAAAACTAAATATATGTTCACACATATAAACACACTGTTGTATAATGGAAATGGGCAACTAACGATAAATGTGGAAAATTTTGAGGAAGTGGCTGAATTCAAAAACCTAGGAACAATAATCACAAATAGGAATGAGATGCACAAGGATATTATACATAGGCTCAATTCTGAAAATGCATGCTATTATGCACTACTGATACAATTGATGCCCCAACTACTTTCATTGGTGCATGAAGAAGGCTTACATAAAACTGATCTACATGGTCTTTGAAGAAATCCAGATATAGTAAGAAGAGTTAAGTCTCGTAGGCTGTGATGGGCAGGACATATGGCTTGAATGCGAAATGAAAGACGTGAATGGAATCTTGTAGTAGGAAAGCCAGAGGAAAAACGTCCAGTTGGTAGACAAAGAATCATGAGTTGGAATAACATTAAGCATGATTTGAATAAAATAGATTATAATGATAATGAATGGTAAACATTAGCTCAGGATAGCCATGTATCGAGAGCTTATGTCCGCCCGGCCTTGAACTAACCGTTTCGAAACCACCAGTTATTTAACTATCTATCTGAAGGCCTCCACATATAGAAGTTGGTCAAAAGTATGATAAAAAATTCTTAGTTCATTAGAAAACCAAATATAAAAGCGGAGAAATTTTGCCCACCCCCTTTGACGTCCACATGACAGATTGTAGGTTATTAGTGCTTGGGTTAAACATATTCTTGTTCTGCAGAGCCATAGAACTGATGAGGCACCTGTCTCTAATACGCACACTGGTAAATTAACTCAGTTGTCTATCATGTCTTTGCATATATTTTCTTTAATCCCATGAAAAACAACTACTAGTGCATTAAGATTCAACCATAAAATCTAACAGTTGCAGCATCACTATATTATCAAACATGGTAAAAATTGTGGATTGGAGAAAGAATCTTATATTAAATATCACAATAAAGTGGTTTCGATATGATACATCTGGAGAAGAAATTCTACATTCTTTAATGCACATCTTTACGTACAATTGGAGAGATCAAGAAGGTTTTTACAGACTTGAAATTTCCATTTGAACGTGAAGGGGCATTGAAAATTGCTGTAATGAAACTCTCGATAATAACTGAAATGTTGCAACCGGTCAAGAACTGAATACTTTTCAGTCGGGTAAGTAACGTTAGGCATTAACAGTAATATATAACTATTGTGTCTGAAATTGTTCATTTGAATGAACGTACCAGTGATTCTGAAGAACCGCCATTGCATTTCTTATGGTATGTATATTTTTGATTTTGATGTTCAAGATGGGTAATATGTAACACGTGAAATATCTTCACGATTAATATAATAATCTCCGCCATGTAATTTCTAAATCAACGCATTTGAATAATTGTGAACTTATAAAATATTAAAATATTCCCAAGGTTTGGGAATGCGAGTGAAAGTACTTTTATGGAGTTTACCGTATTAGCTAAAGTTAGCTTTCACTTTTCAAAATACCATCTACGTATGTCCATTATTGTTTGAATTAAATGTATATATCTCTCGAAATTAAACTATTTTGTTTAAAGCCCAAGTATATTTTTATGAGAATTATAAAATGCAGTATCTAATTAATTTGATTCATTTTTCCTTCAAATATTAAAGTGCGTTTCTGTAAATGGCTATAAAGCCTGGAGTATTCTCGCTGCTCATCACAAAATTAAAGTTCGGGCAATTCAGAACAAATGTTTCAAAACGTTTGATCGCCTCTAATGTACACGGGGATCGCAGAGCTAGAATATCTAGCAGAAATGAAGTGTGTGTGTGTGTATATATATATATATATATATATTCTCTTTAATTTGCTTACTTGATATAGTCAGCTACTAGATGGCAGTGAAGACAGTGTTCTCGCGACATCTAGTAATAATGGAGAGTATAATACATATATAAGAAAAATAAGTGTTTGAATTGGATTCGCCTGGTAGTGTAATGGATATCACGTTGAGGTACAGACTCAGAGATCCGGGTTCGAATCCCGTCCAGGCATTTATTTTTCTTATCATACCATATATATATATATATATATATATATATACATACAAGGAAGCAGAGGTAGATAGAAAAAATAAATTGTCCGGAGAAGAAGAAATGAAAGTTGAAAAAGAATATTTCAGATTTTTTTACAAGAACCGAGAGAAAATAAAAAAAAACTTTAAATGAAATAGGCAAAGAAATAGCTGTCATCGACAAAAAAAATTGAATAAAGCAATTTTCACGTGAGATTGTTTGCAATGTTTCTCGTAACATAGTTCATGTTAAAAAAATAATTATTATGCTATTCTTGCATTAGACTTACCATAAAAATAAATTGTATGATTTTATTACTTATACATATTAAAACAATTACAAGATTAGCTTTGTTAGATTCAATTTCATTTAGCAAAAAAAAAAAACTATGGAATTATTCTTTGATGCCTTGAAAAGAACGCGAAATATTTGGGTATTACAAGTTTGTTATTTGCTGGACACCATGTCCCGGATTAATCAAACGAGTGCTATGTTAGAGGTAGGGTAGTGTAGCTCATTGCGTGTTTCCGGCTTTCGAACTCTCTGCTTGTCCGTTAGTATGGGTTACGATGCCCATCTCTAGAGAGATAACACCTCCTTTCACCAAATCGTTCCACATCCAAATTGGCTGAACACCAGCTCCGCTTCTCGCGCGAGAAGTAAGTGGTTAAACCCCACTCCTAGAACCACTAGGAATAGGCCGCCAGGAAGCCTCAATTTGTTCCAGGCGCGGCACATTGAGCAATGTTTACCATCTCAACATTGCCTCCCCTTCGTGCTGAAGTGCGTGAGTGCGTGGAGGAAAGGAGCGAGACCATTCAATCTTTAAACTTTCGCTACATTCACCCCCACTAATATACACAACGCCATTTCTCCAAATTATGCGTCCGATGAGCTCGGACACCACAAATACGTCTATTCTTCATAGTTTAATTTCACAGTGAGTAGAAATATTGCCACATGGGAAGCAGCCTACACATTTTCAGCCGCGTGGATCACACATTTCTTCACATAGAAGTTTTGAAATCTATGCGGAAATGTGCGGATCAGGCGGATGGAAATTAAATCAACCTGAAAATTTAAATGTAACTAAAATAAAAGTGAATAATTCCAATAAATAGAATCTTTGACATACTTCATTTTATTGATTGAGCAGTTAATTAAAGTAATGTGATGTTTTGAGCTTTCTAGGCCTGTCGTGCAAAGAAGATTAGGACTTTAACTGAAGTAGCAAATTAGATACTGTTATATGCTGAGCTAAACAACCCACTGTACGGGTAAGATTATCGCAGTTACGTCAGGGGCGGGGTGAACGTGTTCAGGCCGAAATACTATATATTTTCATAACATTCTACTTACGTTATTGAGAACAGTAAGAGTGGATGTAAAGTTCCAGCATTAAAATATACGATTTCGTTGCTTCAGTTGTACTAGCACCCACACCTGCTTTTAGTTATTTCCCTCCGTTACATTGGATTGTTCAGCTCAGCATATTACAGTATTTTCTCCATTTACAGAATATAATATATGAATATAATCCGGGTAAAGCGATCTTACGAGGTGATGCGTAAATTAAAATGGACCACTTTAACGCCATCTACCCGCCCAGGCGCAGAATCCGGAGCACGAAAATGCAATGTGTGGCATTAGAATTCACACACATATAAGATATATATACATATGTACACGAAAGTTTGTGAATATTTATCCGCAGCGTAGTTATACAGTTTATTGCAATACAAATAGGAAATGTACATTAACATCGTTTTTCAAATAGTCCCCTTCTTTTTCAACGCATTTTGTATATCGTTGCACAAGCTTTCTTTCCCGCTCCGTAAAGAAGGTTTTCGGTTGAGAAGCGAGCCGCACATGCACCGCATCTTTCACTTCTTAGTTCGAGGTGAACAGACGGCCCCTTAATGCCTCTTTGAGTGCACCAAACAAGTTGTAGTCAGACGGGATAAGAGTGGACTATACGGATGATGAGCCATTACATGAAACTTGAGTTAAGGGAGCGTTTCAGCAGAGTGGGCTGTAAGAAATGGACGGGCATTGTCGTGGAACAACACAAAAACGTTCGACTCTAGTTCTGGGCATTTGCTTCGAATTACAAGCTTGAGTTTGTCAGTAAGCACTGCTTGTTTTCCTGCCCCTCTCCTGATAATGTTCTATGTGCTACTCTAACAATGGAATGCAGGATATTACGGCCGGCAATCATATTATTAAGAGATTCCGGGCTATGTGACTGTGGTCGATGACTGGTGTTTCTTCCTGACTTTTCTCCCTCAACTGCGAAGGGCATTTTCAGTAGCGAGTATTGCTAGGTAGTGTACCCTGGTCAGACGTTCGACTGTAAATCTTACCATCGTAAGAATCATTTTTAGATACACCGTGCTGATTACCCGGCATTTCCGGGAATCTAGGAATCCACTTATCTCGATCTCCTTGACATCAATGAAGCTGACAAATGGTTATTGTGAGTTAAAGTAAAATATGGACATATGCTCTGGAATATTTTTTGTAGAATGATATCAGGCATTCAATTCTGTGTACATTAATTTGGTGTATTTGTTATTGTTTAATGCAACGTTACTCCTTTAAGCGTCAAACGTAGCTACTTTCTTAGTGCATCGATGTTTTTTAAGCTAAGGCCTTACAGTACGTACGGTAAATATTACGTACGTTAATTGTCCCACAAAAAAAGTATTAAAAGTGGTAAAAACCGCGTTCAAATCTGTCAATTACTCTAGAAAGGACAAACGTACAAACACTCATTTTTTATACGTGACATGTTCACTTCTTTTGTGTTAACAACTGCAAAATCTGAGTTTGCAATGGTAATAATTTTATGTTTAATGATATTTTTAAAGATATATGGAGTTGGCACTGGTAATATGGATGGCCAACACAATAGGCAGCGTTGGTGGGGCTGTCTATATTCAACACTCATTAAACAGTGTTGACATTAATTAAACTGGCAATTTTATTACTTAACAAACGATAATAAGAATTTCTCAGTCTCTAATAAAATACGAAATATTATGCAGTATGTAAGCCTGTTTGTTAATAATATGAATGCATATTTTGGGTTCATTAAGGCTTTTGCACACAAAACAAAGTTATAAAGCGTGTTTGAAAATTTCCATTGCAAACTTCAAGTACTCCTAGGGGGTCATTAAACACCTACCGTTTTGAAATTGAAAATTTGTGCGGAGAAATACGGATTTTGTGCTGCAAGTACGAGTTTGTATTCAGCGTAATCTGCCGCGTCTATCTGTGATAAATCAATATTGGGCATAATTTCATGATTTTTTGAACAGGTGTTTTAAAACTGCCTCTGCAGCCTTCATTACTGCTACCGAATGTGGAAAACGCCTCCTGCGAAAAAGTTTCCTCATGTTAAAGGATAAAAAATCAAGTGAGGCTAAATCCGGGCAGCAGAGAGGGTGCGGGACACACGTCTTGTAGACTGCGATGTGCAGGACATGTGGCACGATTAGGGAATAAAAGACGTGCATGGAATCTTCTTGTAAGAAAACCGGAGGTAAAACGCCCAGTTGGTAGACAAAGAATGATTTGGGAGAATAACATTAACAATGATTTGTGGAAAGTTGATTATACAGATAATGATTAGAAAACATTAGCTCAAGATAGGGATGTACCGAGATTTTATGTCCGCGCGGCCATGAACCAACGGGTTCCAAACTACCAGTGAGTTAGTTAACTATCTATCTGATGCCTCCACATATAGAAGTTGCCCAAAACTATGATAAAAATTCTTAGTTCATTAGGATACCAATTATAAACGCGTGTAAAATTTTGCCCATCCCCGTTTCACGTCCACATGACACATTGTGCCTTAATAGTGCTAGGGTTAAAACGTATTCTTGTTCTACAGAGCCATAGAACTGATGAGACACCCGTCTCTAATATGCACATTGTTAAATTAACTCATTTGACTAGCATGTTTCTGCATACATTTTCTTTAATCACATGAAAAACGACTACTAGTGCATCATGATTCAACCATAAAAACCATCCGTTGGAGCAACACTAAATTATTTAATGTGGTAAAAGTTGTGGAGTAGAGAAATAATCTTACATTAAATGTCACAATAAAGTGGTTTTCATGTGATACATCTGGGGAATAAAAACTCTACATTCTTTAATGTACATCTTTACGTACATTTGGGGAGATTACGAAGTATTTTTATATTTCATATAAATTAATTAGTGTATAATGCTGTTGTGTTATTATTTAATTGAAATATTAATGTGTTTACTTTATGTAATTGTAATGTTAATGTTTTTTTTAGTGTATAATGCTATTGTGTTATTACTTAATTGTAATATTATTGTGTTTTCTTTATGTAATTGTAATGTTAATGTTTTTAGTGTATAATGCTATTGTGTTATTATTTAATTGTAATATTATTATTGTGTTTTCTTTATGTAATTGTAATGTTATTGCTATTGTGTTATTACTTAATTGTAATATTATTGTGTTTTCTTTATGTAATTGTAATGTTAATGTTTTTAGTGTATAATGCTATTGTGTTATTATTTAATTGTAATATTTTTATTGTGTTTTCTTTTGTTTATTTTTCTTTACACTAGTACCAATTATTACTTTATTGTAACGGACTGTCAACAGCACGTACGGCTTACTGCTCGTGCGACCCATATTTGTAAATAATATTGTAAATATCTTACTTTTTGTCTAATAAAGTCCTACTACTACTATATTTCCATTTGTACGTGAAGAGGCATTGAAAATTGCTATAAGAAAATTCTGGAAAATAATTGAAATGTTACGACTGGTCAAGAACTGAATACTTTTCATTCGGCTAGTGAGGTTAAACATTAATACTAGTTTATTATCTATTGTGTCCGAACTTGCTCATTTGAATGAAAGTACCACTAATTCTGAAGAACCGCCATTGCATTTCGTATGGTATGTATATTTTTGAGTTTCATGTTTAAGATGGGGTTATATATGTAACACGTGAAATGTCTTCATGATTAATAAAAATATTACACTAATAAAATATGTAATCGATAGAAATTGTATACGTAGTAGAGTCATTAAATTCGTGGCATATCTGTCAGCTCGCTTTCACTTTTCATCATCTAATCATTAACTCACTGGATTTTATTAAAATTTATTACGAAAACAGATTAGGTTAGTATGTGAATATCTAAGAAAAATTCGTAAATAAAATCTCAGGAAAGAATTTTTAAGTTTCTCTAGTCTTAACGCAAACAGTGGATTCCATTTTATCGGAATATTAAACATACCTTAACACATGAAATCTCGACTGTTCGTCGTCTTTTACTCTCTCATTCCGGTTATCAGAATCCGCTACAAGTAGAAATCAGGATCTGACAGACAGTAGCCACTTTCAAGCAAAAATAACACTTTCTGAAAACTGTGTAGTACTGTCACTTTTTATCTTCTTAGTATTATAATCTCCTTGATAAATTTATAAATTAATTATAATTTCATGGACTTATAATTTTAATTTTTAAAACAATTATTTCTATTCTAAGTTTATACTTATATTAGTATTTTTTCATGTAAGTTAAGTATGAGTTTTACTTCTAGTATATAAATGTATTTATTGCTTACTTCACTGGTTGAGTGGGAGATGAGGCACTATGGTCTTAACTCTGCCAGTTAAAATGAAATGTTTATTATTATTATTATTATTATTATCACCACTGTTACTATTATTATTAATTTTATTATTATTATTATTATTATTATTATTATTATTATTATTATTATTATTATTAAGTTAGAGTGAACAAGTTGAATTACAGGATGATACCATGTCAGTTCTCTCGTTCCAGGAAGATGATGATATATGTACAGAGAATGCAGAGCTAGGGTCGTCGTTTTGAAAGACACTTAATACGAAGTGGTGTACATGCGCTTATTGCCATATGAAACAAGGGCAAACGTGAAGTTCTGCCAGAAATTAGATAAATCATCTGGTGAAGCATTTGATTTAAGCAAATGCATGGCTACGAATCTCTGGCCGCAATGTTGTGTTAAAGATACAAAAATGTTTTGTATAAGGAAGAGAGAGTTTAGAGTGTGATGTGGGAACTGGTGAGCCAACATCAGTCTAACCTAATATCCAAGACTTAAGGGGACCCGGAACATCCTATACTCATAATGTTAAATGTAAGGAACATTTTCTCCTGAACTATTAATCCTATCAAGTTAGTTCAAATTTTTACAGTGGAAAGGTTCATACATTTAGAGTCTTCTACCACTAGGATTTATATAGATAGGCCTATGCATTTATTTCAAAAAATTTTTTTCTTTACAAATATTTTCTTTCAGTTTTTTACACTGTATTTTAACCTAAATTCTTTAATTACTGAGCTATCACAACATTAATATGGTAAAAGTTGTATATTAGCACTATATTGAAGTCCTGAAAATTTCAGGTCTCTAGCTTTAATAGTTCAGAAGAAAATGTTCTTTATATATTGAAAAAATGAATTCTAACTATGGGAGAGAGTTGACGGCTCTCGCCCACATTTTAAAGGGACGGGGAATATTTAAAACAAATAATAAACAGAATCAGAAACAAGATACATGCACGATAATTATACCATATTAAAGAGGAATGTTTCTAGTATTTTAATTGATAAAAAATGAAAATTCATTTTTCCAACACAACTGGCCTTCCGGGTCCCCCTTAAAGTTAAAAAAATCTGACTTATCACGTAAATAGTATAGTAAAAAAATCTCAAAGATATCCGCTTATGTCCTTAATTGACTCCCAAAAGTAGTCAGCTATATATACTGGGTGACCATTGTCCTCTGTATTTTCTATCTACGTTAGATATATCCGGATGGAAACGTTCTCCGTGTTCATCAGTGACCTCTCCCAGGTATAGGAAAGATGTCTAGATGGGAATGTACTTTCAATGATATATTACATCCTATTTTTTATATGCCATTAGCATGTTTTCTCAATTATTTCTACAAAGTTTTGGGACCTTACATTTTCCAGAAAATTAGCACACACTCTCTTGAATTCCACACTCGCTACCTTCCGATTGTTCTCTAGCATTTCATCAAAATGTCTTGTCTTCCATTATTTCTCAAATTTGTGGACCAATAAAGATGTCTTCATTCGATTTAGCTTAACTGATTCTTGGAAATTTTTACTCGAAATACAGAAATCATACAATTTTTGTTCGGAGCCTTAAATTTGTTATTTTGGCCAAATTAATGCGTATGAGTGGCAGCAATTCTTTTTATTTTTTAACTAATTATTGGTGTTGCTTAATTCACGTTTTGTTTTAGCTCGACAGTGAAAGCACTACACATTCCAATAATAACCATATGGATTTAAGATCTCCACACATGTATCAATCATATTTTGTGTAGTTTACAACTTTTAAAAATAAATTCAAATTCTGGTAAGTAAGATTAGATTAATATGTATTTAGGTTTTAAGACGCTAACACGGCAGCCTTTTTTTTTTTTGGTTCATTGAATTGCTAATCTTTACTTTATGGAATTTATGAGATGTTATAGTGCTCTTGGTTCGGCACACATTAAGCATTCACATACATGACCAAAAGTCATTTATTTGGGCTGGGTCCAAAGTCTCGAGGAGGAGCTTCAACTCTCCCTTTGACTCTATGCAAACACGAAAGCTCGTAGTCATGAGGAAGTACACGAGTGTGATCTCATTACTTCATCACAACCACATATTTAAAACCCCTCTGATTTGCTAAAACAAATTATTTTTGCCCTAACATAAGATCTGTGGAAGGTGATATAAAATAAATGAATATGAAATGACATGATGTGGGAGGGTAGAGAAGAGCAGAATATTCCATCCATAGTAATTCTGCCCGAAGGCAGGTCCTTCACTGCAATCATAGCATTTTCATGCTATGCTTGCAGCTTTACTAGGGAATTGTGTAGGTGTGGTAGCTTCCCGTTGCTTTCCACACCGGTGAAGGATGATGATGATGATGATAAGGATGATCATGATTATGATGGGCATATGATTTCGGGGACCTTTTGGGCCTTAAAGTTTTCCTGGCATTTGTCTTACAGGTGAGGAAAAACCCCGATAGAAACCTCACCCAGAAAAACTGCCCCGACCGGTAATCGAACCAGGGCCCGCTGCGTGACAAGGCAGCACACTACCTCGAGACCACAGCGGTGGACAGCAGAATATTACTGGGATGAAATTCTGGATATGAGAGAACCTCGAGAAAGCCTCTAATAACCTCGATGTGGACACCAGCACTACCCAATCGGAACCGCCAGGATACGAACATGAGATTACAGTCGGTACAGCCACGCGCGGTAGCCAAAGCGTCCATCTCGACGGCGACGTCTGTATGGAATTGCTGGGAGGATATTGAAATATTACAATTGGCTAAGAACTGAGATCATTTCTTTCGGGTGATCACGTTTTACCAGTGTAGTAATATATTACTTACACTGACTCGACTTGATCATTTGAATGAAAATGCCATTCATCCTGAAGAATCGTCATTGCATTTCGCATGGTATGTATATTTTTCAACTTCATGTTCAACATGGGGATATATGTAATATGTCTGCGTAACTATACGGTGTTATGTTTTTAACCGGCTATACGTCATGTAAGTTTCGAGGAAAACAAGTATGAATTTATCTTCCAAAATCGGCAATACCAATCAGAACCGCCAGGATACGAACCTGAGATTCCAGTCGGTACAGCCACGCGCGGTAGCCAAAGCGTCCATCTCGACGGCGACGTCTGTATGGAATTCCTGGGAGGATATTGAAATATTACAATTGGCTAAGAACTGAGATCATTTCTTTCGGGTGATCACGTTTTGCCAGTGTAGTAATATATTACCTACACTGACTCGACTTGATCATTTGAATGAAAATGCCATTCATCCTGAAGAATCGTCATTGCATTTCGCATGGTATGTATATTTTTCAACTTCATGTTCAACATGGGGATATATGTAATATGTCTGCGTAACTATACGGTGTTATGTTTCAACCGGCTATACGTCATGTAAGTTTCGAGGAAAACAAGTATAAATTTATCTTCCAAAATCGGCAATACCAATCAGAACCGCCAGGATACGAACCTGAGATTCCAGTCGGTACAGCCACGCGCGGTAGCCAAAGCGTCCATCTCGACGGCGACGTCTTTATGGAATTCCTGGGAGGATATTGAAATATTACAATTGGCTAAGAACTGAGATCATTTCTTTCGGGTGATCACGTTTTGCCAGTGTAGTAATATATTACCTAGACTGACTCGACTTGATCATTTGAATGAAAATGCCATTCATCCTGAAGAATCGTCATTGCATTTCGCATGGTATGTATATTTTTCAGCTTCATATTCAACATGGGGATATATGTAATATGTTTGTGTAACTGGACGGTGTTATGCTTCAACCGGCTATACGTCATGTAAGTTTCGAGAAAAAAACAAGTTTAAATTTATCTTCCAAAATACAAGCCCTTTTAACAGCTGGATTCAAGGATTTGCGTTGAAATTTTGTGGTAAATTCGCTATACATATACTAGAATAAAACATAGATGTTAAATTTTGGGCAGACGAGGTTAGGAGAGAACTCCAAAAGATTGGGATGGGCTGGATATGGGAAAAGGGGACTGAAAATCGCAAGAACGTGTGGAGAAAAATAAGGAGGAGGTACTTAGATATAAACCAACAAGATACTTTCGCCGAATGTACAGGAAAACGCTCACTGTGTTTACAAAGAGACCTAAAACACGTCTGGGGAAAAGAATCGTATATACTCAATCTAGGATTTAAGGAGAGATCAGGGCTTGCTTGGTTTAGGCTAGGGGCATGGAAATTTCTAAAAATTAGCGACGATCACGATATGCGAATATGTCCAATGTGCGGGAACTTTGAAGATGAGATACATATATTAGGAAATGTAATGATTTAGAATATTGGAGATGTCAGTTATTACCGGAAAGATTTCTAAATTCAAATCGGGAAAGATTGGCATGCTACGAGTTATTGGTAAATCCAGAAAATTGGATAAACCTCGGTAAATTTCTGGACAAAACGCGAAAAATAAGGACAACACTCATTCATGAATAATTATATGTTATCAAAATGCAATACCATTAATTATTAACAATTATATATAAATTAATTAGTGTTTAATGCTGTTGTGTTATTATTTAATTGTAATATTAATGTGTTTTCTTTATGTAATTGTAATGTTATTGCTTTTTTTGTTGTTTATTTTTATTTACACTAGTACCAATTATTACTTTATTGTAACGGACTGTCAACAGCACGTACGGCTTACTGCCCGTGCGACCCATATTTGTAAATAATATTGTAAATATTTTACTTTTTGTCTAATAAAGTCCTACTACTACTACTACTACTACTAAAATAAATCTGGCGAAATCAAACATTTACGAGATATGTTAAAACAGTAACACTCGTGTAATAGCCTACAAATAGATTTCATAAATTAAATGTAAAAAACATAGTTCACTGCACTTTATGCACCAATTTAATACATAAATAGAATAAAGAATCAGAGAGTTTGGTGACCACAATACAAGAAATTGTGTAAATTATACAAATCCTTGTGTAAACATAAATCGGGAATTATTTCAAAGCCGTAGTTAATAACGGAAAACTGATTTTGGTTTAGAAATCAGGGCACAAAACTCATTACAAAAGTTAATTTTTAAGATGCAAATTTCAGTGTTGTGCAGTATAATAATAATAATAATAATAATAATAATAATGATAATAATAATAATAATAATAATAACAATAATACTAATAATAATGATAATAATAATCATCATCATCATCGTCCTTTCAAGTATTAGGCCCAGTGGCCCGTTACGGTCTCCCGCCATCTCCGAAAAGTCGACCCACAGATCTTCTGCCTCGAGGAATGTAGTGAAGAATTGTTTTGGAATTTGTTTTGGTATTCTGTGACGATCCATGCGCTGAATATGGGCTAGCCAATTGTTTCTATATTCTTGGAGGTATTCAGATATAGGTACGATGTTTAATTCTCTGGCTATTGTTGAATTTCTTTGGTGGTCTAGAAGGCTATAACCTGCAGTTCGTCGCAGAAATTTCATCTCCGTGGCTGTAATATGACGATCATCCTGAGTTCTGATGGTCCAAGCTTCACTGCCATAACAGATTATGGGTCTAGCGAGAATTTTATAGATTTTCATTCTTGTGTGTCTCTGCACTTTTGATGGTTTAAAAACTTGGTTGATAATTCGTAAAGCTTTATTATAGTTTGTATTTTATTAATAATAATGTTCATGATTAATAATAATAATAATAATAGTAATAATGTTAATGATTAATAATAATGTTAGATTAATAATAATAATAATAACGTTAAAAATAAATCATAATAATAATAATAAAAACAAATAAAAAATAACAATGGATGTAGAGTAGGCCACTTCCGTCTCGTTTAGCCGGAAGGTGTACCCTCGATAAAGCAAAATGGTCTACAGAAGTTGTCCAACATGAAACTAAATACAAATTTGTCCGGAGTTGAAAGTCCTCCACTAGGATCTCCGGGAGAGAACTGTATTGAAACTAAGATACCAACACACACTCAACTTATTACAATGGAATGTAGAAGGTATGTCTTCAGCGAAGATATCAGATCTTGTAAAAAAATTTAGGAAAGTGATAGATTCTGTATAAAAATCACAAATATATTACACCATGCCTCCCGTGCCGTAGCCGAGCGTTTTAAAGCATGGACCTTGGTGCAGAGTTACAGACCTGCACTGATTCGAGTCGTCGAGGAGGAAGATATTTTCTCATTGATATTCGGCAATATGCACCAGTGACCAACGGATACCTACAATAAGTAGCTGATACAGATTGGGATACCCAGCTTTAACGGCTGGAGAATCGACATGCTGGCCACAGGTCACCCTTAAACGACGGGATGATAGTACACCTCTGTGAGTAACACACGTGGATATGAGGTCAGCAGCCGGCTGGCAGGCCAAGGGACCAGTATGCCAGTCACGCCATTGAGTTGTGATGTTCAACCATTCATATTTTAACCTCAATTCATTAACAGGGTAGTGAATATGCAAGAATCTAGAAAAAAAAGCGTTTTCTACAAACCGAGCCACTTCCGTCGTATTGAGCAATTCTAGGTAATTAACAGCGTTTATAATGTGGGCTATCATCATCGGCGAATGTTCATTTCGAAGAAAGTTTAAAATACGATATGAAAATTGCTTTGGATTTTCTGTCATCCTACTTTAGCATGTATGAACGCCAATTCCGGACGAGATATCTGGATCAGAAGAAAATATCAACAGAATTTGGAAAGTTCTATTGCCTGTAATTCAAGAATCTTCCATCCAGAAGGAAATGCTGTGGTGAGTAAACGTATTTACTGTAAATCATTAGTACCACTGTTTGTTTGTTTGTTTGTTTGTTTGTTGGAAAGTGATGGTTTCAGTTTAGATATTACTTTGATTTTATCATCGTTCCATATTTTTATATAATGAACTGAAAATCGCATCCAAATGGGCATTTTCAAATTATAGTCTCCCGTGGCATATTCTTTTAATCGTTACACTCTCTTTCCTCACACTTCGAAGTGATAGGTCACGCACTTTAGTCCTAATAATTCGCATACACAAACTTGACCCGGTAGATGTCACATCTACTTTGCGCAAAGTTTCCCGTGGATGCTATGGACTGCAAGATGTGCCACTGCGTGCCTCAGGTTGGCATTAGCTCCCGCCCAAATTCTCTCTGACATTACTGCAGTTCCATGGGAGGTTGGGTCAATTTAGGATATTGCTCTCCCGCCAACTTGTCGCTGATCTATATTCTGCGTGGTTGGAAGAAGTGGTCTTGGCATTAAGTCATCTAGAAAGAACGTTTCTTTCGCTATTTCATAGACCAGTCTATTGTCGGACCAAAGGATCTGTGCCCCTTCAGCGCTGCAGTCGTTCTACTAATGTTAACGCCTGTATTCACTCCATTCCACGCACTTCCCTCCCAGCACAACAAACAGCAGCCACGATAATGTTCCGAGTTGTTATGTTACCAAACTTCCCCCAAACAGTATTATGGATCTAGAACACTGAACCATGTGAGGTTAATTACTACGATCTCATAATATTATTTAAGTAGGTCTAATATCCGCTGATTGACATTTACTAATTGTTTTTTAATATTCCTTTCACCACTCCGTGCTATAGTGTTCATGTTGAGTTGACAACACTGAATTACAAGTGAAATAATCTGTCCCCCCAAAAAGGCTTAACTTTGTGAGTAGTGGGAGGGAGAAAGGGAGAGATAGAAACGAGAGTGGTAGGAATGCTGGGAGGGAAATGATTTAACGGGGGGCAGAAAAGGAATAAGTGTTCAGTTCGCATATCTTACGCGGACACAGATCCATTGGTCAGACAATACTATGTGCATACTTTTAGAGCGAGAGCACTTTAAAAATCATGACTTCGAGGCTCTGAACGAGTTCATACTGTCTCACGATAATGCTAAGTGTCCGCTTGAGAAAAAATCTCGAGACCTTCCTCAGAGTGTTGTCCACTTGAGATCAGTCGCGGTTACGAGAAAGTTGGAGGCTTGACAGTCACTACAGTCTCGTAAACAGGAAAGTTTCCGGTCGACTTGAGAGTCAACGCGCAGTCAGCTGAATGACTTGATCGCAGGTTCGTGTGTTTTTAATTTTATTTTTGCAAATGGATTCGCGTCAGACTATACGTTCAAGATTGTGCAAAAACGGAAAGTAAGAAAAGAAAGAAAAAGAAAAGAGTGTTGGGTAAGGAAATGAGTGGAACGACCAAATTACTAGCGAACTTATTATTCATCACTCGTAACTCAATTGCGGTTGGATGATGCACAACTGTTTAAAGGATTTTTGGGTTGTCTGCACTGCGATTTGAACTGCTCTTAAATTTAGTCAAACACCAGAATATCAAGCAGGATACAACATTACGTCATGTAATTGCTGTTCATGACAGCTTAATGGTGTCGCTCTGTTTTCCGGTTTCAGGTAAGCATATTAACTATCTATTTTGTTTTTATAAGTGTACATTCGGGATACAAGTATGATATTAATTATCTTATTTATTTTCAGGAGATGCGTATTGTAGTCTGCAATACCTTATCTGCATTCACTTTGTACTATTGGAAGAACAGTTCCCGAAGTATGGCAATCCATTTATGATAATTTGCACGAAAAATATTTAAAGGTATGTATGTGTAAAAAGTATTATTCAGCAAATTATAAATTACTAAATAACTTATTTTTATATTATGAAACGATAATGGTACAAACCTGAATAGTTACACTTTAATTAATTAAGATTATAAAAATCGGCAAATTAATTCTAAACATTTTGGGATGTTCTCTCTCCACTAGGTGGAGGAAAGTTGTTTGGTGGCAGCATTGGGGTGAGAGAGGATAACGTATTTTCAAATGAGGGGAGGTCATTGCATTGGACAGAACCATCTTATATCCATATCGGAAAATATACTATCGCTCTACGAATCTCCCTTTTTAATAACCCTCTCTAATAAAATCTGATTTTAGAGTATTAATTCCAACGCTACGTATTCTCCAAAGTGATCGAAATCTTGTTTCGGCTTTTTCATAACAATTGTTTCTTTCAAAATATTATCGTCAACTTGAGTTTGTGACTATCTTTTTTACTTAGTGTTAGAAATTAATTTACGTTCATGCTGGTTGCAATGATAGAATTTCTGATGGAGAGGTGGTTACTAACTGCTCTCTGTACAATGCTTTGGGAAGCAAGCATCTATATCTTCCTGTGCCAGAAGCTTTACCCCGAAAGATGTTTGCCAGTTCAATACATAAAGTGAGCAGTCGATACCTTTAATATTAACTGGTGCTTTATAATTCCATCATAAAAATTCAAAGTTGCAGCATCACTGTGGAAAAAGTTGTGGAGTGCAAAAATTATATTACATTAAATATCACAAGAAAGCGATTTTGTAATGAAACATTTGGAGAAGATATTCTTTTAATGCATTACATACAGTTGGGAAGAACACGGAAGATTGTTTTATAAACTCTTGATCACTCCATGTGTAGGTATCGAGATATTGAAAACTGCTATAAGAAAATCTGGAAACTAATTGAAATGTTGCAACTGGTCAATAACTAAGAACTTTTCAGTCGAGTCAGTAATTTTAGGTTCTAATAGTAATTTATTACCTATTGACTCTGAACTTACTCATTTGAATGAAAGTACCATTAATCCTGAAGAATCGCCATTGCATTATGCTTTTGTATGCTTTTCAGCCTCATATTCAAGATACGTAAGTAATATGTATAATGTCTGCACAGTTAATCGCAAAAACGAATTAATACAATATGGAATTCAGTTTTTTGATGAAATGTCATCTTTTTATGATTTGTTAGAAACTATGCAGATTATTAATAAAGTGCATGGCGCAATGATTATGAGGTTTTTATAGGTCACTAGCTAATACCCGGCGTGCGCTGCTATGCTTGCTCGGAAATCTGCATATTCAGATATTGCTTGCATCAATGAAAGACAAAAATGGTTATTGCGAGTTATCCGTAGAAGATAAACACATGCTGTCGCGGACTTTTTTTTTTTTAGAGTTTTTGAGATATTCAATTCAGTGCTCACTAGTTTGGAATATCTGTTATGGTTTAAGCAGCGTAAGCCATTTAAGCGTCAAAATAGGGACTTCATTTCATGGTTGTTCACTACAAAGGATGTTTTTTGGGGGGTGAAGAGGTTCATTATTACAACTCACTTATAACCTATGTTCATACATGGAATCTCCTCATCATTAAACAAAACATCAGAGTCAGATCCACAGTGTTGCCACGCATAAAATACGATCAAACAAACGAACATCCATTCTTTATATTTTATTAATATACATTTGTTCCACATTTTTCTGACAAAGTCATTTTACAAATTTTACTTGTAATTTTACGTAATTATTTTTTTACTTTTTGTACTTTTATTCGTCAATATTTAAATATATCAGTGGTTGAATGTTCATTTTTATGTATTTTTTGTAGAGCAAGTCAGTGTGAAACCAGAGTGTGTTCCCTCAATATAACGAGTAACCACTGCGCTCTGACTCCAAATGGATTCAGGCCTCCGTCGTCAACTGGTCAAGAACTGAGAACTTTTCAGTCGAGTGTTCAACTTTAGGCCAAATAGTGATTTATTACCTATTTTGTGTAAAGTTGATCATTTGAATGAAAGTACCACTAATTCTGAAGAATCGTCATTGCATTACGTTTATGTATATTTTTCAGCCTCATATTTATGATGGAGATATATGTAATATGTGAAATGTCTGTATGGTTAAAAGTAAATTTGCATTCATTTATTATGGAATTCATATACTTTTATACGCAGTGAATTAATTAATTTCGTGGCATTGTCCAGAAAAAGTGGGAGCCTTAACCTCCTACTACTCCAAGGGCCTCCGGGTCTGTTGTGGGATCACTTTACTTACTTACCTGTCAGCTGGCTCTAACATTTTATCCTCTAATCATAAAATCACTACATTAAAAATGTATATTATAAATCCTACTTTTATGTGAATTTGCGGTTAAAATATCAATAAATCTTCAGGGAATGGTAATTCAAGTAGGTCTATTGTATTTGTCCTCTTTCATTGTAAAAGGTAATAATCAATTATTAATTTGCATCTAAAATTAACACTTTAATATTATATCAGTTTTAGTGAAAATAGTATAATACGGACTTGTGCACTTATGCATTCAACTTTTTATTTTACATATTCAAAAGCAGGGCACATCAGAGGAACAAAATTTGATAAGAATGTGGGAAGTGCTATCACATACGAATTGATGAAGTGCCATCCAGACATTGTGACTAATAGTTTTTTAACATTAATTATTCGACTATACATTTCTTCATTTGGAATTCATTGATTTCATCAATTCATAAAATGTGTTTTGTAAACAATTATGTCATTTTTGCAAATTTAACGGGTCAAATCAGTATCAGAGCAGGATACGAATAAAATCTGAGAAGAACGAGGAAATTACCGTCACCAACAAACTGAAAAATATTCTTCTAGATGTGCAATATGTGGTGGCTTATAGTGTTCATAAATTTATCTATAGTCATTACATTTGCTCATCTGGAAGAATATATAATCAGTTTTTCAACCATTATACGTTTACACGTATAAACGACAATTAGGAGAATGACTCTAGCTATGAAGAAAATATCAGAAGAATGTAGTAAGTACTACCAATTAAATCTGAGGAACTTCCATTCGGATCCCCAAACCGTGGTGACAGTGTTTATAATATGGGCTTTTATTCATTCCTGCATGTGTTCATTTGGAAGAAAGTGGTAGATTGTCCTTGAAAATTTTTTTGTTTTTTGCATGTGTGAACGTCTCTTGGGGAAAGAGGCTTTTCCAAATGTATTTATTTGTCAGGTGCAGTTTGCATAAACTATTTAACTCATGACCCAAAAGGTAGTTACAATTAAATTTATTTTACAACCAATGAATGTGGTGTTCCTCTTCACTATTTATCGAATTCTATTAACTATCTCCTGCGTTTGTGAAAAAGAAACCTTTTGCTTTGTAATAGATGACATCAATTTTTTTTGTCGCTTTACCCGATTTGTGTGTAACATCGTCCAATTAATAAAAAATGCTTTAATAAAACATGGAATTCATACAAAAGTTATACGTAGTACTTTCATTAATTACGTGGTATATCTGTCAGCTCTTTTTCTCCTTTTTTATCCTCAAATCATATACTCCTTGATTTTACATTTCATAACGAAACGCTATGAAGATACTATGTAAAATTTAGGGTAAAAATGCGTACCTGAGATTTCAGGTACGAATTTTCTTAAGTTGATCTAATTATAACGTATACACTACATCAAATTTCATATAAATATTAAACATACCTTATCATAGAATATCTCATTAATAGTTCGTGGTATTTTACACCCTCGCTTTCCTGATATTGGAATTCACTACAGCTGAATGACTTGATCGCAGGTTCCTGTGTTTTTAATTTTAATTTTGCAAATGGATTCGCGTCAGACTCTACCGTTTCTAATTGCGCTCAAGATTGTGCAAATACGGAAGGTAAGAAAAGAACGAAAATAAAAGAAAAGAGTGTTGGGTAAGGAAATGAGTGGAACGACGAAATGAATAGAGAGCTTTTGTTATTCACCACTCGTATATGAATTGCGGTAGGATGATGTACTACTGTTTTTTTTTTCGGATATCTGCACTGCGATTTGAACTGCTTTTAAATTTAGTCGAACGCCAAAATGTCAAGCAAGATACAACATTACGTGATGCACTTCCTGTTCAAAACAAAATGATGGTGATGCACTGTTTTCTGGTTTCAGGTAAGCATATAGACTATCTATTTTGTTTTTATAAGTGTACAAGTCGGTATACAAGTATGATATTAATTTACTTATTTATTTTCAGGAGAAGCGTATTGTCTCTGCGATACTTTTTGCGCATCCTACCTTGTACTATTGGAAGAAGAGTTCCCGAAGTATGCCAACCCATTTATGATAATTTGCAGAAACTATATTTAAAGGTACGTATGTGTAAAAAAAAGTATTATTCAGCAAATTATAAATTACTAAATAACTTATTTTTTATTACGAAACTTTAGAAGTACAAACATGAATAGTTACTCTTTAATTAATTAAGATTATAAAAATCGGTAAATTAATTGTAAATATTTTGGGCTGTTCTCTCTCCACTTGTTCTAGGAAAGTTGTTTGGAGGCAGCATTGGGGTGAGAGAGGGTAACGTATTTTCGCATGAGGGGGAGGTCTTTGCATTGGACAGTACCATCTCATATCCATATCGGAAAATATACTATCGCTCTACGAATCTCCCTTTTTAATAACCCTCTGTAATATAATCTGATTTTAGAGTATTAATTCCAACGTTATGTATTCTCTAAAGTGATCGAAACCTCCTTTCGGCTTTTTCATAAAAAAATTGCTTCTTTCAGAATATTATCGTCAACTTGAGTTTGTGACTATATATTTTTACTAAGTGGTGGCATATTTTGTATTTGCTCACCCTGAATAAATTTCGACTTCTCCAGGGTAACATTCTGAAAAATTGAGAACGCAATTAAAGTAGTATGACTTGTATGTTTTGTCAAAAATAAAAACCATATTTTTTCTTCTTTCAGTATCCTTCAAGTGCTGAAGAATTGAAGAAACATGCAGATCAATTTGCATACAAATGACAATGTCCACACAGCTTCCGATCTTTTGACGGCAAGCATATTACAAATGTGGCACCTTAGAATTCTAAAAGCCTTTGCTATAAGAACACACACATCCTTGTTTTAATGGGAGTTCTAGATATCAATCATTAGAAATTAATTTACGTTCATGCTGGTTGCAATGATAGAATTTCTGATGGAGGGGTGATTACTAACTGCTCTCTGTACGATGCTTGGGTAAGCAAGCATTTATCTCTTCCGTGCCAGAAGCTTTACCCCGAAATATGTTTGCCAGTTCAATACATAAACGTAGAAGTCGATATCTTTGATATTAACTCGTGCTTTATAATTCCATCATAAAAATTCAAAGTTGCAGCATCACTGTGGTAAACGTTGTGGAGTGCAAAAATTATATTACATTAAATATCACAAGAAAGCGATTTTGTAATGAAACATTTGGAGAAGATATTCTACATTTTTTAATGCATTACATACAGTTGGGAAGAACACGGAAGATTTTTTTATAAACTTTTGATCACTCCATGTGTACGTATCGAGACATTGAAAACTGCTATAAGAAAATTCTAGAAACTAATTGAAATGTTGCAACTGGTCAATAACTAAGAACTTTTTAGTGGAGTAAGTAATTTTTGGTTCTAATAGTAATTTATTACCTATTGACTCTATATTTGCTCATTTTAATGAAAGTACCATCAATCCTGAAGAATCGTCATTGCATTATGCTTATGCATTCTTTTCAGCCACATATTCAAGATACGTAAATAATATGTGAATTGTCGGCACAATTATTCGTAAAAATGCATTAATACGATATGGAATTCAGGTTTTTGATGAAATGTCATATTTGTTTGAGCTGTTGGAAACAATGCAGATTAATAATTAAGTGCATTGTGTAAATATTATGAGGTTTTTATAGGTCACTAGCTAATATTCGGCTTGCGATACTATGGTTGCTCACGGACTTTTTTGTAAAGTTTTTCAATTCAGTGTACATTAGTTTGGTGTGTTTGTAATTGTTTAGGCAGTGTAAGATATTTAAGCGTCAAAATAGGGACTTCATTTCACGTTGTTCACTACAAAGGGTGTTTTTAGGGGTGAAGAGGTTCAGTATTACAACTCACTTATAGCCTAGGCTCATATAGGGAATCACCTGATCATTTTAAAAATACATCACAATCGGATCCACAGTATGGGCACGAATAAAATACGAACAAATAAACAAACATTCATTTTTTTCTATTTTATTAATATGCATTTGTTCCACATTTTTCTGACAAAGTTATTTTACAAATCTTACTTGTAATTTTATGTCATTATTTTTTACTTTTTTTACTTTTATTCGTCAATATTTAAATATATCAGTGGTTGAATGTTCATTTTTATGTATTTTTTCTACATTGATTTTTTTGTAGAGCAAGTTAGTGTGAAATCACAGTGCGTTGCCTCATAACGAGAAACCACTGTACTCTGACTCCACATGAATTCAGGCCTTCGTCTTCAACTGGTCAAGAACTGAGAACGTTTCAATCAAGTGTGCTACTTTAGGCTAAATAGTGATTTATTACCTATTTTGTGTAAAGTTGCTCATTTGAATGAAAGTGCCACTAATTCTAAAGAATCGTCATTGCATTACGTTTATGTATATTTTTCAGCCTCATATTCAGGATGGAGATATATGTAATATGTGAAATGTCTGTATCGTTAAAAGTAAATTTGCATTCATTTATTATGGAATTCATATACATTTTATACGCAATGTATTCACTAATTTTGTGGCATACCTGTCAGCTGGCTCTAACGTTTTATCCTCTAATCGTAAAATCACTACATTAAAATTTTAGATTGTAAATGCTACTTTTATGTGAATTTGGGTTCAAAATATCAATAAATCATTAGGGCAATGGTAATCCAAGTAGGTCTATTGTATTTTTTCCGATTTCATTGTAAAAAATAATAATCAATTATTAATTTGAAATGAAATGTAATACTTTAACATTATATCAGTTTTAGTGAAAATAGTATAGTATGGACTTGGCACTTTTGCATTGAACTTTTTATTTTACATATAAATCCCTTTTCAAAAGCAGGGGACATCAGAGGAGCAAAATTTGATAAGAATGTGGGAAGTGCTATCACATACGAGTTGATGAAGTATCATCCAGACATCGTGACTAATAGTTTTTGTAACATCAATTATTCGACTATACATTTGTTCATTTGGGAGTTATTGATGGCATCAATATATAAAATGTGTTTTGTCAACAATTATGTCATTTTTGCAAATTTAACGGGTCAAATCATTATCAGAGCAGGATACGAATAAAATCTGAGAAGATCGAGGAAAGTACTATTACCAACGAACTTAAAAATATTCTTCTAGATGGGCAATATGTGGTGGCATATAGTGTTTACAAATTTATCTATATTCCATGACATTTGCTCATCTGGAAGAATATATAATCAGTTTTTTCTACCATTATACGTTTGCACGTATAAACAACAATTAGGTAAATGACTCTAGTTATGAAGAAAATATCAGAAGAATGTAGGGAGTATTACCAATTAAATCTGAGGAACTTCCATTCGGATCCCCAAGCCACGGTGACTGGGTTTATAATATGGGCTCTTATTCATTCCTGCATTTGTTCATTTGGAAGAAAGTGGTAGATTCTGCATGAAAATTCTTTGTTTTTTGCAGGTCTGAACGTTTCTTGGAGAAAGATGTTTTTCAAATGTATTTATTTGTCAGATGCAGTCTTCTAGATGGGCAATATGTGGTGGCATATAGTGTTTATAAATGTATCTATATTCCATGACATTTGCTCATCTGGAAGAATATATAATCAGTTTTTTCTACCATTATACGTTTGCACGTATAAACGACAATTAGGTAAATGACTCTAGTTATGAAGAAAATATCAGAAGAATGTAGGGAGTACTACCAATTAAATCACCAATTAAATCTGAGGAACTTCCATTCGGATCCCCAAGCCACGGTGACTGGGTTTATAATATGGGCTCTTATTAATTCCTGCATTTGTTCATTTGGAAGAAAGTGGTAGATTCTTCATGAAAATTCTTTGTTTCTTGCATGTCTGAACGTTTCTTGGAGAAAGATGTTTTTTCAAATGTATTTATTTGTCAGATGCAGTTTGCATAAACTGTTTAACTCATGGCCCAGATGGAAGTTTATAACCAATCACGTTTCAATGAATTTTGTTTTACAACCAATGACAGTGGTGTTTCACTTCACTCTTTGTCGAATTCTCTTAACCACCTCTTGCTTTTGTGAAAAAGAAAGCTTCTCCTATGTAATAGATCACAAAATCGTATTTCTTTTAAATGTCGCTTTACCCGATTTATGTATAATGTCGTCCAATTAATAAAAATGCATTAATAAAATGTGTAATTCATACAAAATTTATACGTAGTACTGTCATTAATTACGTGGCATATCTGTCAGCTCTGTTTCCCTTTTTATCCTCAAATCATACACTCCCTGCTTTTAAAATTTTTAACGAAACACTACGAGGATACTATGTAAAAGTTAAAATATAAATTCGTACCTGAGATCTCAGATACGAATTTTCTTAAGTTTATCTAATTATAAGGTAAACACTACATGAAATTTTAAATGAAATAATAAACATACCTTATCACAGAATATCTAATTAATTGTTCATGGTATTTTACTCCCTTGCTTTCCTACTATTGGAATTCGCTACCAATAATATCATGAGCTGTCGGACAGTAACCACTTTGAAGCAAAATATTATATCATCTGAAAGATCCGCAGTAGTGACTTTACTTCATAGGAATATTCTATGTTGCTTGATAAATTCACACATTATTTATAATTATATGTACTTATAAATACTGTAATATTTTTAAAAAAGATATTTGTTTTAAGTGCATAATTCTGTTAGAGTGAATTCATTTTCGACAGAGGTTTCAAGGATATATGAGTGGTTCGATGTTCTCCGCTGGCAAACTTGATGCAATTCCATTTCACAACACATTAATGGTGACGCATGGTTTTCCGGTTTCAGGTAAGCATATTGACTATCTTGTTTCTATAAGTGTACAAGTCGGCATACAAGTATGATATTAATTTACTTATTTATTTTTCAGGAGACTCCTATTGTACTCTGCAATACTTTTTCCGCATTCTACCTTGTACTATTGGAAGAAGAGTTCCCAAAGTATGGCAACCCGTTTATGATAATTAGAAGGAACACTATTTAAAGGTACGTATGTGTAAAAAAAAGTAATATTCAGCAAATTATAAATTACTAAATAACTTATTTTTTATTACGAAACTATAGAAGTACAAACATGAATGCTTACACTTTATTAATTAAGATTATAAAAATCGGTAAATTAATTATGAATATTTTAATTATTATTATATTATTATTATTATTATTTATTATTATTATTATTATTATTATTATTATTATTATTATTATTATTATATATTATTATTATTATTACGCTATAGTGATCAAGTTGCGTAACAGGATGATACCAAGTCAGTTTTCTCGTGGTTCTATGTGCAGATAAAGCAGAACTACGGTCGTTGTTTTGAAGGACACTTGAATGCGAGCGGTGAAACATGACATTATTGCACTTCGAGGCACGGACAAACGGTAAGTTTTACAAGAAAATTAGATAAATCTGATAGTGAAACTAATGAGACCAACAAGTATACATCCACGATTATTTGGGCAGTAGTGTTGTGTTTTAGTGGCAAGAAAGTTTGTAAAACGAAAGACATTTTAGAAGGGGATGTGAGAACTGGTCGTCAAAATGCAAATACAAATCGAATATCCGAGAAGTTTAAACGTAAAGTCAAAAAATTACTTCATTATTATGCAAAAAAAAAATAGAAAAAATGTTTGAATGCTAAGTGTCCACTTGAGATAAAATTTCGAGAGAGAATCTCGAGATTTTATAAGGGTGTTTGACCATGAACATTTCGTGTCGACTTGAGAGTCAACGCGCAGTCGTAAGCTGAGTGACTTCATCGTAAGTTCGTGCGTTTTTAATTTTATTTTTTTAAATGGAAAAGCGTGAGGCCCTAACTAACAACTAACTCACTGCTCTATCGAACCCGTAGGTTCATGGCCGAGCTGACGTAGCTCTCCATGCATCCCTATCCTGGTCTAATATTTTTCCAATCATCCCTGTATAATCTGCTTCTCTCAAATCATGGATAATGTTATATTCCCACCTTTTTTAGTCTACCAACTGGGCGTTTTCCTTATGGTTTTCCTACAAGAGACTTCCATGTACCTCTTCCATTCCCCATTCGGTGCCACATGCCCTGTCCATCGCAGTCTACGAAACTTAACTACAACTATATCTGGTTTCCTACACATACCATGTCAATCACATTTATGTAGCTTTCTCCATTCTCCTGTCCGTTCATCTTTTCAAGCCCCAACATTTTTCTAAGAACTTTTTTCTCAAATACTCGTAAACTTTGTTCCTCCCTTCAAGTAAGATCATGTCAGGCCCCAGCTTTCCTAATTGCGTACAAGATTGTGCAAAACACGGAAAGTTAAAAAATAAAGAAAGAAAATAATATTGGATAAGAAAATCGGTGGATCGCAAGAAATAAATTGGGAGTTTGTTCAATACTCGTAAATGAGTTGTGGTTGGAACATGCATACAATTTTAAACATTTTATTAGGATGTCTACAGTGCAATTTGAACTACTTTCAAATTTATTCAAACGTCAGATTTTCAAGAGAGAGAAAAAATTACGTGATGGAATACCTGTTCATCATAGATGAATGGTTCCTCTTCGTTTCCTGACTCCAGGTAAGCATATTGACTATATATTCTCTTTTTGTAGGTGTATAAGCGAGAATAAATTTATGATTTTCTCCTTTCGATTTTCAGGAGATGCGTATTGCAGTCTGTAATAACTTACCGCATTCCACCTTGACGAATCGGAAGAACAGTTCCCGAAGTATGCCAAGCCATTTATCATACCTGGAAGGAAAATATTTAATGGTATGTACGTGTAAAAAATATCATTCAACAAATTATGAATTACTAAATAACTATTTTTATTATGGAACTATGAAAGTAGAAACCTGGTAGTTAGAGTCTAATTAATTAACGTTATATATGTATCTGTTAATCATCATCTTTCTTCTTCCTCTATGCATGAAATTTGGCAGCTTGTTGCGTGTTCATTCGCATCAGGTCCAGTTGGTAGGCCAAGAATCTGATGGTGGAATCATATTAACCACGATTTGAGAGAAGTGTGCTATCATGCATTGCAGAGACTTTTGATATCCCAACTCCTTTAAAAAAAAAGTTAAACTGAAAATATATAAAACTATTATTCTACCAGTTATATTATATGGGTGCGAAACATGGACTCTTACTTTAAGGGAGGAAATGAGATTACAAGTTTTAGAGAATAAAGTTCTTAGGAATTTTTTTGGACCAAAGAGAGATGAACAGACAGGTGAATGGAGAAGACTACTTAACAATGAACTACATTGCCTTTATAGGAAGCCAGATACAATAAGAACAGTTAAGTCTCGTAGACTGCGATGGGCAGGACATGTCGCACGTATGGGTTATGAAAGATGTGCATGGAAGCTTCTTGTAGGAAAGCCAGAGGGAAAATGCCCAGTTGGTTGACCAAGAATGAGGTGGGGAAAATAACATTAACTATGATTTGAGGGAAGTAGATTATACAGGGAATGATTGAAAAGCATTAACTCAGGATAGGGATGTATGGAGAGCTTATGTCCGCGCGGCCATGAACCTACGGGTTCGATAGTGCCAGTGAGTAAGTTGAGGGAAGTAGATTATATAGGGGATGATGGGAAAACATCCAAGAATAGTATATATGGAATGCTTATGTCTGGGCAGTCACGAAAATCTGAGATGAAGAAATCACTGAAATAAATGATACCACGATTTTTTACAAAACAGCTTAATTGTTTGGTTATATGAAGTTCTAGGCCTACTGTCTCTGTACTATTTGAGCACATACGCAATTTTTTTTTATCATTAAAAACATATTCGAGTCTACAGAGTCATAGGAGAAATGAGACATCCGTCTCTAATACAGACTCTGGTAAATTAACTCATTTCACTTGCGTCTTTCTGCATGCATTTTCTTAATCGCGTGATAAAGAACTACTGGTACATTATGATTCCATCATAAAACATCATCACTGTGGTAAAATTTGTGGAGTAGAAAAATTATCTTAAATTAAATATCAGAATAAAGCGGCTTTGATATGAAACATCAGGAGAAGAAATCCTACATTTCGTTTAGTGTTCAGCTTTACGTACAGTTGGGGATATCACGAAGGTTTTTTTTACAAACTCTTGATCACTCCATTTGTATGTAAAGAGGCAATGAAAGCTACTATAAGTAAATTTTGGAAAATAATTTAAATGTTGCAACTGGTCAATAATTGAGAACTTTTCAGTCGAGTAAGTAAGTTTAGGGTCTGATAGTAATTTATTACCTATTGTCTCTGAACTTGCTCATTTGAATGAAAGTACCATTCATCCTGAAGAATCGTCATTGCATTATGCTTATGTATGCTTTTCAGCCTCATATTCAAGGTGCGTAAGTAATATGTGAAGTGTTGCACGATTAATCGTAAAAATGCTTTAATACAATATGGAATTCAGGTTTTTGATGAAATGCCATTTTTATGATTTCTTAAAACCATGCAGATAATTAATTAAGTGCATTGTGCAGTAATGACATTTTATAGGTCATAAATACGAATCCTTTTCCACATTTTTCAGATAAATTAATTTTACAAATTTTATTTGTATTTTTATATATTTCCTAGATGTCAGTATGAGGCGGAACGCTGACCACGGACCACTCAAAATGACATCTATACGAAAACAAGTGTAACTAAATTAGTATGGTTAAAATTCTTCCCTGTAGGGGGAGAGCGCCTAAATCTCTGTAAAGGGAAAACATGGGCTTACAATACAATACAATTAACATTTTAGTTACTTTTATTCGTCAATATTTAAATAATCAATCTTAAATGTTTATTTATATGTATTTTTTCTATTTTTTTTTGTAGGGCATGTCAGTGTGATACCACAGTGCGTTGCCTCCATCTGGATTGATTCCGGACTTCATCTTGACTTGTAAAGAACTGAGAACATTTCATTCGAGTGAGCAACTTTAGGCGTAAATAGTGTTTTATTACCTATTTTGTGAAAACTTTCTCATTTGAATGAAAGTACCACTAATCCAGAAGAATGGTCATTGCATTACGTTTATGTATATTTTTCAGCCTGATATTCAAGATGGAGATATATGTAACATGTGAAATGGCAGTATCATTAAAAGTAAAAATTTCATAAACAAAATATGGAATTCATATAGATTTTATACGCAGTACATTAATTAATTTCGTGCCATACCAGTCAGCTGGCTTACGCTTTTTATCCTCAAATCATAAAATAACTACATTAAACATTTAGATTGTAAATCCTAATTTTTTGTGAATTTTTGTTCAATATATCAATAAATCTTCAGAGCAATGGTAAACCAAGTACTGTATTTGTTTGTGTTTTCATTGTAAATATGTTTAATTTCTGATTTGCAATTACATTTATTACTTCAAATTTATATCATTATTTCTCATTCATCATTACTATGTAAAAGTTAAAATAAAATTTCATACCTGAGATCTCAGGTACGAATTTTATTAAGTTTACCTAATTAAAACGTAAACACTACATCTAATTTCATAGAAACATTAACCGTATCTTATCAGAGAATATCTCATTAATTGTTCGTGGTGTTTAACTCCCTCTTTTCCCGCTATTGGAATTCGCTACCAGTAGAATCATTAGCTGCCGGACAGTAGCCACTTTCTAGCAAAAAGTTATATTATCTGAACGCTCTATATAGTGTCTTTATTTTATAGTAATGTTTTAAGTTACTTAATAAATTCACACATTATTTATAATTATATATACTTGTAACTATTGTGATATTTAAAAAATAAATAATACTTTAAAAAACTAAAACAACACCCTTTATTAGAAAACCGAACTAAAAAATGAAAAATCATTTTAATTTCCAACACGCTTGGCATAAAATTAAAGTGGTCAACAAAATAATCATCTCCAACACATTTAGAATAAAACTATAGTTATCTACAAAAACATAATTTTACCATCAAAAGCGTGGGGTGCTTTTTATGGCTTTTACATTTTGTTCTTAGAGACTTTAATTTTACCAATATCTGTTTATTATCAAATATATTAATTGATAGAGAGCACCTCAAGCTTTTGATGGTAATTTTGTTTGTAGATAACTACAGTTTTATTCTAAATGTGTTGGAGATTATTTTTTCGTTGACTACTTTAATTTTATCCCAAGCGTGTTGGAAATTAAAATTATTTTTCATTTTTTAGTTCGGTTTTCTAATAAAGCGGGTTGTTTTAGTTTTTTAACTATTATTTATTTTGTATGTTTTAGTTTTAATATTTTACAGAATAAGATAAAAATGTAAATATCTTTAAATTCGATACTATTGTAGTATGAGCTAAAATCCTCCAGGCCGGATTTGAACCAACGACCTATGGATTACTGAAATTATATACCACTACAGTCTACCGCTCTACCAACTGAGCTCTTATAACGATTGACTAAATAGTTGATAAGTCCGCAACCTATTATACCGGTTTTTATTTTTTTCATTTGCTGATGATTCTGGTCAGGATTTTAGAAACAATTTATGTAATTATTGTATTGTCATTGGTCCTCTACAAGTATACAAAGTTTCAAGTCGATCCAATGATTTTAAGTGGGTGAAAAACCTGTTTAAAGATCCCGTTATATAATTACACAAACACTTTTTTGATTTTCTGATGATTCTGGCCAGGATTTTGGAAAACAAAGCTATGAAATTATTGTATTGTCATTGGTGCTTTACAATTATATAAAGTTTCAAGTCGATCCAATGATTTTAAATGGGTGAAAATCGCGTTCAAAGATTCCGTTACATACTGTAGATAGATACAAATCAAGCTAATATAAAGCGTGTAAAAATTATTTGTTTTAATTGCATACTTCTGTTAAAGTGATTTAATTTGTACGAGGTTTCAAGGACCTATGAGTGGGTCGATTATCTCCGCTGGCAAAAGCCCACCCCTTATGACATTGAACCTTACGATGTAGTCCCAATATAACCCGGTCCTCCTGCATAGCTGATTTGATAAACGAGTACGACTGCACAACTGAACAGAGTTTGGGGTAGGAGATAGAGTCTCCGTAGAGGAAGAAGTTTTATAATGGAATTTCGGATAGTATGGAAACAGTGCCCACTCAGCATTGTGAGGAATTTGGGTGGCAACAATAAGTAGCGACTCCAAATGGAGAGAACCCGTTGTAACGGCTTGGTGATCCGATATGCTGACGGTATGTCATCCACACACTGGCTGAATGGTCATCTACCTCGGTGATTAATACATACGGATGTGAGGCCAGCAGCAGTGAGGAAGGTCAAGGACCTTCTAGGCCTGTCGCGCCGTGAAAATTAGTTTAATTTGAAGGAAGTTCCAGTTCTGTAAGCAAAAGCTTAATAGTTCCTATTATTTTTTGTTACATTTCCTTCCTATGTCGTTAAATTCGTAATGGGAAATCAAATGAGGTTCAGATTAAGATCCGTACTTCAAGTTTCTTAGGTTCTGGTAGGGAATTGCCATGAGGCACTGGTCTCATTGCCGAGGGAATGAATATCCGGATATAGTAAGGCATTATTTGATATTTTAAATCACTTATTCCTCACAGCTAAAGGAAACAGTAATGCGATCACTTGATCCCTGTTTCGTTCATCTTCCGGGCTAAATGACCGTGGTCCGGTTTTTTTCGATACTCGACGTTTCTCACAGTAATCAAGTCGCCGGCAGTGAAAAACTACAATTATAAATATGATCCCATGATTCTCTCAAATGTAGATGGTATAGCACACGGCATTGATTTAAGAGTTACATTTAGCTAACGTTGAAGGTAACGTGTACACCTGCTAAATATATACGTACGAGTATTGCCAATCCCTTCCTTTAGTCCCCAAACTATCTTCCAAAATATAAGCCTTTTCAACTGCTGGATTCAATGATTTGAATTGCAATTTTATCGCAAATTCGCTGTACAAATAGGCCTACCAAAATAAGTTTGACGAATTCAAACTTTTATGAGATATGTTAAAACAATAACACTCGCGTAATAACCTACATTGGCTACAGACTTAACAAACGAATTGCAGAAAGCAGAGTTCATTGTTCTATATGCACCAATTTCATACATAAATAGAATTAAACCTCAGGGGTCCTCATCTAGGGGATATGTGGATGGCGACCACAAGGTGCCCAAGCTGTGCAAAACATTTCTTCGACTTACTTGTGTTTTGCACTCTTTTAACTTTACTATCTAACCTCTCTTGGTTAACTCTTGTTTTTTCGACCCCAACTCTATTAGGGCATCCGAGGGCTAGGAAGTCATTCCTTTCTTCCATTTCTTCTTTCCTTTATTTTCTTTTCTTCTCCAGAAAAGCCTGACCAGAGGCTATAAGATGGTAGCCCCATCACTGGTCTTGCCTTCCTTTGGCCAGCAACCAATCGAAGGGACTATTATTATCCTTTCAAGTCTTATACGAGAATTTCCCTCAAACGCTGGAAGGGAAAATTTTCTATAGAATCGTAACAGGCCTTGGCCTAATACTTGGAAGGAAGAAGAAGAAGTAGAGGAAGTGTCGGAGGGTAGGTGACCGCAATGCGGAAAAAAAAGTGTAAATTGTATATATCCTAATGTAATATACTCGTAAATCGGGAATTATTTCAAAGCCATACAGAATAACGGAAAACGTATTTTAGTTTAGAAATCACTTACATTACATTATTATTTCACATAATTATTCGCACTTAGTTTTAAGCAAGTTTCATTGCAGTATAACCCTCGAAAGGGGACCCTGAAACATCGGACGCCCTCTTAGTTTAGAAATCAGGGCACGTGTTAGAGACGTTAATTTTTTTAAAATGAAAATTTCAGTGTTGTTCAGTTTAATAAAAAAAATAATAATAATACTTACTCACTGACACTATCGAACCCGTAGGTTCATGGAGTGTGTTGCGTACTTAAATGACCCCGAGAGCTATGTCGATGGTAGTATAGTTGCTCAAAAGTTTGCCGATACCGGACAAGGTCGAAGACGATATCCCAGACGAGATAGTACATATGTCGGCAAGAGTAATTGACTCTCATCGTGAAAATGCAACTATAAAGAAATGAGGTCATGGTTTCCACTAAGGTAAAATTTTCCAGAAGTAAAATTATCCCCCATTCGATCCTTCGGGGGGATGGCATAAATCTAGAGAATCTATGGCAAAGGCTCAAACAAAGGGCATAACAGCGAGGGGCATGTTTTTATGGGAAACTAGATATAATAAGAAAAATTAAGTCTAGTAGATAGCGGTAGACAAGACGTGGCAAAAACGGGTAATGAAATAAGAACATCGAAACTCCTTGTAGGAAAGCATGAGGGAAAGTATCCGGTAGGTAGGCCAAGACTGAGATGGTGGAATCATGTTAACCACTACTTAAGGTAACTAGGTTATGCATGGGATGATTGGAAAACATCCAAGGATAGTATGTATGGAATGTTTATGTCGGAGCAGTAACGAACCAACGGGCTCGTTAGTGTTACTAAAAGTGAGTGAATGTGAGATTCTTAAAGAAAATCTGAGATGAAGGGAGTCACTGAAATGAACATTAGCACGATTTTCTGCAAAACAGCATAACTGTTTGGTTATATGAAAATCTTGGCCTACTATCCCTGTACTATTGAGCACATATGCATTTTTTGGATTATTAAAACATATTCGTGCACAACAGAGCCATAGGACTACATGATACATCTGTCTCCAATATAGACACTGGCAAATAAACTCATCTGACTTACGTCTTTCAGCATGTATTTTCTTAATCGTGTGGTCCAAAAATTTTCCTAAGTACTTTAAACTCAAATACTCGTAATCTCCTTTCTCTCTTAAAATAAGAGTCCATGTTTCGCACCTATATAACATAACTGGTAGGCCCTATAATAATAAGTCAAGTAAAAGTAAAGTGATCCCACAACAGGCCCGGAGGCCCTTGGGGTAGTAGGAGGTTAAGGCTCCCACTTTTTCTAGACAATCGGCACATTATGTCAGCCGGGTTGTCAGCCCTGCGTGAGGCCGCCTTTACCCCCAGGACAAGCGTCTGGTACTCATTTCCGTTAGAGGCTGAGTCGACCCCAGGGTCATAGTGCCGCCAGAGGGTTTGGGTCAGTCTAAAAATCCTGACCCCAACGGGACTTGAACCCTTGACCCTCCGGCTTGTAGCTCAATTCCTTAACCACTACGCTACGGCGTAGTTATATATATTTTCAGTTTACAGTTTTTTGAAAGGAGTTGGGAAATCAAAAGTCTTTGCAATACATAATAGCACGCATTTGCAGAATTGAGCCTATGTTTAATTTATTTGCGCCTATATTTAACATCTTTGTGCATCTCATTCCTATTTGTGATTATTGTTCCTAGGTATATGAAATCAGCCACTCCTCAAAATTTCCCTAATTTGTCATTAGCTATCCATTTACATTATATAATGTATTTCTACGTGTTACCATGTATTTAGTTTTATTGATATTTACTTCCAGTCCTAATTTCTTAGTGTTACTCAATAATGTGACCGTGTTGTCCTTTAGTATCTCCTCGCTATCGGCCAATAATACTACATCATCAGCATAAACTAACAGCTCATTAATACCACTGAGTTGTAGGCCTTCTTAATCGTCTAACGGTTTGATAGCATGCTCTAGTACAAAATTAAATAGTAGAGGAGTTAATGCATCTCCTTTCTTCAACCCATTCTGGATTTCAAAAGTGTCCAGAAAACTATTTGCCTACACGCACCCAACTCTTTGTGCCATTTAGACACATTCGTATGAGTCTAATTTTTTAGGAATTCCGAACTCAAGCAGGATACTATATGACTTCTCCCTCTTAATTGAATCGTATGCTTTTTTGAAGTCCACGTATAGTTTATGTGCAGTACAATGATATTCCCACTTCTTTTCTAAAATCTCTCTTATACTAAAAATCTGATCTGTTGTAGATCCGCTTCTTCTAAATCCTCATTGATATCTCATAGAATGTCATGAATATAGGGATTAAGTCTGCTTACTAATATATTTCTTAGAATTTCGTACGAATTCGAAAGTAATGAGATGCCCCTGTAGTTGTTGCAATCAGTTTTATCTTCTTTCTTATAAATTGGTTCGATGATCGATTCTTTCCATTCATCTGGAAGAGCTTTTTCCCAAATCGTACTAAGCAACCGGCGCATCTTGTCCATCAATTTTTCTCCCCCTGATTTTATCAGTTCTTCTGGGATCTCATCTGAACCTGATGCTTTATACATCTTCAATTTTTCTATCGCCATTTCAACCTGTAATGCACTTGTTTCTGCGATTAGTACTTCTGCTGTCTGTAAATTATCCTTCTCAATGCCCTGTTCTGTATGTGCATTTAATAGCTGATTAATGCAACTTTTCCATCTATTTAATATACTCCTGGAATCTGCAATCATATCCCCATTTTCATTCCGAATTATGTTTGTTCTAGCCTGAAACCCTTTCTTCTCTATACTAATTCCCTGATATAATTCTCTAATGTTCCTATTTTTTGCATTCATTTCAAGATCATTAATCTTCTCTCCCAAATATTCCCTCTTTTATACTCTTTAGTAATTAGTGGTTTCCCGTCTATTACTACCAAATTGCTCTAAATTTGCCTCATTTGGCTCGTGTAACCATTCAATTTTTGCTAGCTTTCTTTTCTTTACAATGTCGACACATTCCTCTTCAAACCATTTCTTGTTTTGCCTCTTTTTTAAACAACCAATGCTTTCTTATGCTGACAATTTAATAGTATCTCTTATAGCCTCCCATTCTTTATTTATATCAGTTTCTTCTTCGTTTGCCACATTGTCATCTGAAGATTCCAGTACTTCAAGTCTATTAGCAATTTTGATTTGGTATTCTTGCCGCATTTCATCATTTTTTCAAGTTTTTTAATTCAAATTTTACAGAATCATCTGTAGCGTTTGTTCCTGTCATAAGCGATAGCCGTTGTCTAATTTTCTCTCTGACCAGATGATGTATGATATCCTATCACTGACAAACTTAACATCTCGGATAGGATCCTCCTTCTGACTAAAAAAACCGTTCCAAATTCAGGTCTTTCTACACCCCCCGTAGTAGCTTCCTGATTCCTGACTACCTTCTCCTGGCCATCTAACTTCCTGTAAAGCCACTATATCCAAGGGCGATTTATCTTATTCCCGCGTTAATATCTCTACTGCACCGCTATTGTATAAAGTCCTAGCATTACATGTTCCTAGGAACATGTCCCTGTGTTTCAGCCTTTGGCATAGGTTTCCTGAAGTAGTCCCCGCCCGGGGAACCGAATGTGGGACTATTTGACCTCCGGAAAATTTTACCCCATTTGAACCCACGTCCGCATTTTTTGACGATGTATTTTTACGGTGAAAGATCGTCACTCTTTCGACCAAGGTACTTTTTTCGTCTGGCTTATCACTTTCGACCCATCCGGCATTGGTAACCCTATCGGCAGAAATGTTTCCGCACCCAAGCCACTCCACCACAAGGCAAAGATACCATGGAGGGATAAAATTTGTTAAATAACTTTGTCAGAAAAATGTGGAAAAGAATGCAAATTAATGACCGATAAAAATCTCCAAAAAACGTTTTTTTGTAGGTCATAATTTGCATTTAATCCACATTTTTCTGTCAAAGTAGTTTTACAAATTGTATGTCATTTTATTTACTTTTCGTACTTTTATTCGCCAGTTTTTAAATAATAAATGGTTAAATGTACATTTTTTATGTGATATTTGCTATCTTGTTTTTGTAGAGCAAGTCAATGAGAAACCACATTGCGTTGCCTCAATATAACGTGAAACCTCTGTGCTCTGGCTCCACATGGATTCAGGACTTCCCCTTCATCAGGTCTAGAACTGAGAACTTTTCAATCGGATGGGGAACTATATGCATAAGTAGTGATTTAATACCTATTATGCCTAAAGTTCCTCATTTGAATGAAAGTACCACCAACCCTGAAGAATCGTCATTGCATTACGTTTATGTTAATTTTTCAGCCTCATATTCAAGATGGAGATATATGTAATGTGAGGAATGTCTGTATCATTAAAAGTAAAATTGCATTCACACAATATGGAATTCGTATAAATTGTATATGCAGTACATTTATTAATGTCGTGGCATACCTGTCAACTGCTTTAGAATTAATTACGAAACACAGTTGAGCATAATATGTTGTTGTTGTAATGTTGTAAGCCCATGTTTCCCTTAACAGAGATTTAGGCGATCTCCCCCTATGGGGAAGTATTTGAACCATACTAATTTATTAGATTAGATTAGATTTATTCAGCCTGGTGGAGTTAAGGCCATGTGGCCTTCTCTTCCACTCACCAGGACAAACATATATTACATCAGAATATAACAATCTTAATTAACTCTAATATAAGCCGGGGTCAGCGTTCCGCCTCATACTGACATCTAGGAAACCAAGGTAGTACTAGGATGGGAAATTTCGGTAAATTTTGCTTAGAGGCCTTTTCATTCAGGCTTAAGGATCTTTTACGAGCCTGAAAATCTTCAGACTCGGGACTCACGGCTTAAAGTCCCTCCCGGAGGACTTGCTCCTTGGATTTTTCCATCCTAAAAAAAAACCCATCGACCCCGGCCGGGTTTGAACCCGCGACCCTCGAGACCAGAGGCAAGGAGCATAACCACTAGTCCACCGCGGCCGATAGCATAATATGTAAAATTAAAAAAAATTGTATCTGAGACCCCAAGTAGATCTCAGGGGTTGACGAGTGATAGCTATGCGTGACGTCATACTAGAGCCATAACGTCCGACGTGGATTCATGGCTGTAACACACTCCCTCATTCATCGCTCGCCTCTTGGTGAGCTCTTAGCCGTACGATTTTTTTATGTTTCTCTAATATAACGTAAAGGGTTAATCCATATTAAATCGGACAGTAAAAAAGTCTTGCAATTTATTCTTATTAATTTTATGTATCCCTAAATATCGTGAATACATTTATAAACGTATTAATTTCAAAATTAATTTTTATAATGTATAGGTTCACAGTTATGACGATCTAAAATTTTCGTAAATATGATAAACTAAAACGTTTATTAACAAATATTTCTGAAACAGTAACCAGAAAAAATGTGTTTCAAACGTATTTATATAGGCGATATCATGTCGTTTAAGGTTATTATTTTTTAATTAGGATGATTTTATTTTCGGTAGAAATTTTCTATTTAATGGCGGTTTACTGCAGTGCACATCATAAAATGAAAACAAAAAAAATCAGGATATTATTAACGTAATAAGGATTAATTTCCAGCAATTGCCTTTTCGGTGAGATGAATAGTTCTGACAATACAAATGTTTTTTTATTCCATTTTCGTTAAAACTTAGTGATCAACAGCGCAGCTGGTTTCTTTCAGGACCAAGGCCGCTCGCGTAATTATTGAAACAGCTGACCCCGCTTCATCAGCGACTTTTTCAACTGCCATTAAATTTAATAGATTATTTAAATCATTAGAAAAGTTATATTGCTGTGCTTATATGAACAAATTATTGTTTTTTCCGCAACTTATGTGCGTGTATATATATATATATCCATCCATAGTAAATTCTGTCCGAGGGCAGGTCTTTTACTGCAATCGTAACATTTTCATGCTATGCTTTGCAGCTTTACTAGGGAATTGTAGGTGTGGTAGCTGCCGTTGCTTTCCACACCAGTGAAGGACGATGATGATAATGATAAGGATGATGATGATGTTGGCCATATGATTTCGGGGACGGTTTGGGCCTTAAAGTTTTCCTGACATTTGAGTTACAGGTGAGGAAAAACCCCGACAAAAACCTCACTCAGAAAAACTGCCCCGACCGGGGATCGAACCCAGGCCCGCTGCATGACAAGGCAGCACGCAACCTCGAGACCACAGCGGTGGTATATATATGGTATGATAAAAATAAATTCCTGGACGGGATTCGAACCCGGATCTCTGAGTCTGTACCTCAGCGTGATATCCATTACACTACCAGGCGAATCCAATTCAAACACTTATTTTTCTTATATATGTATTATATTCTCCATTATTACTAGATGTCGCGAGAACTCGGTCTTCAGTATACTTAACTCTTAAATATGCTAACCATCTATTCCAATTTAATCATTTTTTCGATCCAAATTTTGAAATTTTACATGTTTGTGATAAGCGTAAGAAGTTGGACCTTTTAGAGGCTGTAGAAATAAATAAATTGAAAAAATACTAATAAACTGTTAAATTCACAACTTGATTTGAATTGAATCCCCTTTGTTAAATTAAAAATTTTAAATAAATTATTGTTGTATTGTTGCTTAGATCAGTTGATATGTACTATAATAACACAATTCATAATTTGTTAACATGTCTGAAGAAGGTACAGTGTACCGAAACAGCTGTCACTGAATATATCTTAATAAATATGAAATTCAAATAAAACTAAGTTTTATTTTTATTTAATTAATGAATATGGATTTTCATCAAGTAAACACCAACTCAATTGATTATTCAATAAAATATTAGAATAATTATTATCAATTATTATCCATAGCTTAACATTTCTTGCAATATTCAACATCAGACGTTGGTGTAAGTGTACAGTACAGAATATTACAACACATTACAAAAGTACTCTCTAGAAAATTATTGTTTAATAAGCCTACAAATTTGATTTTTTAGGTGTACAGAAATTTAAACGAAACTATACATTACCAAAAGCAGCTCAAAATGTATCGCCTACTGGAGAGATCAATAAAGATTGTTACATTTAACGATGCTCGCTAACATGTGAGGTCATTATATAGCAATTTATTTCAAGCGCGATGTTCTCCTACGTGCCGTAAATCCACGACACGAGACTCAGGAATTTCCTTCCCTCTGGACAAAGCTACATTCAGAATCGTTACGCCTTTAAAATTCCATTGATTCCTCTCGAGTTTGAACCCGCGAACCTCGGAATCGGAGGCGTGCAGAGTAACCACTGGTCCACGATGATGATTATGATGATTTAATAATAGTAATCATGATAATAAAAATAATGTAGTTATGATAATAACAATAAAAATGTTTGGAAGTGCACAAAGGATTATTACCAAGTAGCTCCGTCATTGTTTGTACGATCAAGCGATCTTTACTCATATGAAAAGTATTGCGGGCAATCTACACATAGGAGATTTTAGGGAAAATAATTAATTATTTTTTGGTAGTTTCCTATCATTCCACCATTTTAATACTAATTACAAACAATTAACTGGTCATCAGCTAATAAACTGGTATTTCTTTTATTTTATAAAATGTTTGATTGGAAAGATCAATTGCACATTAATTGTATTTACGCCCTTCAGAAAAACGTAAATATTAATATACTAATTTTCAAGCGATAGAGCATAAAATCATCTATAATGTGACTATATTTTCAAGTTGAGGGATTAGTTATACTACGAGAAATTATTTCATAAAAGAGACTTTTTAAAACTGCGATAAATTGACAGCTCTATTACTCTTTAAATACAAGAAACGAAGACCTGAAATTCGGTTCAGATATTCAGTATAACAAAGTTTCACTGTAAAAAAATTGTAAACTTTTAAAGACGTGTTCAATTTTTACAATTTTTTATCAATTTCATATGGAATGTCCCAAACACTAGATCTCGTATCATCGAAATAGTGCACAGCCTTTGAAATAATTGATGGCGCACAGATTATTTTATTTTCAAGTCTCAGAACGAATCCACTGCGCATGATCAGAGATCAGTTAATTGGTTCACAAGTATACAACTATTTGAAAAACTAAATCCGTTCTATTTCGTTGTGTGTCGTGCAATGGAAAACAATTTCGTGTAAGTAAGTAGTGCGGTAAATACTGAAAATAAAATAAAGCAAAAGAAATGAAAAAAAAAGAAAGAAAATTAATTGAAATAAGGACGAGAGAGAGAGAAAAAAAGCATGGCAGTAGGTTCGAGCACCTAAATTAATCAGACGCATTTTGTATTAGTAATGGAAATAAATAATTTTATTATGTAATGTGTTTGTAAACAAAGTAAATTAGACGTTGCAATCGTTATTCATTATATATAATATATATATATATATGAGCTGTTTCCCTTAATTATTTATTTCCATATAATAATAATAATAATAATAATAATAATAGCTTTATTTTACCTGGCAGAGTTAAGGCCTTAAGGCCTTGTCTACCACTCAACCAGGTTTAAAAAAATACAAACAAAAAATAGTCTTAAATCTAAATTACAATATATATATAAACGATTACAAGTTATGAATACAATACAATTAATATTTATAATGTATTTTGATTTACTCTAAATTTAACGAATTAAATATATAATATGTACAATATATATAAAAAACAGGAAAAGATTAATGACATAGTATAAAATTAAATAAATAGAGAAAAATTAATTATTAGACAACAGGTAACTGTATAAGCGTGACTTAAAGGTACCAAGTGTGCGGCAACCCCTGATATCTTGAGGAAGGAGATTCCAGGAGCGGGCAGAGGCTACTGTGAAGGAAGTAGAATAGGAGGAAGTGCTATGAAGAGGAATTGTTAGCAGACTGCTATCTTGTGATCTAGTGTCAATATTGTGGTAAGAGGATAACTTCTCAAATCTAGACGCCAGGTAAGTAGGGATGTAGGAATTCAGAAGCTTGAAAAGTAGTGAAAGAGAGTGCAATTTACGTCTGTCAGTAAGACGGAGCCAAGAGAGGTTATTAAAGTGTTCGGAAATATGGTCATAACGGCGGATATTGAAAATGAATCGAACGCAAGCATTATGAACACGCTGCAGTCTCTGCGACAAGTCATAGTTTAGATCATTATATATAATGTCACAATAATCGAAGTGTGGTAACACAAGATTCTGCACAAGGATTTGTTTTAACGAAACTGGGAGAAAATTCTTTAAACGTCTAAGATAATGTAAGATGGAGAAAGTCTTTTTACATATGTGTTTCACTTGTGTTTGCCAGGTTAAATTTGCGTCTAGATGTAGTCCAAGATCTATTACTGAAGAAGAATAAGGGATGATTATATTATTTATAGTAATGTTTGGTAGTGTAGATATGTCAAAGGTTGTAAGCAGTCTTTGTTGTCCCATTAGAATTACTTGTGACTTGTTAGGATTTAGATTTAGACCGATACTTGAAGACCAGTTAAAGATGGATATGAGATCGTCATTCATTTTTGTCAAGCTGTTATAGAGAGAATGAGGAGGTGAATGTAGGTAAATTTGGAGATCATCAGCGTAGAGGTGATAACGGCAGTGCTTTAGTACAGTTGGCAAGTCATTTATGTAGATTGAGAAAAGAAGAGGTCCGAGAACACTGCCCTGGGGGACTCCAGCCGGCACGTTGCGCCAAGACGAAGATCTAGAGTTTAATGAAACGTATTGTTGACGACCGTGCAGGTATGAGTCGAACCAGGATACAGCGCTGTCAGACAAGTGTAGGTGCTTGAGCTTTATCATAAGTAAGTCGTGGTCTACTGTGTCAAAAGCTTTGCTGAAGTCAAGTAAGGTTAAAGGAGTCAATTGACGTCTGTCCACGGCTTCACGAATATCTTCAGTAATTTTTAGCAAAGCTGTGGTTGTGCTATGACCATATCTAAAGCCGGATTGATAAGGATCAAGGAGGTGATTTTCTTGGAGATATTCAGTCATTGCTTATGTACAATATGTTCCAGGGCTTTAGATAATGTCGGAAGGATGCTAATCGGTCGGTAGTCATTACAGTTAGCAGGTGTACTTATTTTTGGTATAGGCCGAACTCTAGACTGTTTCCATACAGTAGGGAAGATAGAAGTTATAAGGGAAGCATTAAAAATATGAGTCACTGTGGGTAGTATAATGTCAATGATTTTATTTAGCATTAAAATGCTGATGTTATCTGTTCCTTGTGCATTGGATTTAATCCGCTTGAGTGCTTTTTTAACGTCTATAGGCGAAATGTCGTTAAAGTGAAATTTATCTCTTCCTATATGGGGGGATGGGGATAAGTCTTTAAGAATGTCTGTTTTAGTCTTGTTGTCTGGAGGTGTCATGGGTATTGAGGTAAAATGTTCATTTAAGTCATCTACAGAAATGTCTATAGAGTCAGTTGAGGGATTCAACTGTCTAAGTCCCATTGCACGGAGATTTCGCCAAGTGTCCCGTGCACTTATTTCAGGTCCGATTATACTGTGGGCGTGTCGTAGTTTGGCATTGCGTATAGTTTGTGTAGTTGTGTTTCTAAGTTGTTTGTACAGTTGCCAGTTCTCGTCATTTTTATGTCGTCTGTATGTTCGGTATGCTTTGTCTCGTTTTGACATAAGTTCACGTATTGAGTCATTCATCCAGGGTGCAGGGGGGCGGGAAAATCGTCGGGTTTTTACTGGTGCATGTCTATCATATAGTTGTAATATCAGTGTATTAAATGTGTCTACTTTTTCATCAACTGATCTAAGATTCCATATTGTGTACCAAGGTAGTTCTAAAGCGTCTGATTTTAGTTTAGTATCGTCTATGTTTTGTAAATTTCTGTACGTAATCAATTTAGAGCGTCTTTTAGGACATTGGAGTGAGTATTCTACGAATACAATGTCATGAGCAGATATGCCGGGAGCAGGAATTTGTCCATATGACAGTACTTTCTGTGGATGTGTAGTCACTATTAAGTCCAGTAGAGTGTCGGTATTAGCAGTATGATGTGTGGCAGAGAAAGGAACAATTGTCATATTTAAGCTTTGGAACATATTTTTAAGTTGTATGGCTGGTGAGTCAGTCTGAAGAAGATTTGTATTAAAATCGCCTGCGACAATAACGTGTTCATAATGAGGTAATGAATCGTTCAGAGCGTTTTCTAGATCCGAAAGGTGCCTTATTTTTGGAGGTTTGTATACAATGCATAAGAGACATTTTTTTAGACTGGCTTGAATTTCTACGAATAAGAACTCGGGGCGAGCGGAATATACAGAAGGGGACTTGTGGACAATTCTTGGATTAAGCTCATTTGATATAAAGGCACAAACTCCTCCACCTCTTTTATCTATTCTGTCATTTCTGAGCAATGTATATCCGTCTAGGTGAACAAGGGACGAAGGTATGGAAGGGGTCAGCCAGGTTTCCGAAATTAAAATGGCGCTCAGTCCAAGAGATGAAAATATGGTTTCAAACTCATCAAAGTGGGACAGAATGCTTTGTGAATTTACGTGAGCGATTTTAAGTGATGATTTATCAATAGAAAATGCATTCTTAAGTAGACTAGTAGTATTTGTTGTTGGAGGGGATGGTTGGGATTGAGGAATGTTGCTACCTGCGTTAAAAGTTGTCTGCACAATAAGAGGGTGATTGGAGAAGGTGAGTGAGTCAGAGGTTGCAAACATGTCTTCATTTGTCAGCTCAATGTTGCCAATAGCAGAAAGTAAAAATAAACTATGTACTGTAATAACTCTAATAAAATTAAAATAATTTAGCTAAACAAAGAACTTAAATTAAAATAAAACAAGTAAGTTGTCCTAAATAAAAAATAATAAACTTAAAACTTACCTAAATTAGAAATAAATTAACAATATAATTGTTAGCAAAGAAAAGACAAAGTAAACATATTTTACACTCAGGTCCTATCTAGTTGATATCCGTAGAAGATCTAATTTTGCGTTTTTCGCCATTCACTTTAGCTATGACGGCACCGTCCATTGTCCATACATTTTGAATACCGTATTTCTGTATACTCTCTTGTAGCAGGCGATAGCGACACTTCGTTAGGTCCTCGCGAACAGTGACCCCACTTCCTTTCAACTTTTTCTTGCTTAGAAAAACTTCACTGCGCTTGCGGTAACTAACAAATTTCACTATTATAGCCCGCGGTCTTTCAGCATTACTAACACCAACACGGTGACTTCTGTCAATGTCAGTCACTGATAAATCGACACCGATTTTTTTGGCCACCTCGATGGCTTTCTGGTCAGTGTCCTCTCCGGCCTCTTCTTTCACACCAAAAATCCTGAGGCATTGACGTCTCTGGTATTGTTCTAAGTCGTCTATTTTATTTTCTAACACCTCAATCTTTCTGTCTTTTTCATCGAGGGTCTTTTTCAGATCCTCAATTACTTTAGTGTTGTCCTGGATGGTCTTCTGCAGTTCCGCCACTACCTGGTCCCGCAACATGGACACAAACACCTGCAGAGTGCCGGGATCCTGTAGCGCCTCTTTCACCACACGTTTCACAGCTTCCTCCGTAGAACTTGTCGAATCATTGTTAGAATTACGTGTGTTTTTTCCCATGTTGTTAAATGTACACACTTTTGACACTAACTAATATAAATTTAAACTTAAACTCACTACGAATATACAACTTTAGCTATGAAATAACGAAGGCACCTGCTGAAAAATAACTTAAAACCTGGAGCGTAACTTGTGCGTGTTAGTAGCTAGCCGCCATGACACATATCCCATTCCATAGTAATTCTGCACAAGGGCAGTTCTTTCACTGCAATCATTGCATTTTCATGCTATGCTTTGCAGCTTTACTAGGGAACTGTAGGTGTGGTAGCTTCCCGTTTCTTTCCACACCGGTGAAGAATGATGATGATGCTGGCCGGATGATTTTCGTGGACCGTTGGGCCCTAAGCTTCATGACATTTATATTACAGGTGAGGAAAAACCCCGAAAAAATCTGACCCAGGAGCCTCTCCCGACCGGGAATATTTCCTTATATATACAAATTTATTTATATAACGAAGCCTGGTAACATGCAGGCATTATGAAAATTAACGACGTCATTAAAGAACAATAAAAAAATAGATATACCTGACCAGAATCGAACGTGGGCCTGGCCGAGAAGCCCTAGTGATTAATAGTGTTCGTAACAAAATTTCGTCACAAATTTGTTCAATCGGAGGAAAGTGACGGTTTTACTATAAAAAACTGATTTGATTTGTTCTCCATTACAACATAAAGTATCTGAATATATTAATGGAAATTAAGGAGCAGAGGGCAGTATAATAAGAAAATATCAGAACAGCATGAAAAGTGAGAAACTTTTATCCTCATGGACAGACTGTGTTACTAATAGTGTTTATGATCTATAAGTAGCAAAGTCTGTTCATGAGGAGAGAAGTTATGGCATCAATATGAAGATATTAATTGTCGTATATTGAAAAGTCAACTCAGGAGCAGGGAACAGTGTAAGAAGAACATTTCAGAAGAAAGTATGCAACGCTAAAACATACGAACCGAGGAACTTCAATCCAGGTGAGAAGCCGTGGTGACAATTCAATAGAAAGGGGACAGGATAAGAAGAAAAACTCACAAGGGCTTGGTGAGTACGAGTATCATCTGCAAACTGACAAACGTACACTTGGAACGAGTGTTAGGCGTATACCATATTACTCAAATTGCGACATTTCGAATAAAGTTCAACTCTCGTGCACAGTGTAAAAGTAAACAAGACAACCAGGATTTAGACGACTAGTATCCGATGTTCGAGTAGCGTAGATCGTTAAACCAATTACGAACAAAATTATATACGTATTAAAGCCAGGCTTCAAATCCATCGAATATGTTTTTTTATTTGTATTTCCGCAAAACACATCCCTCAATATTTAGTTCTAGCCACGTAATCTATTTTACAGTACTTTAAGTAATATTCCTGTCTTCATAAACTCTATAACACTATTTAGCTACTGGTATAAATTTAATTATGAGTGCAGTACTACGTTTTAATTATAATGCTATAAATATATGTAATAAAAGATAATATAGCATCACATATTTATGCATTTATTTATTTATTACATATTTGTGAGGAAAAAGTTTCACCCTTCAATTAAATTATTTAGTTTATGTAGGTCAAGGCCAGCCTAATAATAGCTGTAGATGATTGACAATAATAATAATAATAATACTTCCAAATTGTTTGTTCGTTTTTTAAGAGTGGACAGACAGAATAAGATAGGAAACATGGTAACAATTGACCTCCAAAATGTAACAAATGAAAGCAGATGATGATACTTAAGTTATCGAAAGGCCTCCTATAAAACAACACTGCAAATAATTGAGGACGGCTGAGATATCGGGTACTGTTTTACAATTCTTAAAACTGTATTCATTTGTCTGTAAATATCACCTGATTCATGGAGTTGTTGTGCAATGACTTCATCATTATTTGTTTTTGCATTAATTTGTAAAAAAAGGAAGGAAGGGATATTTTATTCTCAACAAAATTACATTTCGTGAGATCAACAACAAAAATTGCTTGTCTTAGAAAATTTAAACAATTAAAATTGTTGCATTTATAAATCCCAACTGAGAACCATGAATCTGGATAAGGAAAACATTTCAAGAATGTAGGAAATGTTATCTACATTCTAAGTAACTTTCATCCAGGCGAACAAGCCATGGTAACTATAGAGTTTATTAAATGAGCTAAATAACTCCATAACCTTTTAGAGGCTGTAGAAATAAATAAATTGAAAAAATAGTAATAAACTGTTAAATTCTCAACTTGATTTTTATTGAATCACCTTTGTTAAATTAAAACATTTAAATAAATTGTTGTTGTATTGTTGCTTAGATCAGTTGATATGTACTATAATACAATTCATCATTTAACATGCCTGAAGAAGGTACAGTGTACCGAAACAGCTGTCACTGAATATATCTTAATAAATATGAAAATGAAACCGGGGTCACTGAATTCATTACATGCGGGGAAAATCGTTCATTTTAAATTCTCCAAGAACGTTCATTTAAACGATCACAGAATTCCTATTCCAAACTATGTTTAATTAAAGATGTATGAAGTATGAAAGATGAAACATTTTCGGTCTTCTTTTTTTCTTACAGTGATATACTGTAATGCCAACTGATGTAAGTTTTTTTCGAAATACATTTTTCTTAACTCTAAGTCAAATAAGCTTCCAGTTATAGCAATTTCATTTTCAATTTCATTTTTACAGGATATCCATAGCGTGCTCACTAAATTCATTATTTGCGGAAAAATCCTTCATTCTAAATTCTCCAAGAACTTTCTTTTAAACGAACTCAGAATTCCTTTCTCAAACTATGTTGTAGTAAAAAGTATATGAAGTATAAAGAAGAGGCATTTTCAATCTTTTTTTTTTTTCTTACAGTGATATACTGTAATGCCAACTGAGTTAAGTATACCGAAGTTCAATTTTTGTAGTTTTAGTGTAGTGAAGTCGAATATACTCTTAGTTATAACAATTTAAATGTCAATTTCGTTTTGCAGGATATCCGTTGCGGGCTCACTGAATTCACTATATGCGGGAAAAATCCTTCATTCTAAATTCTCCAGGATTTTTCTTTTAAATGAACAGAGAATTCCTCTTTCAAACTATGTTGAATTAAAAATCATATGAAGTATGAAAGAATAAGCATTTTCAATCTTTTTTCCTTTTCCTTAGAGTGACATATTGTAATGTCAACTGAGGTAAGTTTTCCGAAGTTCACTTTTTGTAGTTTATTGTATTTGAGTCGAATTTGCTCTTAGTTTGAACAATTTAATTGTCAATTTCTTTTTACGGGATATCCATTGCATGCGGGAAAAATCCTTCATTCTAAATTCTCCAAGAAGTTTCCCTTAAATGAATACAGAAATCCTTTTTCAGACTATGTTTAATTAAAAAACATTAATTATTAAAGAAGAACCATTTACAATATTTTTTTTTCTTTCAGTGATATACTGTAATTCCAACTCAGGTAAGTTTACCGTAGTTCAATTTTTGTAGTTTTAGTGTAGTTAAGTCGAATATGCTCTTAGTTACAATTTAAATGTCAATTCCTTTTTGCAGGATATTCATTGCGGGCTCACTGAATTCGTTATATGCGGATAAAATCCTTCATTCTAAATTCGCCAAGAACATTCTATTAAATGAACACACAATTCCTTTTTCAAACTATGTTGAATTAAGAACATATGAAGTATGAAAGGAGAAGCATTTTCGGAAATTTATTTTTCGCAATGAAAGTTCACTTCACTTGAATGCTGTAATTGTTAAACGTTATATTCAAATATTCATTACAAATGCAGTTGAAACTGAAATTATTATATAATTTGAATTGCTTTTTACGTCCTTTTTTTAGTTTTTAAGTCTTTATTTTGACATATATTTGGATATTTTTAAACGTCTTTTATAGGTCCTCAACTTCCCAGCCCTAGTTATCACCTATAATCTAATGATCTTTGTCCACATTAGAAAACAATGATGACTATAGAGTTTATAACACGTGCTAAGAAAATGTATGTTTTTTTTATCCGCGGGCGATTGATTGGTTGTAAAATTTGTTTCCATTGTTCTAGAGTCATACGTTTAAATGTATCAACTCCAATAAGGACGAGGAAACTGTATAACAAAAAACGCGAAAAAATAAGGACAACACTCATTCATGAATAAATATATGTTATCAAAATGCAATACCATTAATTATTAACAATTATATATAAATTAATTAGTGTATAATGCTGTTGTGTTATTATTTAATTGTAATATTAATGTGTTTTCTTTATGTAATTGTAATGTTAATGTTTTTTTAGTGTATAATGCCATTGTGTTATTATTTAATTGTAAATTATTATTGTGTTTTCTTTATGTAATTGTAATGTTATTGCTATTGTGTTATTACTTAATTGTAATATTATTGTGTTTTCTTTATGTAATTGTAATGTTAATGTTTTTAGTGAATAATGCTATTGTGTTATTATTTAATGGTAATAGTTTTATTGTGTTTTCTTTATTTAATTGTAATGTTATTGCTGTATTTGTTTATTTTTCTTTACACTAGTACCAATTATTACTTTATTGTAACGGACTGTCAACAGCACGTACGGCTTACTGCCCGTGCGACCCATATTTGTAAATAATATTGTAAATATCTTACTTTTTGTCTAATAAAGTCCTACTACTACTATAAAAAAAAACAAGAAACTCTGAAGTGGGGAGGAGGAACCTACCACCTGAAGCATGGAAAACGTTCAACCTGATGGACAAACCGTGGTAACTAATTGAATTATATAACATATTAGACTCCTACGTTTGTTCATTTGGAAGATTGTGATGTGTCAAGTCAAGGGGTAATTGTGGACTGTAAAATAGTACTGTGATAGTACGGAGCCTGTGGAGTATATAACATGCCCTACTAATATGTGTATTTTCCATTTGGGGACGAGCGATTGGATGTATAATTGTTTCGAATGTATTATCAGTGCACTTTTTTCCACTTATGAATTCCCATTCGGACGAGGAAAACGAATAATTAAGAAAACTCAGAAGTTCCTGGGAAGCACTATCTCATATAACCTAAAAATATACCAAACCATGAAAACATAATAATAAAATATGAAAATTATGACAAAAATATTATGAAGCTACCATTTTATAAACGTTTTACTCAGGCCCAGTACAATTTATAGGTGTACATACCAGCATACAAATGAGACAAATAGACCTTATTTGCTAAATTCACATTTACTATTTTGTTAATTCTGACCCAATACAATCCTATCCATGTTCTGAAGGAATTTTGTTGGGTAATGCCATAGCGTAGTTGTTTGAGGGAAGGTCATGGATTCGAGTTTAATTAGATTTTAGTTGGATCAAACCTTCTGGGGGTATCATGGCCACTGGTGTTGACTAACTTCTAACGCAAATAAGTACCAAATTCATATCCTGGTGAAAAGGCGGCCGTCATGCAGGGCCAATAACCTGGCAGACTTCTTGTGCTTAAAAAGACACGGAATTTGAAAGTTGAAAAATGTGAAGGAGTATGAAATGTTCACTAAAATATTAACATTTTGGCGTAATATTATGAAATAGGAAAACTTTTGTTGGTTTTATTTGATTCTATATATCATAATATGTACAGATACTTTGTCTTAGTGCTCTATGACTAACAGTTAAAACATGAAATTTCATATAATTCCTCTCTCTATTCATGATCAATCCGTGTTAACTAATAGTAGACCTATTACCATGAGTCTTACTCCGTGCATGGGAGGGCAAACGGCTGTTTATAACGTGTGTTAATAATCTCTGTATTTTTGAGTATGTGTGAATGAGTATAAAATTCGAAATATGATGGCAGATGCCTTGCGAGAATATGGATACACAGTTTATGAGGACGTTCATGGTGTGGCCACTGATGGAAGTAACAGACTTATATATATTATTGCATTTAGACCATCATCTAAAATTGGTATGATATTAGGTCCCACAATCCGTTTTGAGACTCATAGTGGCCAACCTGAGGAAGTTGACTGAAAAGAAAGTTATATATGAGCCATTAATTGACTTTTATAAGATTCATGATGTGTTCCGTTGAGGTTTATTCAAAATTAATATAAAATTATAGAATATTCACCTGAAAGGTCCGTCTCCTCAACTTAATTATCATTTAACTGTAGCGCTTTCGGGACTTGTCCCATCATCGGCAGGATTCAAAACTGGTGTTTCACTGAAGATCTGGTAGAGGGGGTTGCATGTATTTGGTTCGTTTTCGTTTATCAGGCTGTCGTTGTGAGCTGCTTTCATGATTTCCATCTCTTCGAGTACGTTTATCTTCGCTGGATTATTTTCTCTGTGCATTACTGTTAGGGTGTTTTCAATATTTAACATGCGATGTCCTTCATGGATGATGGAAATCATGAAAGCAGCTCACAACGACAGCCTGATAAACGAAAACGAACCAAATACATGCAACCCCCTCTACCAGATCTTCAGTGAAACACCAGTTTTGAATCCTGCCGATGATGGGACAAGTCTCGAAAGCGCTACAGTTAAATGATAATTAAGTTGAGGAGACGGACCTTTCAGGTGAATATTCTATAATTTTATATTAATTAATTGACTATTACAAAGATAAGTACCATCACAGGATTGATGAGCAGGACAAGAGGTACTACACCAGGATTCTTAGGTACGTAATTTTGGAAATCCTTAGAATTGAACAGCGTGTATCTTTCTAAAATCGTCATCGTTGCCATTAGAAGATCAATTTCAATTTTAAGAAACCATATTTAGAAAATTTCTACTTTATAGTAAGTATACTCCAATTACAATTTGAATTTTTTTATGCATTTACAAAATGTATTTCATCAATTTCAAAAATTAATTGTCTGTATCAATTTGTCCTTGAGGCAATCCTTTAATGAGGAAAGTTATATATAATAATATTTGTTTCGATTCTTTTATCACTGTGTGTGTGTATGTATATATTTTTTTTCCCAGAGAGCCAATTAAAAAGAAGTTGGATAATAAGTAATAGAAGTATGTGGGAAACAGCATCACCTGTAACCTGGAAGCTTTCTTCCGGTTGTAGCGCCGTGCGTAATAGTATTGTATTACATATCACGCTGGAGCTCCAACTGGAAGGAAGTTATAAATTCGACATAAGTTCTTGCAGTTATTTTCAACCTTGTTCTAAAGATATTAACTAGGTGTCATAGATATTCTATTTATGAGTATAAAATACTTTTGTGAAATAGTAACATTGTCCAAAATATATTTAATAAGATTAAGAAACACATGTGATTGTTAATGAATAGGGCCCAATAGCTATAGCTGAATTTATGTTTCTACAGACGCCTACAACCCTCCATGGTATCTTTACCTTGTCGTGGTGGAGTGGTTTGCGTGCTTAAATGATCCTGAGAGCTATACTGGCTGTAGCATTGCTGCCGATAGGGTTACCCATGCCGGACTGATCGAAGGTGATATGCCAGACAAAAAAAGTACCTAGGTCGAAAGAGTGACGATCTTATACCGTAAAAATACAACCGTCAAGAAATGCGGACATGGGTTCAACTGGGCTAAAATTTTCCGGAGGTCAAATAGTCCCCCATTCGGTTCTCCGGGCGGGGACTACTTCAGGGGACCCATGCCAAAGGCACAAACACGGGGACATGTCCCTATGGAATGTTAGGACTTTATACAATAGTGGGGCACTAGATATATTAACGCGAGAATTAGATAAATCGCCCATGCATATAGTCGCTTTACAGGAATTTAGGTGGCCACGAGAAGGCAGTCAGGAATCAGGAAGTTTTGCATTATACTACGGTGGTGCAGAAAGACCTGCGTTTGGAGCGGGTTTTTTAGTCAGAAGGAGGATCCTATCCGCTATCCGAGATATTAAGTTCGTTAGTGATAGGATATCATACATAATTCTAAAGGATAAAGACATGATTTTATAATTGTAAATGTACATGCCCCCACAGAAGATAAATATGACAATATCAAGGATGAGTTCTATGAAGAATTAGAATGCGTATTTGATAGCCTTCCACGATATCATACGAAAATTGTCTTAGGAGATTTTAATGCAAAAGTGGGACGAGAAGATATATTCAAACCAACAATAGGCAAATTCAGTCTTCATGAAGAATAGTAACGCACAACGGGGTTAGATTAGTCACATTTGCCTCATCAAAGAATCTCATTGTTAAGAGCAAACGTTTCAACATAAGGATACTCATAAATACACCTGGACGTACCTAGATGGAGAAACTCGGAACCAGATAGATAATGTATTAGTGGATAAACGCTGGCACAGTAGCATCATCGATGTTAGATCAGTTAGAGGGGCAGACTGTAATTCGGATCATCATCTGGTCAGAGTGAAAATCAGACAACGGCTATCGCTTATGAGAGGAACAAACGCTAAAGATGATTCTGTAAAATTTGAATTAAGAAACTTGAAAATGATGAAATGCGGCAAGAATACCAAAACAAAATTGCTAATAGATTTTAAGTACTGGAATCTTCAGATGACAATGTGGCAAACGAAGAAGAAACTGATATAAATAAAGAATGGGAGGCTATAAGAGATACTATCAAATTGTCAGCATCAGAAAGCATTGGTTGTTTTGTTTTATGATAATTCATAAGATGCCTCATATATTAAAAGAGTCAGAGGAGGAAAATAATTTAAAACAAAAACTGTGACAATATTTGTTTATATTAAAACACTCAGATACCTGGTTTTACACTGAAATATCTTTTTCCGAACCTATACAGAAGCTGAAGGGAAACTGTCAAAGAAGAATTCTGTTTACTATACACGATATGCATAGATACAGCAAAAGACTCCGAAGACTTGTGTACAGATTCCCAGACAGCTAGATCTCTTTAAAACCTGAACATTTTACTCTGATTAGGAATGAAATAGTAGAAATATATAAGGGGCACGGCGAGGTATAGTTCCCTAAGGTCATATCCTATAAGCTGCAAAATCGTGGGTCCAGACCCGATGGGGTCAGGATTTTTAAAATGTTTAATCTTCTGGCGGCATCATGACTCTGGGTTCAACTCAGCTTATAAAAATTAATCCGCCACTATGTTGTGGAGGTAAAGACTGCTATCACACAAGACTGAAATCTCTTGCCGATTATCTAGAAAGATATGAGCCTTAGATTCCAAGTATCACATTTACCTGAAGTGGGATCACTTTATAATAGAAATATAAAAATATCAATTTCACCACGTTGTCAAGCCTTTAGCTGTCACTTTCTACAAATTTCCCCGTATGGTGCCGGGTTGTAGAATAGCACCATGGGACCTCCCCTTGTCGTAAAAGGCGACTAATAGGAGCAGCAAACCGCTGTCCTTAACCAAATATCCTTTCATTTCATAACCTTCCTTTACCGTGGATATTCTGGGTGGACTGAGTAGCTCATAACCTCCAGTTACCTTTCCTAAATTATCCATCTTATACAAATATCTACTGCTGGTCAGTGAACTAGGAGGTGCATCAATGCTGTATAGATCTACTAAGATAAGAACTGAAAGGGCATTTACAACATTCACCTGGACCAGGCAACCAAGACGCTAGGATATGGGGTCGGGTGGGTGTTAAAGCCTGACGGACCGCACAACGAGGTCAATTCAGCTAGGGTATTGGAACTCGAAACAGACGAATCCCTGGCACACCTGGTTGGGGGATAGGCATGTGGGCTGGGGCCGCTCCATCCTGTAAAAAATGTTTTCCCAGGAAAAACCCCAATATTTGAGCTTCGGAATGGTTTGATTAATAGGGATGTCTGGATGATACTCACTGAGGCAAGGCGAAAGTCTGTATGGTTTTGTAGTGCCCTTTCAGAAGAAGAAGGAATGGAAGAAGTTTTCTTACAGGATATGACCTATTTTAAAGTTAACGAGTCCTAATAAAGTGATACAGAATTAAAAATATAATGTATTTAATATCACCACATTGTAAGAAATTGTTATGTACACACACAGATATCTGCGTATTATTATGGCAAGCCAGTGTTATATGTTAATATTACATACTAAACCTAGGTACCAAACTAAACTGAAAAAAAAATACATTCGGATTGACCAGAAATGGTTTGAAAATAGTTAGCATATATCCAGGGCAACTTACACTTTGTTTTGTTCTTTGGAGGAAAATAATGGTTGTAGAAAAAAAGTTGCTTTGATTCTCTTTACCATTTTTGTATATTTTGCACTTGAAGTAAAAAGTGAAGTAAATCCCACTAGAGGGCTCGGGAGGTTGTCGGGGTTTGAAAGGAGGTTTAAGGGCTCTCACTTTTTTTTTAGGGACAATAGACACTTATGTTTAGCCGGGTTGTCTGCCCGGCGTGACGGCCGCCATCACCCCATTTACCAAGCATCTGTTACTGATCTCCAAAAGAGGGCTGAGTTCGGACCCCAGGACCATAGGACCTGCCAGAGGTTTTTCGGTCGTCAGTTTTAAAAATCCTGACCCTACCGGGACTTGAGCCCTCGAATTTCCGACTTGTAGCGCAATGCCTTAACCACTAGTATATGTGCACTTATAATAGCTAAGTCAGGACAATCCAGGATATAAGAAGAAAATCTCTGGAAGAATGTGGGAAGTGAATTGTCGCCTACAAACTGAAAAATTTCCAACCCGAGGGCAATACATGGTGACTTATAGTGTTTATGATATGAATTATTTGCAATTCTATAGTTCTTTGGAGGGAAGCAATGGTTACAAAATAAAAAAAAAAATTTTTACCCTCTATTTTTACACAAAATAGTTATATCAGAAAGATAATTCAGAATATACGAAGAAAAAAATCAGCATGGGGACTTATAAACCACACACACACACAGCACACACATATATATATATATATTATATATATATATATATATATATAAGAGTTCAGTTTACATATTATAATGAATTGATTTAAGTATATTATTGGCAAGTAGTTGTACTGCTGTCCACCCCAGTGGTTAGTGATAACGACATTGTCACAGACCCGGAAATATCGGGGTCGATCCCGGTCGAGCCAGATATCAATATGAGATTTTTCTAGGATTTCTCAAAAAACTGAAAGAAAAATTTGGGGATACGTTTGGACACAAATCGTCCCATAACATCATGAGGTCATCGTAATCATTGTCCGTATCATACTCTACGTGATTCGTGTACGTGACTGAATGATTTGTGTCTCTTGTACAAATGTTGGTTTTGTCTCGGTGCTGTCCATGGAATTGAAATAATCACTCATCCAGTGGGTCCCTCATTCCGTGTGAGGTCAAAAAATAAGTACGTGTTCCAAAATTACAAATCCACTCACATTTACCGTATCCTTAGAAGGCCTGCGTGACAATTGTCTTTAATATCAAAACAAGCATCTAGTACTAATTCCTTTTAGAGGAATAATCGAACACAGGCATATGTTGAAGTGAGATAGTTAACGTCACTTTTAAAAATTCTGACTCCACCAGGAACCGAACACTCAACCTTCCGACTTGTAGCCAACTGCTTTAACCTAATATGATATGACGTGCAAATAGGACCATGGGAGAGGTTAAACAAAGGTAAACTCAGATTAATGTTTCTAGTTATTCTTTTGGAGAAAAGAGATGGTTCCGATATAAAAACTGACCTGACTTCCTACAATTCTACATTTGCTTCTTTAATTAAAAGTACGGTACGAGGAAACCAGATAGGAAGAATATCTCAGAAGAACGTGGCAAGTGCTGTCACCAACAAATCTGAAAAACAAAATTATACTGAGAACAAGACGTGGTGACAAATAGTGTTGTTGATATCACTATGCTGTTCTGTGGAGGGAAGCGATTATTGCAACATAAAAAAATGCATTTTTTACCATCCTTCAAGTTTTGCTCACATAACAGCTAAGGCAGGAGGATAATAAATAATATAGGAAGGAATACTCCAGAAGAACATTCATGAGTTTTCACCAACAAACTGAAAAACCTCCCATCCGGAGGACAAGACGTGGTGACTTATAGTGTGTGTGATATCACTAGAAGTACTACTATTGTTCTTTGGAAGGAAGCGATGACTGCAACATAAAAAAACTCATTTTTTACATACTTCTATTTTTGCACATATAACAGCTGAGGCAGCAGGTTAATTCAATATTTAGGAACAAAAACTCAAAAGAACGTGTCAAGTGTTTTTACCAACTAACTGAAAAACCTCCCATCCGGAGGACAAGACGTGGTGACTAATAGTGTGTGTGATATATCACTAGAAGGCACTACTCTTGTTCTTTGGAAGGAAGCGATGACTGCAACATAAAAAAACTTATTTCTTTTCATACTTCTATTTTTGCACATATAACAGCTGAGGCAGCAGGTTAATTCAATATATCGGAACAAAAACTCAGAAGAACGTGTCAAATGTTTTTACCAACAAACTGAAAAACCTCCCATCCGGAGGACAAGACGTGGTGACTTATAGTGTGTGTGATATCACTAAAAGCACTATTCTTGTTCTCAGGAAGGAAGCGATGACTGCCAACATAAAAAAATTCATTCTTTACCATACTTCTATTTTTGCACACATAACAGCTCAGGCCAGCAAGTTAATTCAAGATATAGGAACAAAAAACTCAGAAAATTGTGTCAAGTGTTTTTACCAACAAACTGAAAAACTTCAATCCAGAGGACAAGACGTGGTGACTCATAGTGTTTATGATATCTCTATGATTGCCTAGTCTTGTCCTTTGGAAGGAAGTGATGATTGCAGTATAAAAAGTTACTTTAGAATTGTCTTACATTTCATCTACTTTTGCAAATTTAACAAGCATTTCAAGTGAAGTGACAGGATGGAAATAAATCTGTGAACAATTTGGAAAGAGGTATTGCCCAGAAAATATATGAAGTCCAACCACTTACAAACCGAGGAACTTTAACCCATATGAGCAAGCCATATCATAAAATGCGTTAAAGGGGTCGCGTTTGTGTGAGTAATGCTTCTTGGAGCCAATCGCATGCAAAATTATTATAAGTTAAATGAGTTGGAATTTGTACTTCCGTGACGCGCCACACCAGATTTCTTTCGTATCCAGATCCATAGCACTCTAGTAATTAAAACATTAACTATTCTTAATTACGCTTGTTATTTACTAGGTAAGTGACGGATTCTTTGTATAAAAAGAGCTCTGATATTTTATCATTCTATTTGTCATGTAAACCAATGAAAGCCAAATTTTGACCAAGATACAGGAAATAATAAAATCTTGGAACAGCGTAGCAAGTGTTACCACCTACAATCAAATGAACTTTCGTCCAGAAAAGCATGAAGTGGTGAGTGTAGAATATAGAACATGTGCTAATAATTTTTGTGTTTATAATTTGGATGTTTGATTGGATGTATAAATTGTTTCAATGAGTTTCGTCATGAGGCAGAAAAAGACAATGTGGTCCAGATATAGCGGCATCAAAAATCAAGACGGCATGCAATGAGGGACGTATCAATGCCGGAGACCAACTATCAATGGCGACAAGACAACTACTCTATATGATAAGGGATGCGGCCAAGCAGAAGGTTACCAATTTGTGTGGACACGTAATGGAAAAATGTATGCAATACAAAATGAACTCAGCCCGGTGAGTAGGATTAACTGTCCACACGACATAAATAATTTCTAAAAAATTGGTGAAAATTGTTGTAGTCACGAAATTCTATTGACTTAACAATGACTAGTAATACAATGTTAGATGAAAGAGATCTCCACACTTTCAATAGTAATCCAAAAGCAACCATATTTGATGACATCACTGAATGCAATGAGTATATTAATTACCATTTTATCAGACTTCAAACAACTTCACATGAAAATTCGTAGTAAAAATATATTTTTTTTCGGCATTCTGTGCCTCACTCAAAAATTTTCATATTGTTTTGATATCATAGTTGTCACCGACATGTGGCTTCATCACGATTCCGATTTTGATATCAATTGCTACAAAAAATATGTTAAGATTAATAAGTATAATAAATGTGACGGCATAATTGTTATTTAAAATAAATAATAGTTTTAAAAAACTAAAAGAACACGCTTTATTAGAAAACTAAAAAATGAAAAATAATTTTAATTCCAATACGCTTGGGACAAAATAAAGTGGTCAACAAAAAAATCATCTCCACACAAATAGAATAAAAATTAGAGTTATCAACAAAAAGAAATAATTTTACCATCAAAAGCGGTGGTGTGCTCTATATCAATTAATATATATGATAATAAAACAGATAGGCTCTCTAAGAAGGAAAATGTAAAAATCATAAAAATCACCCCACGCTTTTGATGGTAAAATTATTTTCTTTTGTTGATAACTCTAATTTTATTCTATATGTGTTGGGAGACGATTTTTTTTGTTGACCACTTTATTTTGTCCCAAGCGTATTGGAAATTAAAATTATTTTTCATTTTTTAGTTTTCTAATAAATCGTGTTCTTTTAGTTTTTTTAAAACTATTATTTATTTTTTAGTTTTGATATTTTACAGAATAAGTTAAATTGTAAATATCTTTCAATTCGATACTATTGTATTATGAGCTAAAATTAATACTCTTCTATAAAAATAACCCTCCCAGCCGGATATGAACCAGCGATATATGGATTACTGAAATTAGATACCACTAAGAGTTCACTGCTCTACCAACTGAGCTCTTACAACGATTGACTAAAAACTCGACAAATCCGCTACCTATTATACCAGTTTTCATTTTTTTTTCGGATGATTCTGGCCAGGATTTTAAAAATAAAATATGAAATTATTGTATTGTCACAGGTCCTCTACACATATACAAAGTTTCAAGTCGATCCAATGTTTCTAAGTGGGTGAAACTCGCGTTGAAAGATTCCGTTACATTTATACAAAACACGTTTTTTTATTTTCTGATGATTATGGCCAGGATTTTTAGAAACTAAATATGAAATTATTGTATTGTCACGGGTCCTCTACAAGTATACAAAGTTTCAAGTCGATCCAATGTTTCTAAGTGGGTGTGGAAAATCGCATTGAAAGATTTCGTTACAATTGATACAAAAACACTTTTTTTTTCTGATGATTATGGCCAGGATTTTAGGAAAATAAATATGTAATTATTGTGATTGTAATGGGTCCTCTACAAGTATACAACGTTTCAAGTCGATCCGATGATTTTAAGTGGGTGAAAAATCGCGTTGAAAATATTCAGTTACATATAGATAGATAGATAGATAAGATAGATAGATAGGATAGATAGATAGATAGATAGATAGATAGATAGATAGATAGATAGATATAGATAGATAGATAGATAGATAGATAGATATGAGATAGATAGATAGATAGATAGCTAGATAGATAGATAGATAGATAGATAGATAGATAGATAGATAGATAGATAGATAGATAGATCGATAGATAGATCGATAGATAGATAGATAGATAGATAGATAGATACAGGTCAAGCTAATATAAAGCGTGTAAAAAGTATTCAAGTCCCTTTGCATGACGTTGATATGTCTCACTGCAATACCATACATCTAAATTTCCTATGAAATAATATCCAAGTTACTCTAAGTGCAATATATAGATCCACAAATCATAGTAAATTTAGCTTCGTCGACAAATATGGAAGGTTCTTGTTTTCCTATAAAGAAGTCAATCACCACATTATTGTAGCGATATTTATATTCAAATCTTAGCAAAATAATTAAATAATTGTGGAAACATATACATGGAAGTAGTGCACGAATATGGGTATTTCAAATACCTCAATTCTACCACTAGGATACCATCTAAAACTGACTCATGTCTTAATCATATTTATTTTTTTTAAATTAGTAAAATAAATTTTAAACCTGGTGTACATAAGAGTGTTATATCTTTACATGGTTTTTGCTTAATTTCCGAGCCCGCATATAACTCCAAACAAAAAACCTATTGAACTTTGTCAGAATTACAGACAAATTATTACTTAACCCAACTTAAGAACATGAATTGGGACCCGTTTTTGAACTGCAGAGATCCGGAATTAAGTTTCAATATGTTTTATAAAACCATAAGTAAACACATCTCCAAATGTTCTAGTACTGTCTCATCTATTTCCAAAAATACAAAGAAATTAAACCTTGGATTACAACTGTCATTGTTAAATCAATAAGAACTAGAAATAAAATTGCGAGGCAAGTAAAAGGTGAACCCGTGAATACTGAATTATTTAGCAAATGTAAATTATATAGAAATTGTTAACACTCCTGATAAGATCTTTGAAAATTAAATATTATTCGGAAAAATTTAACAATAACAAAGATGACACTAAAAATGATGGCAAACTGTCAATGAGGTCACTGATACATTTTCAGGTAAAAAATCTTCAATCAACGGAAGCATAAATCTGAATGGTCAACAAATACATAATAAAATTGATATAGCTAATTTATCTAATGAGCATTTTACTGAGATAGGTCGCAACATTGTTGCTAACAAAAATAAGAAAATATTTACTTCTCCTCACTACAACTTTGTAAATAAAGAATTCACGTCCTCAATGATTCTATTCCCTGTGAGTGAAAACGAAATTATCAACATTATAAAGGAATTAAGAAATAATGTATCTCCAGGAATAGACGGAATAACAAAATAATACCCTTAAACGTATTGTCGAAACTATAGCAAAGCCACTGAATGACATATCAGGAGACATTTAGACACAAATTATCCCCGAATATAATGTGGTCTTCAAAATAATCATTCATATATATATATATATATATATATAATATTCGCCTTGATTTGTACTAATGACTGAATGATTTGTGTGTTTTCTCATAAAAGTTCGCGTTGTCTCAGAGGTTACCTAGAGATTGAATTAATCACTCATCCACGAAGTCTTTTATTCCTTGAGAGATCGAAAAAATAAGTACATGTTCCTATCTCGTTAGGTCGTGACCATGTACGGCCAGGGTGGCACGAGGCGTGTAAAAGTGCTCATAAAGTAAAGTAGTCCCATACAGACTTAGAAAGCCCTTAGGGTGAATAAGGTCAAGCTCCCACATTTCTAGACAATAAGCCGGGTTGTCTGCAGTACGTGACGGCCGCCTTTACCTCGTGTAGTGCTGATTTTCGGTAGAGGCTGGGTCCACCCCTGGTCACTGATGCCGACAGAACGTTCGAGTCAGTTTAAAAAAGCCTAACTCCACTCGGAACAGGTCCCAGATTTTGCCAAAACCATTTACGCTATGACGTGCAAAACAATCTCTAAAGAATAGGATAAACAAAGGTATAGACAGATTGTTTTTATTGATGTTCGGAATTTTTCATTTGCAGATAGAGATATATCAGATAAAAGAACTCTACACAAATCTACATTTGCTTGAATAAAGGACAATTGAGGGCAAGAGCACTGGATAGGTAGAAAATCTAAGAATAACTTGGCATCAATCACCAACAAACTGAAAAACTTCCATCCGGAGGACAAGATGTAGTGAAAAATAGTGTTTATAATATCAGCTATTATCATTACTCTCGTCCTTTGGAAGGAAGTGATGACTGCAGTATAAAAAGGTGCTTTAGAATTTTTCTACCATTCACCTACTTTCGCAAATTTAACAAGAATTTCTGGTGGAAGCCACAGGACGGGAATAAATCTGCGAAAAATACAGCAAGTGCAACCACTAACAAACAGAGGAACTTCCACCCATATGAGTAAAGCCATATAGAAAAATGCAACAGAGAAGGGGTCTTGTTTATGTGAGTTTTGCATTCTACGTCGTAATGAATTCATGGAGCCAATCGCATGCAAAATTATTTTAAGTTAAACCAGCTGGAATTTGTACATATGTGTCGCCCCACACCCGCCTTCTTTCGTGTCGAGAGCTATCGCACTATAATGTTTAAAACATTAACTATTCTAAAATACGCATGTTATTTACACGGAAAGTGACAGTTTCGGTGTATAAGAAGTGCTCGGATTTTCTGGTCATTCTATTTTTCGTGTAAACCTATATAAGCCACATTTAGACCAAGATCAGGAATATAATATAATCTCGGAACAACGTTGGAAGTGTTTTCACCTACAATCAAAGAAACTTTCGTCCAGAAAAGCAAGCAGTGGTGAGTGTAGAATATATAATATGTGCTAATAATCATTATATTTTTAATTTGGATAAGAATGATTGTGCATAAAAATTGATGCAATTGTTCTATCGTTATATATATGTTTATTTATTTTCTTTTCAGTACTGACCGCCAATTAAGAAGAATTTGGATAATAAGAAAATGAAGAACGTGAGAAACACTATCACCTGTAACCTGGAAAACTTTCTTCCTGATTATGAAACCTTGTGATTACATAATATATTAACCCCGACGTTTTATCATTTCGAAGAAAGAAATTAAATAAACAGAAGCTTTCGCAGCCATTTTAACATCTTCTTCTAGGAAATTATCTACGTCTCATAGAAACTGCGTATAATGTCACTGTACTTTCCTAAAATAATAAATTTATCCAACGTGTATTTACTAAGAGTAAGAAACACGTGTGACTGTTTAGTGAATAGGGCCCAATAGCTTAGCTTAATTAATTTTTGTACATAGGTCTACAACTAATTGAATAATTCAATTTTCGATTATATGGACAATTAATTGAAACAAGAAGTAATACTTGTGTCAGATTCACAGATTCCGACGTTGCTAACCTGATTTTAACAGTCACATTTACATTCAAACCCACATTTTACTTTCAGAGTCTCTAGGATCTGAAAACCGTGAAAAATGGAAAATCAATGAGACAGATTCTAAAACAAATCAATCGTTTTCGGGGTCAGTTCGATATATTTAAAACTAAGTTTGATCTATAGCACTCTGATAGAAATGACATATATACATAATCGAAAACAACGTTAATTAGTATGAATAATATTTTTATTTTTTTGATAGCTTACATTGAAAGAAACACTTATATATCGTTTTATACCTTATCCCCATCAGAATATTCGGGGTGTGTACAGGAGGAAATAAACTGATAAAATGGACCCAGATTGAAGTACACTCCGTAGTATCCGAGTGTGCTACCTTTAAGGGTGGTAGATGTACCTTAGGCCCACTTACGTCACACTGTATGATTTTCATACAGTTACGTGTACCAAGCCGAATTAACAGAAGTAAGCTTGCTGAGAGCATTGAGTTCTCATGAAAGATTCCAACTGCTGTATTTTTATGACATTTTAAGGAACTATTCTCAATGATGGATCTTTTAAACACACATATATATATATATATGTGATTAGTTTACATGAGTCCTCCAATCCGGAGGACAAGACGTGGTGACTTATAGTGTGTGTGATATCACTAAAAGCACTATTCTTGTTCTCAGGAAGGAAGCGATGACTGCAACATAAAAAAATTCATTTTTTAACATTCCTCTATTTTTGCACATATAACAGCTCAGGCAGCAAGTTAATTCAAGATATAGGAACAAAAACTCAGAAGATTGTGTCAAGTGTTTTTACCAACAAACTGAAAAACTTCCATCCGGAGGACAAGTCGTGGTGTCTCATAGTGTTTATGATATCTCTATGATTTACTACACTCGTCCTTTGGAAGAAAGTCATGACTGCAGTATAAAAAGTTACTTTAGAATTTTCTTACATTTCATCTACTTTTGCAAGTTTAACAAGCATTTCAGGTGAAGTGACAGGATGGGAATAAATCTGTGAAAAATTTGGAAACAGGTATTGCCCAGAAAATACATGAAGTCCAACCACTTACAAACCGAGGAACTTTCACACCCATATTAGCAAGCCATATGATAAAATACGCCAACGAAAGGGGTCGCGTTTATGTGAGTTCTGCGATTCTACATCGTAATGCTTTCGTGGAGCCAATCACATGTAAAATTATTATAAGTTAAATGAGCTGGAATTTGTACTTCCGTGACGCGCCACACCCGCTTTCTTTCGTATCCAGAACTATAGCACTCTAAGTAATTAAAACATTAACTATTCTTAATTACGCTTGTTATTTACTAGGTAAGTGAGGGTTTCTTTGTATAAAAAGAGCTCTGATTTTTTTACCATTATATTTGTCATGTAAACCAATGTAAGCCAAATTTACAACAAGATAGGGATATAATAAAATCTAGGAACAACGTAGCAAGTGTTATTACCTACAATCAAAGGAACTTCGGTCCAGAAAAGCAAGCAATGGTGAGTGTAAATATGTAACAAGTGCTAATGATCATTGTATTCTTAATTTGGATATTTTGATTGGATGTAAAATTTGTTTCAATGAGTTTCGTCATGAGGCAAAAAAGTCAATGTGGTCCAGGTATAGCGGCTTCAAAAATCAAGACGGCATGCAATGAGGGACGTATCAGTACCGGAGACCAACTGCCAAAGGCGACAATACAACTACTCAACATTCATAAGGGATGCGGCCAAACAGAAGGATTAACACTTTGTGTGGAACACATGATGGAAAATTTATGCAAGACAAAATGAACTCAGCCCGGTGAGTAGGATTAACTGTCCACAGGACATAATAATTTGTAAAAAATTGGTGAAAATTTTTGTAGTCACGAAATTCTATTGACATAACAATGGCTAGTAATACAATGATAGATCAAATAGATCTTCACACTTTCAATGGAAACCAAAAGCAACCATATTTGATGGCATCACTGAATGCAATGAGTATATTAATTACCATTTTATCAGACTTCAAACCACTTCACATGAACTTTCGTAGAATAATTTTTTTTTCGGAATTCCGTGCCTTACTCGAACATTTCCCATATTCTTTTGATATCATAGTCCTCACAGAAACGTGGCTTCATCACGATTCCAGTTTTGATATCAATTGCTATAAAAAATGTGTTAAGACTAATATGTATATAAATGTGACGGCATAATTGTTTTTTTTAAGCATTCAAGTCTCTTTGAATGATGTTGATATATCTCACTGCAATTCTATACATCTAAATTTTCTATTAAATAATATCCCAGTTGCTCTATGTGCAATATATAGATCCACAAATAATAGTAAATTTAGCTTCGTCGAACAATATGAAAGCTTCTTGTTTTCCTATAAAGAAGTTAATAACCACATTATTATATGCGACAATTACATTCAAATCTTAGAAAATAAATTAAATAATTGTGGAAACATATACATGCAAGTACTGCACGAATATGGGTATTTCAAGTACTTCAATTCTACACTAGGGCATCATCTAAAACTGAATCATGCCTTGATAATATATATATTTTTTAAATTAGTAATCTAAATAACAAACCAGGAATATATAAGAGTGTTATATCAGATCATTCTATGGGTTTTCCTTCATTTACGAGGCCACATCAAACCTCAAACAAAAAACTATTGAACTCTCTGATAATTACAATAAATTTTCAATTATAAATATCTAAAAACCCAACTTAAAAACATGAATAGGGACCCGATTTTGAAGTGCACCGATCTGGAATTAAGTTTCAGTGTGTATTATAAAACAATAAGTAAACTCATCTACAAATATTCTAGTACTGCCTCATGTATTTCCAGCAAATACAAAAAAAATTAAACCTTGGATTACAACTGTCATTGTTAAATCAATGAGTACTGGAGATGAAATTGCGAGCAAGTAAAATGTGAACACGAATACTGAACTATTTAGCAAATATAAATTATATAGAAATATGTTAACACGAGTGATAAGAACTTCGAAAATTAAATATTTTTTCGGAAAAATTTAACAATAACAAAAATGACACTACAAAATCTTGGCAAACTGTCAATGAGCCCACTGATACATTTTCAAGTAAAAAAATTTCAATCAAGAAAACATAAATCAGAATGGTCAACAAATACATAATAAAAATAATATTGCCAATGAATTTAATGAGCATTTTACTGAGACAGGACCCAACATTTTTGCTAACATAAAGAAGAAAATATTTAATTCTTCTCACTACAACTTTGAAAACAAAGAAATCACGCCCTCAATGATTCTATTCCCTATGAGCGAAAACAAAATTATCAACATTATAAAGGAATTAAAATATAATGTATCTCCAGGAATAGACGGATTAACAAATAATACCCGTAAACTTATTGTCGAAACTATAGCAAAGCCACTTACCTACATATTTAATTAGTGCATTTCTCAAGGAATCTTTCCAACAGCTCTTGAAAACGCCGTGATTGTTCCTATGCACATGGCCGGAGTCAAAAATAATATTAACAACTATAGGCCCATATCACTTTTACCAAGTTTTTTCAATAATCTTTGAAAAATATATAAAGAGAACATTAATGAATTTCTAGGAAAAAACTGTCTGTTATGCAGAAATCAATTTGTTTTCAGTTATAATAGGCCTATAAGTACAGTGGATGCAATTATTACTGTCAAACTCAAAAATAATTCATAACCTAGACGCAGGAAATAATGCCTAAGAATTAACTTAGATCTCCAAAAAGCCTTTGATACAGTAAATCACAGCATACTGCTGGATAAATTAGGTAAACTTGGCAATAAAGAAACGCTTCAGAACTATTTAAACAGTGTTTAAGTAATAGAATCCAAACAACAAAAATCGACGATAAGTACAGTACTATAGCCTACGTAATACTGACGTAGGTGTCCCTCAGGGGACTGTTTTAGGACCAAGTTCATTAATAATTTCTATTAATCAATAGCTAACACCGGCTGTACGCTGCTACGCCTAAATAATTGAATATCAATGTGCTTTTATGTTTAGTTGAATTAGTGAAAGGAAACATAATAATAAATTTTTATTTCTTATGTACCCTGTCCTGATTACCCGGCGTTGCACGGGAATCTACTTATTTCGATTTTCTTCATATAAATAAGCTGAAATACGGAATTAACGTGTTTTAT
>JASPKZ010008482.1:0-50000 GCA_030220185.1 Diploptera punctata | reverse complement strand
ATTTGTTTCTAAAATCCTGGCCAGAATCGTCAGAAAATCAAAAAAAGTGTCTTTGTATCTATGTAACGGAATCTATATCCACGATTTTGACCCACTTAGAAACATTGGATCGACATGAAACTTTGTATACTTGTAAAGGACCCGTGACAATACAATTATTTCATATTTTGTTTCTTAAATCCTGGCCAGAATCATCAGAAAATCAAAAAGAAAAATGAAAAGTGGTATAATAGGTTGCGGACTTGTCGACCTTTTAGTCAATCGTTGTAAGAGCTCTGTTGGTAGAGCGGTGAACTCGAGTGGTATTTAATTTCAGTAATCCATAGGTCGCTGGTTCAAATCCGGCTGGTAGGTTTTTTTAGCTCATACTACAATAGTATCGAATTTAAAGATATTTATATTTTTATTTTATTCTGTAAAATATTAACACTAAAAAATAAAAAAATAGTTTTAAATAACTAAAACAACACGCTTTATTAGAAAATCGAACTAAAAAAATGAAAAATAATTTTAATTTCCAACACGCTTGGGAAAAATAATTTTACCATCAAAAGCGTGGGGTGCTTTTTATGATTTATACATTTTCTTCTTAGAAACTTTACTTTCATCAATATCTTTTTATTATTAAATATATTAATTGATAAAGAGCACCCCTCGCTTTTGATGGTAAAATTATTTATCCCAAGCGTGTTGGAAATTAAAATTATTTTTCATTTTTTGTAGTTCGTTTTTCTAATAAAGCGTGTTGTTTTAGTTTTTTAAAACTATTATTTATTTATATTCTGATTATTCTGGCCAGGATTTTAGAAAAAAAATGAAATTATTGTATTGTCACGGGTCCTTTACAAGTATACAAAGTTTCAAGTTGATCCAATGATTTTAATTGGATGAAAATCGCGTTGAAAGATTCCGTCAGATAGATAGATAGATAGATAGATAGATAGATAGAGGTCAAGCTAATATAAAGCGTGTAAAAAGGTACCGTATTTTACGGACTATAAGATGCACCTTAATCTTAAAGCTATTAAAAAAATAACATTTTTACCATTTTTATTATTAGCTTGCAAAGCCAGACTAAAAAAAAAATCTTAGTTTATAAAACCGTTCCCAACTTTAAAATATCTGAAATTCTTCATCTGAACTTTCTTCTTCTTTCTCTTCATCGCCATTGTTTTCATATATTATATATATATATATATATATATATATATGGCCTTCACTGCCATCGAGAACGTTACTTACGCCGCACTTAGTGAAAGATTTAATAATAATGTCTTCTCTCACTCTATAACCACGACTTTTTTGTCCACTGACACACTTAAATTGATTGTATGTCGTTTTAAAGCTCCCTTCGGTGTAAATTCTTGTTGGGTTTCTTCCATCATCCATTTGTTCTAGTTCATTGGCATCTTAGATTGCAATGACGTAACATATGCTAGACAGTGTTCTGGGTTTGTAATGGCGGGGCGGGAGGGAGACAGTGTTATCCAGCTTGTGAATACCCGCAACTTATGTTCGTCGCATCGGTGCACTGCTGCCGGTTGAATCCAATATTGCCAGATAGGGACAGTTTTCCGCGGCATCGAACATTTTTAGGACTGGTGGGAATTTTAATTCAAACACAGGACATTTTCATATTAATTTTGAGTATAAGACGCAATTGGAAGCAATTTTTCGAAGAAAAAAGTGCATCTTATAGTCCGTAAAATACGGTAATGGAATGCAAAGGCAAAAAACCAAATTAGGAATTTGTAGAATAGATAAGTCACAGCACAAATCAAAACTATAGTTTATTTGAAAGGTTAATTCTGAATTCAGGAGAAAATCAAGAACCGGAATGTCATTGTATAAACTGAAAATAAAATGAAATAAATAAATTACAGCACATCTATTCAATAGATCATGACGTAACACACTTTACAAAAAGTTTAAAATTATAAAATTGTGCCTGAGATTTCTTTCACCCTCAACTAAAATTTCAGTTAAAAAAACTTCGTTGAAGATCTTTCAGAACAGGTTCCATCTTAAACTGCTCATGAAGTACGATATTCCTTCTGTCCCTCCTACTTTATTAGCACCTGAAGATGAAACATTCCGAAAGGCCTTCAATTATTTTTAAAACCGAAGTTTTAGTTTAGGATAACTGAGATCTCAAATACAATTCTAACCTTTTACATAGTAACTCAACGGTGCACCGGTGGTGCAAAATTAATTTTAAAAGTATAAGAATACAGGTTGAGAAAACCAGCTATAACGCCTGGGGGACCCGATATGGTGATCATATGTTATCCCTACACTGGTTGGATGGTCGTCTATCTCTGACCAACACATGTGGATGTGAGGTCAGAACCAGATGGTAGGCCAACGTACTTCTAGGCTTGTTGAGCCATGGAGGGGCGAAAAAAGGAAGAAAGTATTAGCACACATTTTAACATTAGCAATATGGAGAATTACATAGCGTTTAAAATCCAGTGGTCAAAGTTAGGCTGAGATTGAAGATTCACAAAGACTTGCACTAATCAGGGTTATAGCAGAAGTAATGATAATACTCTCTGAACATTGTTCGCTTGTGTAACTATAACGGAGTTGGCAATTAAAGCTTTGACGTCATTGTATACCTATGTCAGAATTACATATTTATTGGTTTAGCTCGCCATATTGCGTAGTATTAGATTACTTTTAAGAAAATGCATGTAATTTCTGGTTCAGTCTGCAGAAAAAAAGTACACTGTAATGGCTATTGTACAAGGAATTCTTTAATTTCCATCCAATTAGTAGACTTACAGTCTGTAAAATTAACTAAAGATTCATTAGAGCATAAATGGAGAATTTGTCGCATAGAAAAAAACTAACATTAAACTCGCTTTCAAATATACAACAAGGACTTCGCAGAAAAACTCTCAAACGTGTTCATATCACTAAATTTGTTTAATTTCATATTACATCTCATTTAAAAACAGTTACAAACATAACGATACTCTAGACCATCGTTTCCCAACCCGTGGTTCGAGAACCTCTAAGGGATTCGCCAAAACTTTTCCGTAATGGCGGAGTCAACAATTTTAGAATCCACATTAAGCGTAAATGAAAAAGAGCAGCTTCTTTAAATTTCCAATGATTTTCAGTTACAGAAAAGTTAACAAATATTTGCCATTAATCGGTTTTTGGTTAAGTTTAAAGGAGTTCCCAGTGTTAGTGAAAAAAAAAACCATATCGGCTTTATTACCCTCTTCATCCACATATTTATGCAAAAAGTCGTTTTCTTCATAGGGCGCATGCCTATTAAAAAAAATATATACAGAAACAGACTTTGTGCTGAAAGTGATTTGAGACTTTATTTAACTTCTGTGGTTCCTTACTTCAAAGCTCTGTGCCATGGAAGGCAGGCGCAACCTTCTCACTGAATTCCAAGGAAGAGGTGAGTAATTACAATGACATAATGTTGAGTGATTCCGGGTTATGTGGCCGTGGTCCATAGTTGGTGTTGATACCAGACGTTTCGCCCTCAACTGCGGAGGGCATCTTCAGTGGCGAGTGCTTCTAGGCGTGTTTCCTGGTCGGAAGATCTACTTAGAGTGAGCGCTGCGGACGTTGTGGACGTTGTATTAGTGGTGGGTCCACAACATCCGCAGCGCTCACTCTAAGTAGATCTTCCGACCAGGAAACACGCCTAGAAGCACTCGCCACTGAAGATGCCCTCCGCAGTTGAGGGCGAAACGTCTGGTATCAACACCAACTATGGACCACGGCCACACAACCCGGAATCACTCAACATTATGATTACCGGCCGTTAAAGCCTGCATTCAATTACAATGACAACTTATATTTATTATTGCAACTAGACCTACAAGTTGTGTAACTTTTAAGCCGTAACTAGAGTAACTTTAGGTTTTAACCGTTAAGGGTTAATTTAAGGTTATTAAGTCTTATGCTTGGAATTAAATTTTATGCATGTCTACTGTGTGTATATTTAAACGTCAGTGGTTCACCCAACTCAAATCGTTGTGGAAGGAGTTCGCGAGTCGAAAAAGGTTGGCAACTTCTGCTCTAGATTAATATTCACAAAACGGAAGTAAATTTCATAAACACGCAAATGAATAATCGCAAATTAATGAGTGACTTTACTAGTAAAAAGACCGACACGCAGAAACTGCGTTCTTGGTTAACAGAATATATATTTATTTTGTTAATTATATTGTATGAATATATTTACGTTTGAAAACAAAAATGGCGGCACCTAAAGCTATTTTTAAATTTCAGGTTTAAAGTAAACTCCTATTTCTAATCATCGCATTTTGCTGATTTCTGGATAATACCTTTCTATTTTTATTTCCGCATAAAGATTTTCGTTGTAAAAAAAATAGGGAGAGATTTTTAAATTTTAGCTTCATGTTAATCCCCACTCCCATTGCTCGGATTTCCCTAGTTACGAATTAAACCTTATTTTTCTTAATTGATTGCTACATGCCAAGTTTAATTCCGAAAGTACAAAAATTGTGACCTCTAGGGCGTTAATGGATATGCAATGTATACATGTATTTTTTGTCATGGTTATTTTCGGTGTCTACTACATAGGATCGATCAAGGTATGTACTTAAAAATAAATTCACGAGAACAATCTCATTAGCTTCACTTCATCGGAATTTGTCAAAATGCTCCACAAATATAACATATTTGTCGACTAGTACACACAAAAACTTCGCAAACTTCATAAACATATGAATGAATTATGAGAAAGCAATGAATAATTTTACAAGTAAACAAGCGAATGTATTCAATAGAACGTTTAAGGATATAAATATCATTATTACTCATTTCGTTACAAGGTTAAATAAAAATAAACAATTTCACATTACATAAAAGTAATACTTAACAACTAATGAGGGACATTTTGAAATGACAGAATTCAAATTCCTAGAAAAAATAAACATAAATATGAAAGAAGTAAAGCATTGCTTCAATTTTGGAAACGCATGCAATTGTGCATTATAGGGACTCTTGTAATCCCAACTTCTCTCATAAAATGTTAAATTATATATTTAAAAACTATGATTCTTCCAGGTATATAAATGAGAATCGTGGTATTTTATTTGAAGAGAGAAGAAAATATTACAATATAAGTGCTTAATCAAACTTTGAACGAGAAGAGAGACGGGCTGACAGGTGAATGGAGAAAGCTACATACGTGAGGTACATGGTATTAATGGAAAATCGGATGTAATAAGAATTGTTAAATCTCGTAGCCTGCTATGGACAAACAAGAGAGGCAAAGGAGAAATGAAAGATAACCGTGAAAACTTTTTGTAAAAGACCAAAGGAAAAGCGCCCAGTAAGTTGGCCAACGATGAGGTGGGAGAATAACATTAGACCTAATCATGATTTGAGGGAGGGGAATTATACAAAGAATGTCTGAAAAATATTAGATCAAGATGGATTGCGGCCATCTATCTCTGGGCCCGAAAGTGCCGGTTAGTTACATGATACATTTTCTATTTCATTTTGTCAATTGACAATAAAATAGTATATTTTTCATTGTTAAAAGTAATACTGCAACGACTGATTACACATTTATAACAACTATTAATTTATGCAGTGATTATAGGTAAATTGTTCTGTTAGCACACAGGCTATTTATATACGTCTTTTTTATTTCTATTTCAAATAATTCTTGTAACTTCAACATTACATTGGTCCGACCGCCATACTGGCTCAGGTGGTAGCAAGCCTTTCCTGACTGGCGGGCCCGATTTTGATACACGGGGGTTGAAAATTTTAATTGTAAAATTAATTAAAGTAAATTAATCTAAATGTAAAATTTTCAATCTCGGGACCAGAAGAGGTGGTGGTGGTGGTGTACAATTTTAACAGCTGGATTGTGCACCAGGTTCCTGCATTAAACTGCAGTACATATGTTGAGAAGGTAATGTGGTACTGTTGATAGCGATTCGTTCTTCAGATGGGGATAAGACTGACGATCCCTTTGGTCCTTTTCAGCAGGTTTAGGCTACGTGCCGACATTGGGTTTCACCTTCTCCCTTCTCTTCGATCATCATTTTTCATACAGAACATTTTACACTACACAAACATCACTGCCACAAGAGGGTTTAGGTCAGTTTAACAATCCTGTTCCCATCGGGACCCGAACACACGAATTTCCGTCTTGTAGCATATTTTTTTAATAACTATGCTACGGCATGTACTATGTTAATATTTACTTAGCCCAGTCAAAATATATATTCAACTGAAATAATATTCATAGTTATGAAACGTGATGAAGATTTTAATTTGTAATAATATGTCAAAAGCCATAATCTTACCTACTTGTGCTAAAATTGTTATTCAAGGTACAATGTCCAACAAATCCGATTTTCGCACGTAACTTTTAAATTCTATATGTAATCGTAAAAATAGTTTTAATTAATTAGCAGATTATGCTATTCTTTACAAAAAATAGATTTTTCTTACATTTAACGATTTATATTTATACTAGCGGACCCGACAGACGTTGTCCTGCCCGAACATTCAATCCTCGTATCATAGCCGGACGATAAAAATGCTACTTTTTTACTATTCATCCATATTGTTCTGCTCAAGAGCAGGTCTTTCACTGCAAACTCAGCATTCTCCACTCTTTCCTTAACTCAGCTTTATTTTTTTGTATCTGCATACAAACCATTTATTTTAATATTGTCTATCATCTGATGTCTTTTTCTGCCTAAACTTTCTTTCCGTTGACCATTCCTTCTAGAGCATCCTACAGCAGGCAGTTTCTTCTTAGCCAGTGGCCAATGCAATTTCTTTTTCCTCTTTTTTATGAGTTCCAGCATTGTTCTTCTTTCACCCACTCTGTCTAGCACATCTTTATTTCTTACTTTGTCTGTCCATTTTATATGTTTCATTCTTCTCCATATCCACATCTCAAAAGCTACCAGTCGCTTTTCCTCATTCCGTCGTAATGTCCAAGTCTCTGCACCATACAATGCTGAACTCCACACAAAACACTTCACTAGCCTCTTCCTTAATTATTTTGCCAAAAGTCCGCAGAAAATGCTTCTCTTCTTATTGAAAGCTTCTTTTGCCATTGCTATCCTCTGCTTTACTTCTTGACCGCAGTTCATGCTACTACTGATAGTATACAACCCAAGTATTTGAAGCTCTCCACTTGCTCAATGCCATCATCTTTAATCATCATGTTTATCTTCCTTGGTTTCTTTCCTATAACCATGGCCTTCGTCTTATTTATATTTATCTTCATCCCATAATCCTCGCACTTATAATTTAGCTCCATCAGCATGCTCCTTAGTGTCATTACATCTTCTGCTAGCAAAGCCATATCATCGCAAATCTTATGCACTTTATTCTTCTTCCTCCCATGTTTACGCCTTCCGTATTGCTGAAGCAGTTCTTCATGAAGTCTTCCAGGGAGAAGTTGAAATGAGTAGGTGATAGAGGAGATTCTTGCCTTACCCCCTTCCAATTTATCTTCCTTATGACATTTCTTCTTCTATCTTCACTTTAATTCGCTGTTTTATATAAAGACTACTTATGAGTCTCCTCTCCTTCCAGTTCACGCCAATTTTCTTCAAGATCTTCAGGAATTTATTCCAATTTGCTCTGTCAAAGGCCATTTTCAGGTCAACAAATACTGCATAAACATCTTTATCTTTTTCTATATATCTTTCTCCTAATGTTCGTATCAATCCAATTGCATCTCTTGTACCCTTTCCCTTCCTGAAGCCAAACTGTTCTTCTTCCAATTCGCTTTCCATCGTAGAACGTAAGCGTCGATTCAGTATTCGCAGGAGAATTTTAGCAGAGTGTGATATCAAGCTGATAGTCCTGAACTCCTTACACTTCTTTGCTTTGTTTTTCTTCGGTATTGGTATTAACACTGTCTCAGTCAATTCTTCGGGCCATTCACCTTCTTTATATATCTTGTTGCATAAACGCAGAATTTCCTTCTTTCCTTCACCCAAGCATTTAACCAATTCAATGGGGATTCCATCAACCCCTGTTGCTTTCCCATTTTTCATTTCCTTAATTGCTAGTTCAACTTCTTTCAGGATTGAAAATCCTTTTTTTATCTTCTGATACGTCTTCTTCATTTTCATATCCAAGTTAGCCGGACGATTTCTTGTCTCATATAGCTCTTCTACATATTTTCCCATGTATCCATAATTCCCTGTTTGTCTGTTATTTCTTCATTATTTTCGTCCTCAATCAGCCACATAGTTTTCCTGCTCTTCTTTCCATAGTCCAAGCCTTTAACTTCCTGGTAGGCTACATTAAATCATATTTTCCTTTTTTACTATAAAATTCACTAAATAATAAGTTTGCAAGAAAACTCCTCACAGCCATCTGTTGTGGCTTAAGAAGCGTGCATTATGACGTCTCATTGTGTCGCGCGGTATATGTCGGTAATACAGATGACTACATATCAGAAAAAATCCTATAACCCGATAGCAGCGCCACCTACTGTGTCAAATTGTGAATCTAAATCATGCAGGGGTCCACTCAAACACACACACAAAATTTAATCAAAATCGGTCCAATTGTATAAGCATTTTTAATTTCGGATTTCTAGTAAACATCAACTTCTAATTGACGCATTTCGCTCATTATCGGATAATACCTACCTCGGTTTATTTTAATACGATATACTGAGTTTCGTTGTAAAACAACGAAAAAATGTGATCGTTAGAACTAATTTTAAATGTTTCACTTCAGGTGAACTCCTACACCTAATGGTTTAGAGGACCCAATTGTGAATAAACCATCGAGGGACCAGTCAGACACACAAAAAATTTCATCAAAATTGGTCAAGCCGTTTTCGAGACTAATGCACGGCAATTCATTTAAGTCGCACGCACACACGCACACGCGCGCACGCGCACACGCACACACGCACACACATATATATATATATATATATTAACATGTGGACGGGTTTGAAGGGTAAACAATGACTTTTTAAAGGTGACGGACGGGCCTGAATTACTACTTCGGGATCGTATATATGGGTCCAGAGTGTTATTAATATTACTTATGTTAAAATGAGTCACTACACATTGTAGTTTAGTTTTTATTTTGGCGGAATTTGCATGTGATAAAGTGTGTAAGAACTGTAGTAGTTATTTTTACAAGCTTTATATTAGCTTGACCTGTATCTATCTATCTATCTATCTATCTATCTATCTATCTATCTATCTATCTATCTATCTATCTATCTATCTATCTATCTATCTATCTATCTATCTATCTATCTATCTATCTATCTATCTAACGGCATCTTTCAACGCGATTTTCACCCACTTAAAATCATTGGATCGACTTGAAACTTTGTACACTTGTAGAGGACCCGTGACAATACAATAAGTTCATATTTATTTTCTAAAATCCTGGCCAGAATCATCAGAAAATCAAAAAAAGTGTCTTTGTATCTATGTAACGGAATTTTTGAACACGATTTTTACTCACTTAGAAACATTGGATCGACTTGAAACTTTGTATACTTGTAAAGGACCCGTGACAATACAATTATTTCATATTTTGTTTCTTAAATCCTGCCAGAATCATCAGAAAATCAAAACAATGAAAACTGGTATAATAGGTTGCGGACTTGTCGACTTTTTAGTGAATCGTTGTAAGAGCTCAGTAGGTAGAGCGGTGAACTCTAGTGGTATTATTTCAGTAATCCATAGATCGCCGGTTCAAATTCGGCTGGGAATTTTTTTAGAAGAGTATTACTTTTAGCTCATACTACAATAGTATCGAATTTAAAGATATTTGCAATCTTATTCTGTAAAATATTGAAACTAAAAAATAAAAAATAAATAATAGTTTTAAAAAACTAAAACAACACGCTTTATTAGAAAACCGAACTAAAAAAATGAAAAAAAAATAATTTCCAACACGCTTGGGATAAATAATTTTACCATCAAAAGCGTGGGGTGCTTTTTATGATTTTTACATTTTCTTCTTAGAGACTTTACTTTTACCAATATATGTTTATTATCAAATATATTAATTAATAAAGAGCACCCCACGCTTTTGATGGTAAAATTATTTACCATTTTTGTTGGAAATTAAAATTATTTTTCATTTTTTTAGTTCGGTTTTATAATAAAGCGTGTTTTTAAAACTATTATTTATTTACACTCATTTTAATAACGTAAACATATCAAATTCGACATACCGGTAATATAAAATAAGAATATATACAGCCACTCTTCCCAGCTCCGAAAATGAAAATTCTACAATAGTCACTTCATGCATCGAACAAGAAGCAAGCATACTACCACCTGAGCTAGCGCGGCGATTATAAAAACTCTTCTTACAAGATTTGACAGCAGTAGCGAGAAGTGTTACGAGGAAATGTACCATATCGGATCTAACTGTTCAGCCGTGGGTTATGACGTCATCGGATACTAAACTGACCTGTTCCAATTATCTCCCATCCTCATAAAATGTTCCAACGATTTATTCTAGATCATCTTTCAGCGAATTCCGAGGGAATATAGCTATTGAGATTCTTGTCATTAAAAACTTTTTGAAAAAATCTTATCTTCACCATTCCTACTTAGAACACACCGAAATAACGACCACGATAAAAAATGTTACATACATATGTCTGTTAACGCTCTAGTGGTGAGATTTTTTTCCTGAACCAAACTCGGCGTATAACAATCGACTAAGAAAATTAAGGTCGAGTTCATTGAGCAAAATCGGAAATACATTATTAAATGGGTATAGACACCCAACGATTTATGTACATTTTGAAGATGTTGCAGAATTGAAATATCTAGGAACAAAAAATACAACATGAATGAGGCGCAGGACATATTAGTAACTTATTCTTTATATTGTAAATGATTTTTAGTATGAACAAATACCTTTTGTAGCAGCATGTGTTTTATGAAATTTTGAAAAGTGTTACAAGTAAACACTAGAAATATCGAAGTAAATGGAAATGCATGTGATCGAAATAAGGCAGATTATGACAAAGTATGTTGCCTATAGTCTATTATGAAGAAGTAAAAATCATTTTAAAATATAGATCTTTTTAGCATATCAGTCCAGCGCCTTAGCTGAGTGGTCACAATAAAGTCCGTCATGCAGGAACTGCGTAAACTAATCGAATTCCTCAAAAACTGGAATTTATGGTCCGAAGTATAGGCTTACATTTGTTAATTAACTTATATGTATTATACAGTTTCATTGCGAGGAAACAGCAGCTAGAGCGATTTTTTAAATTTTTGCTTAACGTTAACCCCCACTTTAATGGTCCGATTTTGCTGGTTAATAGACTTTTTCTTAATTATTGCTATATGTAGAGTATGGTTTAAGAATAACAAACATACACGCGTGTATATATAAAGAGCGCAATCAGTTAGATGTTCGCCTCTCAACGCTGTGATCCCGAGATCGAGTCTCGGTCACTCCATGTCGGTTTCGTGATGGAAGAAAAGGAGTTTGGGCAGGTTTTCTCGAGGGTATTTTTCTCCCTTTTTTCCCTTACCGAAAATTCATTCCACCATTTCTCCATATACTCATATCAACTATTTTGTTTCATTTCGTTCATCTGCCCCGTGATAGTGGGTCAGGTATAGTCGTCCGGCACCCTTGTCATTCACAGACCTCTATATAGGGGCTTCATCTACCTGACCTAAGTTGAACGCGAGTTGAGAATATATATATATATATATATATATATATATATATATATATATAATAAAGAAAGAAAGAGAGAAAGAAAGAAAGAAAGAAAAAAAGAAACAAAGAAAGAAAGATAGATAGATAGGTAGATAGGTAGGTAGGTAGGTAGGTAGATAGATAGATAGAGAGAAAGCGAGAGAGAGAGAGAAGAGAGAGAGAGAGAGAGAGAGAGAGAGAGAGAGAGAGAGAGAGAGAGAGAGAGAGAGAGATCATCATATCATTCAGCAACCTCCTCAAACTCTGAATTGGGTTACAATTCCTCCAATGGCAGGAAAAATGAAAGCTATGTTTACGTGCCCACGCCAATCGGGCCTTACAATGGCACGACCTTTCGGAGAGGAATTTTAAACGTTGGATCACACAAAGAAAAGGAGTCCTCTCCGAATTAGTGATCAGCTAATCCACGCCTCCTCCCAGGAAACACAAACATTTAAGACAAAACAAACCATTTACTCATGCATGGCAAATATGATAATGGTTTTGATGGTCAAATTATGTTCGGAGACCGTTTGGACCTTAACGTTTCCAGACATCTGCCTTATTAAGAGAGAAAACCCGCGAAAAAATCCATCACATAAGAAACCTGTCCCAACCGGGATTGGAACCCGGGTCTGCTGCGTACGAGGCAGCGACTCTATCCCGAGACTACAGTGGTGGAATATATGTAATTATTTCCCGTGGTTATTTTCGTTGTCTAGTAGGTAGGATCGATGTAGATTTGTATTTTTTTGCACAAATTGTTTCATGGGTACAACCTCAAAAGCTCATTTCCTTCAGAATTGTCTAAACTGTAACACACTGACTTTGAGATCAGGTTTTAAATAGCGAGGCGGCGGTGTGGGTGTGAATATACCAAATTAAAACACATTCCTTTGAGATGTAAGAAAAGATGAGTCTTCCCTCGACTATTAGCTTCTCCCCCCAAAGCTACACAACATTATCTAAATTTAGAGAGAGATTCCTGTTCTTTATGGAATAGAAACTACTGCAGACATGTGCCCACCTACTCACAGATTATTCCATAGACAGTTTCTTTGAATTATATAGCATAGCATTTGCTTCCTCAAATGCTATAAAACCGTCGCGTAGGTCCCTCTGGAATAGCAGTTAATATGTTTGTCTCTGGTTACGAGATAAGCATGTTAAGCACTACTCCAGAAGGATCTACGGTTTTCTTAGTAAACTTCTTCCATTCTTTCAGATTTTGTATTATCTTCGTCCAGTCTTTTTATATAGTAGTTGAAAAAAAAAAGAGCTGAAAAACTAAAACTATGATAGATGACGTGCACAATGGCATCAGGCAACTGGTATCAGAATAAGGGAAAATTAAGGCTCAAGACAGGCAAGAATGGATGGAAGTGATTAGGGAGCCCAATGTTAAGGACCATAGCTCCAAAGAATAAAAATATGATGAATTTTATCTTTATCGATTTTACATAATTAACGATGTCTTCCCATCAATTTCTCGCGCCTGTCCAATTTTATACAAGATATTAGTTTACGTTTATAATTTCTTGGCTAGTTTCTGTTCTTTCATTCTACTTTTATGATCAAACCAACCTAATTTTAAATATTTTATATGATTTATTACATTTTGATTATTTATAAGTTAGTTTAACTATTTTTTTATTTCCTGAGGAGTAGGCCTATGTATACAATGTCTTCAAAATGTATCGATTTCTGAGTAAGTTCAATGTGGGACTTCCACCTTAAGGCCTCTGAATCTGCCTGCTTTTCTGTCTGGGGTTGCTCCCATAGCCGGAGGGGAGGGGACAGTTCTAGAGCGCCGTTTAAAGTCTTTCCTGTTTGCTATAATCAAAGGTTACATTGCCCAGAGGTCACGAGGTAGACGTGTTATCTGCTATTATGAAAGGGGCCTTTACACAGAATTTATGGAGTACACTGATCTGACATGGAAGAAACTGCCGTGACCTTGGCCAGCCTTGACATTCCAGACACAACCATTACAGAAACCATAAAAGTTTACAGAGATAACGCAGATGCTGGTGATAGTATACCCCAAAAACTGTGGCTCAGATCTAACGAAAACATATCTTGTAAGGCCGAAGAAGCGATGGAAAAACCAGCTCAACTTAGGAGGAACAGACCAAAATGCCTAATCCTTGATATAAATTGATGAGTTTATACTTCACAGGCACCATAACTCATTTTAGTGGACCAAAAGATATTTTTAATTCTGACCTTTCAAATATTAACAATGTAAAATATATATGCAGTCAATATGCCCATTTCACCAATTAATGTTTTAAAATGGTCAACAAGTTTCTACAGCCAAGCTGTCATTCTCAAGACCAGATATTGACTGAAGACAAAATTGATAATAAATAAATAAACAGTTTGTTTTTAACTGAATTTGTTTATTTATTTATTATCAATTTTGTCTTCAGTCAATATCTGGTCTTGAGAATGACAGCTTGGCTGTAGAAACTTGTTGACCATTTTAAAACATTAATTGGTGAAATGGGCATATTGACTGCATATATATTTTAATATTTTATCACCAAGAAGATCACTTGTGTATTAAATTAACAATGTAGTTTGATCATTCGTAAGAGAAACTAAGTTGCGAGTCCTATGTCGTAAATTTATGACATTTAAAATAGCCTCAAAATGTATTAATATCTCCGTATCAAATGGAATAAATGTCACGAAAATTATAGAAATTAACGACTATACATTTAAAAATGTCGATTGCACATAATCTACTCTGAAGATGAACTCAAGGCTCATGTCACCGCTGCGTGACAAGGCAGCACGCTACCTCGAGACCACAGCGGTGGACTATATATATACACACACAATGTCATTTATATCCTTATACAGGTATCAAATATCTATGACATGATACCCACGACTACTTTTTCCAAAACGAAATCATACTAGGATTTTTACGTTCTTAATCATTTAGTCCTATATAATGTGCATAATTCAACATTTGAGGTATTCTGTGTAAATAGTTTGAATTTTATTAGTGGGCAAATGACTCTTAGAGGCCCAAAAAGTCCTAAAAATTGTTAAAATTGCAAAACAAACAATGCAATCTGAAGGATCAATTAACGTCAAATAAATTTATTTTTTCTTCTCCTTTTTCATCATAGTTTAATCTCACCTTATAGGTATTCCACGCGTCCCACATCACCCGGCCTTACACAGGCATGCCTTGCCGAGAGAGGATTTTTTTAAAACTTTGGATTTCACACATACTTTTTTGATTACGCAAGGACATGGAAGTCCTCCCAGAAAGAGTGATCACCTCAATTCAAGGTCTCCTCAGAGACAACACGAACATTTAAGACGATTTACTCATACATTCGTAATAAATGTGGCGAATATGATAATGATGATGATGACCAGATCATGTTCGGGGACCATTTGAGCCTTAACATTTCCCGACAGTTGTCTTGCAGGCAAGAAAAAAAAATCATCAGCCTGGTCCATTGCGTATGAGGTAGCGACGCTGCCCTGAGAACATAGCGGTGGACAATATACCTTTCAACAAAAAAAGTAAGTTTTGTGTCTAAAAGAGTTAAAAATTTAATGACGTCGGTAGAGTTTCAACCTGCGAATTTTGAAATCTGAGGCGAGCTCATAGGGTCCAACCTTACAGGTCAGGCTTATGTTAATACCGGCGGCGTTCAAAATTTAAAAACGTAAGAACATATATAAAGGAAGAATATTAAAAAATAAAAATTCACGGCAATTTTTGTAAGACCATATTTAAGATTTAAATTTTGTTTCTGCAGTCGACTAAGTAATTTATTATAATCACTGCCATTTAATTGCCAGTAATAGCAACCGATTCACTCGCCCTTGACTCCTCGGAGATATTGTGCCAATTATTTAATTTATATACAACAATTCTAACGGATATATATTTGATTTGGAATGTCTATAAATGACAAACTCACTGACATTATTGAACACGGGACATAAGCTCTCCATATATCAATATCCTGAGCTAATATTTTCAAATCATTCACTGTATAATTCACCTCCCTCGAATAATCGTTAGTTATTCTCCCACCTCATTCTTGGCTTATCTACTGGGCACTTTCCCTCTAGTTTTCCTGCAAGTAGTTGTCATGCCCTGATTTGTTCACCATTAATGCCAAATGCTCTGCCCATTGCAGTCTATGAGACTTAACTATCTTATTGCATTTGTTTCTCATACAGACCATGTAACTAATTGAAAAGTAGTTTCATCTATTTGCCTGCGTATAACATCTTTCTTTGGTCAAATATTATCCTAAACACTTTATTCTCAAACATTCATAATGTTTTCTCCTCTCTTGAAAGTAATATATGATGTCTGATATCCATATGATATAAGTGGAAGAATCGCCGTTTCATATGTATTTAGTTTAACGACAAATAAAATGTGAAGGAGAAGTAGTGGTATGGATAGAATGAAAGAAGTGTCATTTGCCTCGACGCGTGCCCTTGACAATCCGTCAACTTGTGCCGTACTGTAAAACCAGTTTTCCTTACACATAACTTATTATTTGAATCCGAGTGGTCACTGGCCAGTCCTAGTTACTCACAAGTGTGGATCCGGGTTCAAAGCCCGCAATCAACTGCCCCACATCAACTCGGCCTTCTTTTTAATGCAACCTTTCAAGAACGGAAGGATCCAAGGAAAATGGGAAAACGGTAAACATATACTTATTTCGAGAATGTCGATAAATGCACATTCTACTTATCCAACATTATACAATTCTATATTCTATGCTCAATGCTGGGATTTCTTTTAGGGAAGGAAGTTTCCCGTTTCGTATTTTATAAGGATCATTTATATTTTACTTATTATTTATTTATCTTTTTAGCCTGGTGGAGTTAATATCATATGGCCTTCTCTTCCATTCGCCAGGACAAACATGTTACTTTAGAATACATGAACCAAGGCATCATGCTTTAAAGCGCTCGGCTACGGAGCAGGACAAATTAAAACTGAAACTAATAATAAAATGTACACAAGCAAGATAAATAATCCGATCGACAACTCCTAACTAATATAATATTGGAATTGATACACTCAGGCTTTTTATTTCGCATGCATTAATTAATAGGCCTACAAGAAAAGAACAATTTCTTCCGGTGAAATAGTTAATAATATAGATGATGATGATGATAATAGTAATTTTATTAGGAATAGTCCACAATACGTGTTTCTCCTTCAACCCAAAAGATTTGTCGCCAGAGGTTCCTGTCTAAAGCATCTCCTTCCCTCAAAAATCTCTAGCTTCCATAGTTCTCCTCACTCTATCTATCCAACGTTCTCTAAGGTCTGCCTCTTTTTTTTTTAATTTTTATTACATTATATTTCAACCCGTGTTTTACCATGGGCATATCACGGGATATTTACAGTTATTTACATACATTTACATTTTGTTTTGCTGTATTTTGATTGTTCAAGAGTTTATTCTTGAAGTGAGCGGAAGATGTTGGTGATGAAGTTCGTCACTGTGACGGTGTTGATGTGGTGCTGTAGTATCTGAGGTAGAGTTTGGGTTGTTAGAACAGGAGGCCGGTCTCTGGAGTACAGTGAACATTCTGTCAGAAGATGTATTGCTGTCTGTGGTGGACGTTCGGGGCAGTTACATAGGGGAGATGGTGACTTTTTGATCCTGTGAAGATATGTACGGAAGCGTCCGTGGTTGGTTAGGAATTGTGTAAGGATGAAGTTTGGCCATAGGGATATAGAGAGCCGGTGGTGAATAGAGGGAATGAACTGTTTGGTGTGAAATGATACCTCGGAGTTGGTATATGTTGCATTCCATATGTTGATGTAATAGTTTAGCAGAAGTTGCTTGGCTCGAGAAATAGGGATGGAGTTATAGGTTACAGTATTTTTATAGCTGGCAGCTATTTTTGCTAGATAATCGGCTCGTTCGTTACCTCTGATTCCTGTATGTCCTCTGACCCAGTTTAGTGAGACTTGAGTTGTCTTCTTCAGAGTGATAATTTTCTTTCTGGTGTTGACTGCTATTGGTTGTGTAGTTCTTTTGTTAGAGATGGCCAGAAGTGCTGCTTGCGAGTCCACGTGTATTGCATAGGAAGTGTTTACATTACTTTGTTGTTGGATCCAGTCCACTGCCATTTGGATGCCTATAAGTTCTGCTTGAAATATAGAGCATTCGTTGTCCAGTCTACGTGACTCGGTGTAAATTTCTTTTGAATTTTCTTCTACGACTAATCCAGCTCCGACGTGGTTTTCCGTTTTTGATCCATCTGTGAAGATCTGTATGTTGGCTGGGATAACTGTACCTCTATAATCTATTGTTATGATGTTGTCTTTCGGATGGATTCCTCCATATCTGGTTAATACTTCAGTCTTCTTAAGTTTGGGCAGGACTGCATTAGTGGGCAAGCCTCTACTAGCGGCTTTTATGTCTTTGCTCAGATGTAGGGCTAGCTCTATTGGCATTGTCCCTGCTATTGCTTGCAGAGCTACGTTGGAGACTGTTTTGTATGCTTTGGTCGCGAAAATTAGGAAAGATCTTTGGATCTGCGTTAATTTAATATTAGCTCTTCTGGATAATGATTGGCTCCAGGCCTCCGCCGCATAACTGATGACTGGGAGGATGGCATGATTATAAATAGTGAGAAGGTGGTGGTAAGAGATTCCCCAAGATGATTTGGAACATCGAATTAGGTTATTTCGAAGCTTCAGTAATTTGTTTTCTAGGAATTGAGTGTGGGGAAACCAATCCATCTTGCAGTCAAGCATAACTCCCAAGTATTTCATTCTTGAGACAACATTTATACCCCACTTTATGACTGTCGGATGAGTACTGTATTCTGTTCTTTTCCGGATGTACATTGGCATAAGTGCTGTTTTATCCTGTGCTATTTCTAATTTTTGTGTTTTACACCAGTCCTCTATGTTTTGGAGTGCAGTTTGAAGAGTGTCGAGGATGTGCGAATGTGAGAGTCCTTTCAGCATGATCATTATGTCGTCGGCATATATTACAATATCTAGGTCTTTTATGTTAGAAAGTTGTTCAATTAAACCACTGATGATGATGTTCCAGAGGGTGGGACCGGCAACCGATCCTTGTGGGCATCCTTTGGTGACTTGTTTGGAGATGGTCACGTTGCCTAGTTTATAGGAGGCGGTGCGATTTCGAAGAAAATCTTGGATGATACAGAAGATATTCGGAGGGCAATCTAAGTTCCAGAGCCGTTCAAGGAGTCCCGGGTGCCAGGCATTATCAAATGCTCCAGCGATATCTAGAGTGAGGAGACAACATTTTAGTCCTTGCTGTCTGTTGTGATGAACATAATTCGTAACCGCTTTTATAGCATCAGTGGATGATTTTCCTGCTGTAAATCCGTATTGTTGCTTTGGTATCCGCCCGGAGGATTCCAAGTGGAAATTGAGTCTTTCCATTATTAGTTTTTCCAGACATTTTCCAGGAATCGATAACAGGCTGATACCCCGATATCCAGTTATGAGGTGATGTTTACTCTTGTCAGCTTTGGGAATTGCTATTATAGCAGCGTTCTTCCAGGTCGACGGGAAGCAACCTAGTCTCAGACATTTATTAAATAGTGTTATCCAGAAGGTTGGTAAATACGCATGTATTCTTTTGACGATAGTGCCTTCGATGCCGTCGGGTCCTGGGCATTTATGGTTGTTTTAGGCGTGTTATTATTTCTTCTACTTCATGGTAGGTGAAGTCAGGTTCTGGCTGGGTGTCTGGCGCGACTCTTGCTGTTACCTGTGTTCTGATGATTTTCTGTTCTTCGCTGTCGAGAGCTGGAGGGTCATCTGGGAAAAATTTATCGAGGAGGGCAGTAGCAGTGTCCTCTGCGTTCAGTGTGGAGACTCCGTCTTGCAGGGTTAATGTTGAATATGCGTGCTTTTTTTCAAAATCCCGTTTGCAGGCCTTGTAGATTTTCCAGGGCGATTCTTTAGAGCTCTCTGTACAGAATTTTTTCCAAGATTCCTGCTTCGCCTTAAGGAGTTCTGTTTTGTAGTTTCTTGTGAGAACATTGAGTTTTTCTTTGTAGATTTCTTTTATCGATGGATTTTTGCATCGTTTAAACCTGCATTTTGCTGCATTTGTTTGTTTTCTGAGTATGTTTAATTCGGTCGACCACCAAGGCACATAGTTGTTTGTGGGTAGGAAAGGAGGGAAGCAGCAACTGTTTATTTCTTCCAAGTCGCGCCATATTGTGCTAATGGAGTTCTCTAGTTTTTCTTTGGTATTTTGTTTGTCTATCAGCTTCGTCCATTTGTTTTCTATGTGCCGGAGTTTTTGTTGAAACAGGTTCCATTTTCCAACTTGGGTTGCGAATTTCCTGGTGGAGTGGCTTACTTGTCGGGTTATATTTGCAGGGGAGCGCTGCATTATTATATCATAGATTATGAGGTTGTGATCTGATAGCGTCTCTTCTTTGCTGGTATGCCAGTTTTGGATGTTGTGTGCCGTGTTCGTTGTTGTGGCAGTGATATCGATCCAGCTGTTACCTTGGGCGCTACAGAAAGTGGGGCCGTCTTTTTCATTAACGGTGATCAAACCCTGTGCTGTTAAGAATTCAGTCATCTTCCTACCTCTGGAATCGTTGATTGGGCTATGCCACATGCTGTGCTTGCTGTTTGCATCCAGCCCCCAGACAAAGTTAGTAGGTATTGTGGACATTAGGAAGGCCTCGATAGTGCCAAGGTCCTGTTCAAGGGTGTCATAGGGAGGGAGGTAAGAACTGGCAAGGTAGAGAGGAGGATTAGTTGACGTTGTGGCTATTATTATGTTATCAGATGTGGAGTGATTATGCAACATGATAAAGTTATGCACTATGTCATTCTTAATGAGTAGGCAAGCTCTGGGGTCTAGACCTGTGTTTGATTTTGCATAGAATGCTGTATAGTTGGAAGGAATGAGACATGTGTGTTCCCTTGTAGCAATACGGTTCTTGGTTAAACAGTATGTCCACTTTATTGTTGTTTAAGCTTAGTGACAGTTGTGCCATAGCTGCTTTGCAATGATGAGTATTTAATTGAGCGCAAGAGAGTCTGTCCATCTTCAGTATTCGGTCTTGCTTATTATTATGGACTCTATTTTTTTCAATTTAGGGCAATCTTTGCTTAAGGCAGTGTGTCTTGTATCTAGCTTCCTATTGATGTTGGTGATAAAAGTGTTAGCTTTTACACAGTTGGCACAACATGTGTTGTGTTTATTTTTACAGTCTTTCCAGTTGTGTTCTTCTGCACAGTATGAACACATTTGTTTGTTGTTGCAATATTTACTCGTGTGACCGTACCCTAGACACTTTAGACATCTAGTGACAATAATGAAGTCCTCTACTCTGCACATGCTCCACTTTAATTTTATTCTCTGTAGGGTTAGCAACTTTCTCCTTATGTTAGGGCTGACTTGAATTACTAAATGTCCTAGAGTCTTCAAAAGTAGCCTTAGTGAACTTTACGTCTATTGTTGGATTCTCTATATCTGTCAGGTCATTTTGCTGCAGTATTATGTCTTTAAACTCAGCATCGTCTATATGCCGTGGCACGAATTTTAATATTAAAGCGGGGAGTTTTTTCTTGGGGCGCTCTATGGACAGTGAGTTTTGTTTCTTTAATTCATTTTCCAGGATGTCGCGGTCGGTGCTATTATCGCATTCTACAAATAAAGTATTATTACTTAGTTTCTTCATTTTGTTTACTCCGACCTTTAATGATTTAGGGTCTACAGTTTCTCTTATGAGCTGTTTTATGTTGTCTGGATTCATAGTGGGGTCAGTCGGCTTGATGATGAGGCTAGCTGCTGTTTTAGTAGGTTGGCCGCTGCTAGGTGGCAGGAAGTGGTGGGTCGGTGTATAATAGTTACTAGTGGCACCAACAGATGTCGCTAGTTGTTCACTATACAAGCGTGGAGTTTCCTTCTCAACGGAAGTTAATGCCTTTTTCAAAGAACTTTCGAGACCCAAAAACATGCCACTGAGCCTATTTAAAAGATTATTTATTTCACTTACTGATTTTATGGCCTCTTCCTTAAGAGTTTTATCCATGTTGCTCCTCGATTTGAGAGCTTGTTGTACCTTGTTTACGTGTTCTAATATCACAGTCACTAACTCACTTCCAGCTTCTTCCGCCATCTTGGGACCTTTTCAGGTCTGCCTCTTCCACTTCTTCCATTAGCTTTCCAATCAAGGATCTTCTTTGGTATTCTATCTTCTTCCATTCTTATGAAGTGTTCATACGTTTTTCTTCTATTTTTCTAATAGAATTTTTTTTTCAACTCGCATAATATCCCTTATTGTGCTGTTTCTGACTTTATCCCAACTTGAAATTCTTGTCGATCGCCTCCAAAAATCCATTTCTACTGTTAACAGCTTGTTGGCTTGTTTTCTACTTACTGCCCAGGTTTCCGACCCATATAATAAAATGTTTTGTAACAGAATTCGAAATATAGTTTTCTTCGTTCTTATATTCTAAAGCACTGAGTTCAACATACCAATGATTCTTCTTCCATCAGTTATTCTTCTTTCAATTTCTGTAGTTGAATTCTCATTTTTTACTAAAATAGATCCTAAATATTTACAATTTTTGACATTACGTATTCTACCTAAATTACATTTTAACAAAACAACAACAACAATAATAATAATAATAATAATAATAATAATAATAATAATAATAATAATAATAATAATAATAATAATAATAATAATATAATAATAATAATAATAATAATAACAATAACAACAATAATAACTATAACAATAACAATAATAATAACAATAACACAATAATAATAATAATAATAATAATAATAATAATAATAATAATAATAATAATAATAGATCATCGGTTGATTAATGTCTTTGACATCGTCCGATTCCCAATAGCTAATTTTGTCGGTCCATCCAATCTCCTGGTTGTAAATGTTTTTCCTTCATGACTCCAGGAGGTTTTAGGTCTTCCTCTGCCTCGTCTTCCCTCAGGTTTCCATTCCAAAACAGATTTTGGTAGCCGATCCTCTTCCATTCGCTGGACCATCTTAATTGCAGAGTTTTAATATTTAATATACCGGTAATCTAAAATAGTGTCTTCAATCTTCATTTTCTCCCTTATAACTGAGTTCCTAATTTTTTCTCAATAATAATAATAATAATAATAATAATAATAATAATAATAATAATAATATTTTTTTTATTATTCCGGCTTTTACAATGAATATACATTTTTCCGGTACCCATGTTCACAGTTAACTACACATTTGTTTCAACACATTTTTCCATTCTTGTCTGTTCATCCATATATCTTCTTCTATTTCCCATTCCCTCTTAGTTTCATTAATTCCCTGAATCCACGTAATATTTGGTCTACCCTTCTTTTTCCTTCCCTGTGGTTCCCAATCCATGATTTTCTTAGGTAGTCTTCCTTCTTCCATCCTTCTAATGTGTCCGTACCAATTTAATTGTTTCTTCTTTATAAAATCTAATATTGAATATTGTACTTGCATTTTTTCTTTTATATATGAATTTCTGATTTTATCCTTCCTGGATATTTTTGCACGTCCTCTTGGTATATAATAATAATAATAATAATAATAATAAATAATAATAATAATAATAATAATAATAATAATAATAATAATAATAATAATAACAACAACAAAAATAACAACAGTAATAGTAACAATAATAACAATAATAATAACAATAATAACAATAATAATTACAATAATAAATAATAATGAAAATTTATAGACTTTTCTTCTTCTTCTTCTTTTTCCTTCCTTCCTTCCAAGTATTAGGCCAAGGCCTGTTACGATCCTATAGAAAATTTTCTCTCCAGCGTTTCATAGGACGGCCCAGTGATCTTCGTCATCTTGGTATATAATTATAAACAGCTTTGGGGATCCGATTTGAATTCATTCTTTCAAGATGGTGTTTCCAATTTAGTTGGTACTGTTTAATATATTTCGGGAAATTCTAGTATAAGACTTGAAAGCATTATAATAGTCCCTTCAATTGGTTGCTGGCCAAAGGAATGTAATTTATAGACAATTTCCTTAATACAGAAGTTTTATCTTAAGTCAAATTCTTATATACTGTACATATTTATCGGAAACTAAGTAATAAGAATAGTTAAGTCAGATAGACTGCGACGGGCAGGACATGTGGCCCGAATGGGAAATGAAACAATGACCAGAAAAATACGATTTTAAAACCAAAGAAAAACGCCCACTAAGTTAAAAATGAGGTTTTCAGAATAACAATCATGATCGAGAAGTCCAGCATCATAAAAAAGGATTTTATGTATCATTTCTTGGAGGAAAGCTTCGAACATACGCTGGTTCTAATATCCATGGGGGAACAAATTTGCCCATGTATGGGACTGATGTCCACCCAGCATCCTGAGGAATTTGGGTAGCTAAAATAAGTATCGTATCGGATCCAGTTAAAAAAAAGTTATAACGGCTGGGGGATCAGGCATGCTGATCATGTCACCCCAACACTGACTGAATGATTGTCTACCTCTGCGATTAATACATGTAAATGTGAGGCCACCAAGTGGCTGTAGACCAAGGGCATTTCTAGGCCTGTCGCACCATGGAGTAGTATCGGGCATATATAAAACACCAGCTTAAAATATTAATCATAAGTAATGCCACGAGTGATTTCCAAAGTATCGATAAATTCACGACTCACGAAGTGAGGAGTAAATTTATCTAGGGAATTTGGAAATCAAGAATGGCATTTATTAGGACTATTTAACGAATAAAATTAAGCTGTTTACTCACAAATCATTATTTAAATAGTTATTTTAAAATATTTATATATTTAATGTAAACGGCGATGTTTGAAAATAAGTCAGAAACGTTTGTTGTTTCATTTGTTCATCACTTTAACCAGATCATATTATTTATTGCCAAAGGAACGCCATATTGTAAGAATGCACCCATCACTTTAACCAGATCATATTATTTATTGCCAAAGGAACGCCATATTGTAAGAATGCACCCTAGTGGAGAAAAAATGAAACACACCAAACTTTATTAATTAATTTCTGATGTCCTATGATGAAAATATGTCAATTATATTTTTCTGGAACGTTAATTCTTGGGAAATAATACGTTTAAGAAAGTGCAAACAGTGGTTTCTTCTTATTGTGGTATAATCAATTGCTATAAATGTTTTTCTATTATAACCCGCAAGCAGTAACTGCTTTCATTCGTACACTATATATAATCTGGGAGCCATTTGCGTTCTGGGATTTTATATCTTAATATATAAATTGCTATATTCAACGTATTTCTTAGAGAGTCATTGCAAAATAATCTGGCCTATTCAGAATATTAAAAAGGAAGAGCTTGATTTTAATGTGATAAAATTAAACTGATAAAATCGAGGTGAAAAACGACTATGATTGGTTGTAATTCAAAATCCATTGAAATGTGATTGGTCATTGACTCCCATTTGGGGTCTCAGTTAAATAGTCATCCTTAATACCATTTTTATAAAAAAAAAACTATGGCGCACAGCCTTGGAAACCCTTGGCCTACTTTCCGGCTGCTGGCCTCACACAATGGACGATCATCTAGCCAGTATTGGGATGACGTGTGGTCAGTATGTCTGCTCCCAGCCGATATAGCTGGTTTTCTCAACCTGGTGACACTACTTATTTTAGCTAACCAAATTCCTCACGATACGGTGTGGGCATTGGTCCCATACTGGCCGAAATTCCTCACTCGAACTAGCGCAAGTCCTGTAACTCTACCCCAAGCGACAATGCCTGAAACTGCTTGGCTATGGCGCGGGACGTGTAAAAAGAACATCACAATTATAATCAAAATGGGGCACTGAAGTGTTTCTACTGACACAATCTTTAGTGCTAATGGTAAACAATTTCTTATGCGATTTAATTAATTATTGAATTATCATAACATTGTTTTGTAAGTGTGATCTATTTGTATAATCCAATATGGATTCTGCCCATAAACATGGGCATAGCCAGAATTGGAGTTTTTCGACAGTATACCTTCCGGGTACAAACGAACAAATTAAAAATACAAAATATCTATTTTTGAAACTAACATCACTATATTTTGGAAGAACACTACAGCGTTATCGAAGAGGAAATATGAAGAATAATAGTGAATAATTGGAGAATTTTTAGGCTTATCAAATAGAATTTTTTGTCAAGATTACTTCTTGTTATACTTAATTGTACGGAAACTATGAGCTATATTTTAGCTACTAATAAAGTACAACTACACACATAGTTCGACTCGCCTTTTCGTTTGAGAATTTTTCTTAAGTACGTTTTGTTTGAATTTTTCAATATCATTTTTTTTAATAAGTTTACTTTTTTTTTGCAAACTGAACATACACAGGTCATTAAGGCGATTTTCTGTCATTGTAGAGCGGCACCATGTCTTCACTCTTCTTAGGGTGCTAAAAGTGCGTTCAATCGACGCCATAGTGCATGGTAAGGACAGGCACATTACAATTGCTTGTTTTGATGGATGTAAAAAAATTGCACTCGTCCACGATGTTAATGGAATCACCTTCTTTATCCTTGTCACTTCGTTTCATCCACATGCGGTGCCATAGTTCAAACTTCGGTGGACAGTATTTTACAGTGGAGGAAATTGGTATAAAGGCACTAACTTTTAGTAGTAAAACAACCTGAAATATTTATGCAAATACCGTATGTGTGTCATAGATTACATATAATTATCTTGGACATAATTTCATACAGGTCTCTACATTTTGTATTTATTATATACGTAAATATTACATAAAAACTAAGAAAACGCTGTCCTAGGGGGTGGAAATCGGTATAAAGGCAGGTCAACTTCTGGCTCTTACACAGACATAAATATAAACAAAACACTGCAGTTACGTGAATAATACGCGTCTGTGAGCATCGTTCATCAGTTACAAGTCAGTAGTGCATACAATGCCGCGTGGAAAGCCTCTATCAATGAAGAGAAAGCAAGAGTTAGTGCCTTCAAGGAGATGGGCCTTTCCAATCGTCAAATAGCTACGAAATTGGGACGTTCAAGATGTGTCATTGATAATTTTGTCAAACTGGGCTCACAATATGGAAAAAACGGGAAGTATGGATGGACAAGAAAATTATCTGAGCGCACTAAACGTCTCATTTTACGTAAAGCAAAAGGTAAGAGCATGTTTTCTTCTCAAATCCAGGCTGATTTGAAGTTGCCAGTAACAGCCAGACGAGTAAGACAAATTCTGTCAGAAGATAAGAACCTAAAATTAAAAAAAAGTCTTAGTAAACCACCTCTGAACAATGCACATAAGAAAGCTAGAATGACTTTTGCTGAAGAACACATGTCCTGGACCTCAGAATGGAATAAAGTAATATTCAGTGACGAGAAGAAGTTTAATTTGGACGGACCTGATGGCTTTCAGTATTACTGGTATGGCCTCCGTACTGAAGAGCAAGTTATAATGAGTAGAAACTTCGATGGTGGAGGCGTTATGATTTGGGCAGCATTCTGCTTTAAAGGAAGATCAAAAATAGCATGGATACGCACCAAGATGAATTCTGAGTCCTACACTGAGGAGCTTCTGGAGTCCGAATTGATACGAATGTATGAGGAATTTGGCGAATATCTAATTTTTCAGCCAGATAATGCTTCCATTCACGTGTCTGCCAAATCAAAGGAGTGGTTCAGGAAGAAAGAAATGCCTCTTCTGACGTGGCCATCTAGAAGTCCTGATTTAAACCCGATTGAGAACTTATGGGGGATCCTGGCAAGGCGTGTGTATCGCAATGGACGGCAGTTTGGGACAATGACTGAACTGAAAAATGCTATTCGGGAAGAGTGGGCTTCAATCTCAGTGGAAGAAATAAACACCCTCACGAAGTCAATGCCAAAGAGAATCTTCCAAGTAATTAAGAACAATGGAGGTTCAACTAAATTTTATAACTTTGTTGTAAACTTTGTACTCAGTCTTTTGATTTAATCTGTAAATACACAAAGTGCCTTTATACCAATTTCCACCCATATGTGAGAGTGGTTTCAGTTTTCGTGTACTTTTTTGGACGAAAGTGGATAATTAATTTTTAATTAAGATTTTATGCTCAATCACTTCCTAAGTTAAGATAGAAAAATGCCAAAGAAAGAGTAAATAAACTTATGTTCACACTTCTAACAAATGCCTTTATATCAATTTCCTCCACTGTATAATACTCTGAAATTTTGCTCGCCATTGCTTGGGCATCTTTCAGAGATGTATTTAGGTTCTTAGGGTGCAGAATTTGAAGCTCAAAACAGGACCCTGTTCTCCAAATCTGTCTGACAAACCTGTGTGAAAGGAGACCAAGTAGGGATTTAAGATGGCCACCTTAAAGTAATTTTCGGTATTACACTGTGGATTAGCTCTATGTGTCTGCTTATTGGATATTCTTGGTAGTGTGATTTCCACACCTAGCTCAGAAGCAATAGTCTCCATCTGCCTTCGGAGATCTCATAACTTTTTTTGCGATAATCTATTACTATGATTTTAATGCTTGCAACATGGGCCGTGCATTTAATTAAATCTATAGTCATGGCTTGCAACGAATTAACGACAGGTTCCAAATAACTAGAATATTATGCTATCAGGCACAAAAAAAAAAAAAAGATGAAAATACTTCAACTTGCAGCAGCATGAACTGATCAGTTTGTTTCGGCTTGGTGCTTTTCCTTCTATGCCAATCAATGTCAGGCCGCTCATCAATTCTAAAAAAGTGTTTCTTAAATATCCCAACACATATATTTTTGCGACCAATGTGTTTCGCAGACCATGGGGATGCTTGGGACGTGCTGTCTTCGCAACGGCGACTCCCGAAAAATATAATATCCTTAATTGTACCTATCGCGTTTCTCACCTCGAGCACACTATTCAAATCATTTACCACAAGATTGATTTTGTGGCTAGCGCAGTGGAAGTAAATATCTTTGGGGGAAAACTCGTGCAGACGTTGCTGGATCCTATTGCTTTTCCTGCCATTGTTGAGCAGCCGTCATAGCCCTGGCCGACACATTTGTGCAGGTTAATGTGTATCTCTTTGAAAAAAGAAAAAAGCTCAATTCCTGCAGCAATTGATTGGGTGTCATTTTCTTTTCAGTTCAACAAAGCCCAATAACTCTTCTGGAATTTTATTCGGTTTCTAATAAAAAACGCACACCAATGGACAATTGTTCATTTCCAGAAATGTCACAGCTTTCATCAGCTAAAACACTGTAAGTGCTGGCATTTTCTTACATCAGCCGCAATCATCTTCTTTACCACAAGTCACATAATTCAATAAATTCATTTTTAATTTGTGAGGAAAGGTAGGTAGCATTCTGGCAACAATTCTCCACTGAATCAAGTCCCTGAAGACGCCTTCGTCAGTGTTTTACTCCGTAAAGACAAGTCATGCTAGCCACAGAAGATAACAGTATCCAAGATGGAAAGCAAATATTTCAAGTTATCCGCCGCATTCTTCTTATAGCCACTTACGAATGTTTGGCTAACAGGGGTCTCACTTAAAAACATGTGTGCTGATTGTGTATATTCCACATGCCAGCGGCTCTCACAAAGTTTTTGGCGAATTGATTCATTTTGGAAAACTTCTGGAAGGGCCTCACTATGAATGACCCTTTAACGCCCCCCACAATATGTGGGAAAAATAGAACACAATATATATATAGGCCTAGTACACCTTTTAGTCTTGCGAAATACTTTAGCCATGGTGAATACTGTTGGATCCAACAATGCTTGAATATCTGTTTTAAATGTTCAGTACCTTTGCTGAAATTGTAACTTTCAGGTGGATTGAAGCAGTTAGTCAGAATTTTCACTCTATCCTCTTTACTCATTAGCTCTGTTCTCCCCAACCAGTTGCCAATATTATTATGTGGATAAATGGTGGGTAAATCTACTTCTTCGGATGTGATCGATGCGGATGGAATAGGCTGGATCTGCTGCTTCTCGTCACTCGACCCATCTCGCTTTCTTTTCTGAATTGAAGAAAATCATAATAAAGGTCTAGAATTTTCTGGCGTATTGGCGATGCTTATGCCCACTACGACAGGTACTTAATAAATCGATTTATCGCATCGATTGGGTTTGGCATACATAATATTTTTATTTTTACATCTATTTTAACATTTTGCACCTGCTTTTGGATAGAAGAAAATCTCATTCTATCTAGTGTTAATTGGTCGAAAATCAAGGGGGGAGCAAGTGCACCCTCCTGCATCTACCTCGCTACGCCCATATCCATAAATACTCTGATGTTTACTGTCTCATTATTATATAATTATATTTAATCATCTCATGGAGATGACAAACAACATGACAGGGGACAATATTGTTCCTAACTTTCTATTTAATTATTCTGATTATAATAATCTCTCTTTACCTTAGTCTACCTCTCCTTTTATACAGTAGGTACTTTTATATGTCCCACGCCACCCGGTCTTTTCGGGAGAGCATTTGACACTCTTGATCACACAAGGACGTGGAGGGACTTCCCCGATGAGTGATCAACTCAATACCAGGACCTTCTTCCAGACAACATGAACATTCATTCATTCTCACATGCACACTAAAAAGGCGAATATGATGATGTTGATTGTGATGGTCAGATAATGTTCGGGGGCGAATTGATCGTAAAGTTTCCTGACATTTTACGAGGTTAGAACCATAGGATTTTATCAGCATATTATTTCATATTAAATGGTTCTTAGTAGTCATTTCTAATAACTAACATTCATGTTTTGTCCATAATATTTATAATCTCAGAGTAGTGTGAAGTTAAATAATTACTATATAGGCCTAAACCTAATCCAATGTTAATTCTAATCTTTAAATCGTTCTCATGAAAAAGGAAGTCAAATATAACCGTATGGTTCTACATTCTTTTTTTAGTGTACCTGTTATATAATTGAACTTATTTGTTTTGTTATTAATATCTGTTTCTGCTGTGTATGATATTTCGCAACCTACGAAGTTATACCTTACCACTTGTTCTATCGGTATATTTTCTAATATTATCTTTGTCTGAACTGGATAAGCACCCTTGAAGGCCATTGTTTTTTATGTTTGTGAGGATATTTCCATGTTGTATTTTTTTGATATTTCATTTAGTTTATATAGCATTCTTTGTAGTTCGTCTTCTGTTTTTGCTATTAGAACCTGGTCATCTGCAAAGGCTACTGTTTTTATTACTATATTTCCTAAGTTAATTATCCCAGTCGTCATTTGCTTCCATGATCTTATCATATCGAAATATATGTTAAAAAGCGTGGTTGATAGTGGACAACCTTGTCTAACTCCTCCTGTTATATGTATTGGTTCCCTTTGATTTATTTTTATTTTTGTTTTCTCGTACATTTTCTTAATTGCTGCTATCAAGTGTAGTGGAATTCCTTTTTCACTTAATATGTTCCATAATGTTGGTCTAGACACTTTATCAAAAGCCTTCTTATAATCTATAAAGAGTATATGCGTCTCTAAGTTGAATTCTCTTCGCTTCTCTATTATTTGTTTTAAAGTGAATACGTTGTCTGTGCAGCTTCTTCCCTTCCTTAATCCTGTCTGCTCTTCTGATATTATTGCATCTACTATGGTTGTTAATCTTTGGTTGATCATTTTTGCATATATTTTGTATGCTGCACATAGTAAGCTTATGCCTCTATCGTTTTCTGGCTTTGTTTTATCGCCTTTTTTAAAATGTTGAGACTATTTTTCCAATTTTCCATTCTTCTGGTATTGTATTTTGTTTCCAGCACTTGTTATAGAATTTTAATAATCTTTCTTGAAAATTCTTTGGGGCATTTTTATCAGGTCTATGTTTATATTGTCTATTCTGCATGCTTTATTATTTTTACATTTTTTTAATACTTCTATCATTTCTTGTATCTCTAATTCATCTACTTCTGCATATTGTTCGTTTGTTTCTATGAGTGTTATTTCTTCTTTATTTTGCAGTACCTATTATTACTTATGGATCCGAAACATGGACAGTGACAACACAACATTCTGCCAGGATACAAGCTGCTGAAATGAGATTCCTCAGACCAATAGCAGGATATCAAAGAACAGACAAAAAACATAACACATAAATAAGACAACTAAAATAGAAGAATTAAACTCAACAATAGAGAAATACAGGACAAACTGGAAAGAACACTTAGCAAGGATGACTGAGAATATAATACCAAAATCAGCATACAACTATTCACCACGAGGAAGGAGAAGCTTGGGAAGACCAAGGAAAATATGGAAAGAGCAGCAATTTGGAGCCGGAACAGGCTAGTAAATAAGCCTAAACCGAGAAGAAGAAGGTTCTACATTCACGATTTGTCTTCCAGGTGAGGAAAAAAAAAAACACCCAGGGAACTTGTCTCGACCGGTGATCGAACCCGGGTCCGCTGCGTACGCGTCAACCAAGTTACCCCAAAACCACAGCGATGGAAATAATAATAATAATAATAATAATAATAATAAAATAAATAATAATAATAATAAATAATAATAATAAATAATAATAATAATAATTCACTGATACTATCAAACCCGGAGGTTCATGACCGCATTGATATAAGCTCCCCATACGTCCCTATCATGAGTTAATATTTTTCAATAATCCCCTGAATACTTTACCTCCCTCAGATCATGGTTATTATTATTATTATTATTATTATTATTATTATTATTATTATTATTATTATTATTATTATTATTATTATACCACCTCATTCTTGGCCAGCCTACTGGGCACTTTCTCTCTGATTTCCTACAAGGAGTTTCAATGTCCCCTCTTTCTTTCAGCATTCGTGCCACTTGTACTGCCTAAAGTAGTCTACGAGACTTAACTGTTCTTATTACATCTAGTTTCCAATAACGAACATGTAGCTCACTTTTATGTAGCATTCTCCATTCACCTACCCATTTCTCTTTTTATTTAATAAAAAATATTCTTATATCCAAATATCAATATTTCCTACTCCCTTAAAGTAAGGGTCCATGTTTAGCATCAACACACAACTATATATAACTATGTAATGTATAACTTTAAGAATAGCAGTTGTATACATCTTTAGTTTACCTTTTTTTTGAAGATTGGTATGACAAGAGATCCTGTAATGCGCAATACGAGCATTTCCAGAATTGAGCCTACGTCTAATTTCTTTCTACACCTCATTTCTGTTTGTAATTATTGTTCCTAGATATTTGAATTCAAGCACTTCTTTAAAATTTCCCTCATTTGTCATTAACGGTCAATTTCATTAAATAGTATTATTAATAATAATAATAACAATAAAATAACAATAATAATAATAATAACAACAACAATAATCTTCAATGGGTCTAATAGTTTGGGAAACAAATGTTCACAGAAACTAAATTACGATTACACAATGTACAAGTATAGGAAGGGCATAGACGTAATTAGGTAAAAGGGTGGATATAAGGGAAATGGGTATCGGTTTTACGACCTAGATTCAATTGCTGAGGATAGGGACCAATAGAGGGCCTTAGTGAATGCGGCATTGAACCTGCAGGTTCCATTTTGTCAGTTTTAGTCTGCCTCAGCATGAAATACGGTAAAACCATGTTAACAAAAATTTGTTCATGTACACATTTTCAGTGTAAAGCAATTCCTGAAATGAGTCTTATCTCTTATTATACACAATAAAAAGTAATATTATTAAGCCAATAAAGATAAGGATTTATTAGTTTAAATAAAAATATATTTTTAGAATTGAGTTCATTCACGCAGGGACTCATTTCGGGCAGGGCTGTAACTGTTTCGCATTTTGTATGGATCATTTATATTATAGACCTACCCGCAATTAGCTCGCGTACCGACAACATGACAGGGGACCTTTACTTTTCCTACTTTTCTATTTAATAATCATGATGGTGATAACGATATTAAGAGTAAAAAGACAATATGGGAAATAAATGTTCACAGAAACCAAATTACGATTACACAGTAAAACAGCAAAAGCTTTCTTAAAACATAAAAGTGAAAATTGTATTTTCAGTTATAGACATAAAACAAAATTACATGCTGCAAGAATAAGATTTTATTTATTTTTTTAAACTCTATGTAGATTTTATAAAAGAGAAACCTTGACATTCGCGAAAGGTTCAAAATGTAGTAAAATATATTTTAAACGTCTAAATAGCCTAATAAAATTGATTAAATCATCTCCACGGGATGGATACAAATAAATTTACTGAATAATATAGCCTAGTCCAGTAAATGAAACAGATATAAAGATGATTTAAACAAGCTTGAGAAATCAGTTACATCTGAAGATATACGAGAATAGGCTCACCTGATCCTAAACCTAAAATGTTCATCATGATATAGTCTATAGGCATGGTATGACTTTTAACATTAGAAATAACAATAAAAACCGTGGTTCACAAAAATTATACTTCATACTTGAAGATCATAAAACTCCGCGTAAATTAAATTAATTCCTCAGCAAGTCGAATTTATGTTTTTTTACGGAATACACCGTCTTTCAAAAGGTTGTGCGTTAATTTGACTTGTAATTGACGTAGAGAAGAGATCCCTCATTCTATTCGTTATTTTTTTTTAATTTTGTATGTCACATGTTGATTTCCCCTTTCCAGATGACAAGAATATTTAAAAAGAAAAATGACATCTGAACAAAAAAATAGGTCAGTGCGTGGAATGATTTTTCAAATCAGCCATAAATTAGCAATGAGATGTTGGAGCCTTACTTGATACCATAATTAGCTGACCTTCAACCAAAAGTAAGATGGTACAGCACAACATTTGACTTTAGAAGAAAGCCAGAACAAGATCTTGCCAGCATACTGAACCGGAAGAAGTGGTTCAATTGCTAGGCCTCCTAGAACCCTTCACATAATATACCTACACTTCTTTTTTTGGGCGCTAGTTAATATAAAAGTCTATAACACTCGTGTGATTTATCTGATTATAATAAGGCTAGAATAAAATACAGTCTTTTCCATAGTAGACAAGGATATGCTACAGAGGGTATGGAAAAAGTTTGGAATCTCGACTAGATGTTTTACGCGTCACCAGAGGTGGGTATATTGAAGTGGATTAATTGAAACTACACAGTCAAAACTCAAACGTTGACGAATAAAATGAGACACTGTACGCTTCTCTGCCAATTAAAAGACGAATTACAACACATCGAAGTTATATCCTACCTTTAGGGTCATGGAGTAGCTACATCTATATTAATCAATTGATTTGGCGTTTACTTGATGAAAATCCATTTTAATGTTAATAAAATAAAATAAAACTTAAAGTTTTATATGATTTTCATATACAGGGCGATTCTAAAGTCACTATACATTTTGATGATACAGTGACTATTGATTTTTGTTGCAGGTAATATAACAGTATGCTAACCAAAGAAGAAAGAATAGCTGTTGTTTCTGCTCGACTTCGTGTATGACGTATGAACAAACGCAGGTAGATTTCGCCCGTAAATTTAGGAAACCAGGCTGGCTATAAATAACCTGGTCAATACATTTCACTGTACTGGTAGTGTTGCAGATGAAGAGCGTCCAGGGAGACCGGTCATACCACCAGATACAGTGCAAAATGTACAGGATGCGATCACTCGCAGCCCCTCTGCATCAACCAGGAGACATAGTAGAGAGATGGGTATTCCTCAAACCACTGTGTGGAGAACTCGATGCTACAAATTGCACAAATATGCATATCACATCCGGATCATGCATAAACTTGAAGCTGAGGACTATGCATCCAGAGAAGCTGCGTGTCATGATCTAATAGAAGCTGTGGAAAATAACAATTTAATGGAAAATGTCTTATTTAGCGAGGAGGCTATATTCCACGCATGTGGACATGTCAATAGACAATTGCAGGATATGGGCAGAGGACCAACCAAATGTGATGCAGGAGTGGGAACGGGACACACCCAAAGTAAATGTGTGGTTAGGATTAACTAGGTCAACAGTTTACGGGCCCTTCATGTTTGCAGAGAAAACATGTTACTGGAAACGTATACCTCAATATGTTGGAACAGTTTTTGGAACCCCCAATTGATATCTGATGGTATTATGGATACTGTTGTTTTTCAACAGGATGGGGCACCACCTCATTTTGCTATTACGGTTTGGGACTACCTAAATCAAGCTTTTCCCAGTAGATGGATTGGCCGTGCAGCGCCAATGATGTAGCCTCCCCGCTCCCCAGACCTGACACCTTTAGACTTTTTTGCCTGGGGATTTATAAAGTCTGACGTGTACCAGGTGAAGATAAATAACATTCAACAGCTAAAACAGCGGATTAGAGCCGCGGCTGCTCAGATTACACCAGCTATGCCTGAGAAAGTGTTTTGCAATGTCGTGGAGCGATGGTCGTTGTGTCTAGACGTGCAAGGTGGTCACATTGAAATGCATTGAAATTATGTCCTATTGTGGCATATGTTTCAGTATTATTACTTAATGTGTAATAATACCTGTCTAAACACAAAATGTATAGTGACTTTTGAATCACCCTGTATATTTAAATACAAAATCATAACAGCTGTTTCTGTACTTTGTACATTCTTCAGACGAATTGTATCATGATTACAAATGAATTTTGTTATTATATATAAACTCCAGTACATAACAACTGCAACTATGCAATTGAATGTAAACAAACACATTTTAACAAACAATCTCTATTATAAATTTAAAAGAGGCGATTCATTTACATCTAGTTGTGAATTTAACAGTCTATTGCTATTGTCAAATTTATTTATCTCTACAATTTCTATAAGATCTAATTTTTTCTCTTTGTCACAAACATGTAAAACTTTAACATTTAAATCAAAACAATGATCGTATTGGAGTAGATGGTTAACATACTTTGAAGTATCTACATTTCTGTTATATGCTCTCATATGCTCCTTTATACGAGAAATAAAAGTCTGCCAGTCTGTGCTATATAGACATTGTCACATGTGCCACACTCCAATTTATATACACCTGATAATTGTTTCTTTTTTACTTGAGTTTTATTATTTTTTATTATATTTTGCAAAGTTTTATTTGTTTTAAACGCCACATTAATTTTGAACTTTTTAAAGTATTTGGATATCTTATTGGAAAGTGGGCCTATGTATGACATTATAACATATTTATTTATGTCTTTCTTGGGTAACGGAAAAATTTTGTAATAGCTTTTTGTAATAAATTTTCTTAATTAAATTGTCTATAATTTTAGGGTCATAATTATTATTGATAGCTAATTGATTAATAATATTCAGCTATCAATAATAATTGACCCTGAAGTTCTAGACAATTTAATTAAGAAAATGTATTACTAAAAATCTATTAACAAAGTTTTCCTTTACCCAAGAAAGAATAAATAAATATGTTATGTCATACATAGGCCCACTTTACAATAAGATATCAAAATACTTTAAAAAGTTCAACATTAATGTGGCGTTTAAAACAAATAAAACTTTGCAAAATATAATAAGATATAATAAAATATAATAAAAAAACAAAAAAACCAAAGTAAAAAAGGAACAATTATCAGGTTATATAAATTGGAGTGTGGCACATGTGACAATGTATATATAGGACAAACTGGCAGACCTTTTATTTCTCGTATAAAGGAACATGAGAGCATATAACAGAAATGTAGATACTTCAAAGTATGCTAACCATCTACTCCAATACGATCATTGTTTTGATTTAAATGTTAAAGTTTTACATGTTTGTGACAAAGGGAAAAAATTAGTTCTTTTAGAAATTGTAGAGATAAATAAATTTGACAATAGCAACAGACTGTTAAATTCACAACTAGATTTAAATGAATCGCCTCTCTTAAATTTATAATAGAGATTGTTTGTTAAAATGTGTTTGTTTACATTCAGTTGCATAGTTGCAGTTGTTATGTACTGGAGTTTATATATAATAACAAAATTCATTTGTAATCATGATACAATTCGTCTGAAGAAGGTACAAAGTACTGAAACAGCTGTTACGAATTTGTATTTTAATAAATATGAAAATCATATAAAACTTTAAGTTTTATTTTATTAATTAAATCGTATCTATCAAATTATGTTGCAAGAAAAACATGATGGCTGGTAGAGCGATTTTTAAATTTATACTTTCAGCAAAACCACACCTCTAATGGTCGGATTTCGCTGATTTTTATACGCTTTATATTAGCTTGACCTGTATCTATGTAACGGAATCTTTCAACGTGATTTTCACCCTCTTAAAATCATTGGATCGACTTGAAACTTTGTGTACTTGTAAAGGAACAATGACAATATAATAATTTCATTTTTTTCTAAAATCATGGCCAGAATCATCAGAAAATCAAAAAAAGTGTATATAATTATATAACGGAATCTTTCAACGCGATTTTCATCCACTTAAAATCATTGGATCGACTTGAAACTTTCTATACTTGTAAAGGACCAATGACAATACAATAATTTCATAAATGTTTATAAAATCCTGACCAGAATCAGCAGAAAATCAAAATAATAAAAATCGGTATAATAGGTTGCGGACTTAACTTCTTACTCAATCGTTATAAGAGCTCAGTTGGTAGAGCGGTGGACTGTAGTGGTATATAATTTCATAATCCATAGGTCGCTGGTTCAAATCCGGTCCGGAGGATTTTTTTTAGTAGAGTATTACTTCTAGTTGATACTACAATAGTATCGAATTTAAAGATATTTACATTTTTATCTTATTCTGTAAAATATTAAAAAATAAACAATAGTTTAAAATAAATAATAGTTTAAAAATAAAACAACACGCTTCATTAGAAAACCAAACTAAAAAATAAAAATAAATAATTTTAAAAAACTAAAACAAGACGCTTTATTAGAAAACCGAACTAAAAAATTAAAAATAATTTTAATTTCTAACACGCTTGGGATAAAATTAATGTGGTCAACAAAAAAATAATCTCCAACACATTTAGAATAAAACTAGAGTTGTGTACAAAAATAATAATTTTACCATCAAAAGAGGTGTTTTTTTTATGGTTTTTACATTTTATTCTTAGAGACTTTACTTTTACCAATATCTGTTTATTATCAAATATATTAATTGATATAGAGCACCCCACGCTTTTGACGTAAAATTATTTTTTTGTAGATAACTCTAATTTTATTCTAAATGTGTTGGAGATTTTTTTTTTTTTTGTTGGCCATATTAATTTTATCCCAAGCGTGTTGGAAATTAAAATTATTTTTGATTTTTTAATTCGGTTTTCTAATAAAGCGTGTTGTTTTAGCTTTTTTAAAACTATTATTTATTGTAGAACAAGTTCGTGGTCTTATTTCAATAACAAACACAGAGTTTCGTTGCGAAAAATCGAACATTGCGGCCACTAGAGCTATATTAAAGTGTTTGCTTCAGATAAATCCCCACTCCTACTTATGGTTAACGGAACTCTACCTTAGTTATTTTAATTGATTTTTAGGCCTATATACGAAGTTTGGTTCCGAAAAAAAAACCAAATTAATGTTCTTGGATTAAAAGCCTCGCATACTGAGCAATAAAATAAACGAAATGAATAACAAACAGCTCTTAAAAAAATAAAACAAAAAATCCAAAAACATTTGAATATATTAATAAGACCATTTCTAAAATCAAATCCAAAAATTGCAGACGTTAGAGTGATGACACACACACACACACACACACACACACACATATATATATATATATATTTATCATACGTAATGCCACGAGTGATTTCCAAATTATCGATAAATTCACGACTCACGAAGTGAGGAGTGAATTTATCTAGAGAATTTGGAAATCAAGAGTGGCATTTGTTAGGACTATTTAACGAATAAAATTAAGCTGTTTACTCACAAATCACTATTTAACTATAGTTATTTTAAAATATTTATATATTTAATGTAAACGGCGATGTTTGAAAACAAATGAGAAGCGATAGGTACGCTTCATCTGCTTCTTTTGTTTATCACTGCAACCAGATCATACTATTTATTGCCAAAGGAACGCAATATTGTAAGAATGCTCTCTAGTGGAGAAAAAATGAAACACATCAAACTGTATATTAATTCATTTCTGATGTCGTATGATGTAAATATGACAATATATTTTTCTAGATTGTTACCTGGGAAAAAATACATTTAAGAAAGTGCAAACAGTGGTTTCTTTTTTTGGTGGTATAATCAATTGCTACAAATGTTTTATATTAACTCCCGCATGCGGCATGTGTTGACATTAATGCACTATATATACAATCTGGTAGCCGTATTTCTCACAGGCTCAGTCACTGCAAAATAATGGTCAGACCTGTTCAGAATATTAAAAAGGAGGAGCCTTCTTTAATATGGTAATTATAACACTGATAAATATTTCGTGAAACACGACTCTGATTGGTTGTAAAACAGAAATCATTGAAACGTGATTGACCATTGAGTCCCATTTGGATAAATAGTCATGGTAATTTTTGGCATCTACTAAGTAGGATCGATGAAGATCTTTTTATATATACTTATTTTTTTTCCTGAGTACACTCTTTATAGCTTCATTCGCTAAAATAAATATAAATTATCGTAATAACTATCGATACACAAAACAAATTGATTGTAATTTGCAAGAAACAAAATCATTGGACAGTTATTTAGATAAATGTTAATTATGCTTTAACACTTTCTAACTACAGGAGATATTATCAATGTTATGCTACTGCATGAATCTCAAGTTTCCATTCTGGTTCATATATGAAATTTTAAGATAGAACTGACAATTCTTTTTGCACGCATGCACAATTCCACACACATATAAAATGCAACATATATACTTTCGAAAAATGCATTTTAAGGTATTACAGCATTGGCGCAGACTCTGCAAGGACAAGAATGTTAGTTCTAAATAATTACAGACATTATTATTTTTTTTCTAATGCCCCAGGTTTGTCTTTCGACATTCCTGGTTTCTCTCCTGGCATGGTGTACTTGTAACCCACTTCTGAGGTTGGGGCGCCTGGAAGGTGGGGTTACGTTGCCCCGATGATATGATGGGTGATGATGATGATAATGGTGCGCCATATGATTTCGGAAACCGTTTGGGCCTAAAAGTTTTCCTGACATTTGTCTTACAGGTGAGGAAAAACCCCGATAAAAACCTCACCCAGAAAAACTGTCCGATCGGGGATCGAACCCGGGCCCGCTGCGTGACAGGCAGCACGCTACCCCGAGACCACAGCAGTGGACCATTACAGACATTATCATTATCATTATTATTATTATTATTATTACTATTTCTACAGTTATACGTAATCTCGGGATGAACGTCGCGTCGTTGCCTCGGACGTAACGGACCCGAAATGTATCCTCTGATTGATGGATTTTTTAGGATTGAAAAATCCAAGGAGCAAGTTCTCCGGGAGGGACTTTAAGCCGTGGGTCCGGAGTCTGAAGATTTTCAGGCTCGTAAAAGATCCTTAAGCCTGAATGAAAAGGCCTCTAAGCAAAATTTACCGAATTTTCCCGTCCTAATACTACCTTGGTTTCCTAGATGTCAGTATGAGGCGGAACGCTGACCACGGACCACTCAAATGACATCTATACGAAAACAAGTGTAACTAAATTAGTATGGTTCAAATTCTTCCCCGTAGAGGGAGAGCGCCTAAATCTCTGTTAAGGGAAACATGGACTTACAAAAAAAAAATCTTCTGTCAGGTCGTGTCTCTGTAAGATCCGAGTGGCGTGGAGCATGTAAAATTCCCATAAATGGACAGATTAGATTAAGGAAAAGAAATAAAAATTGTTATCATTATTATGATTATTACCATCATTACCATTATTATTATTATTATTATTATTATTATTATTATTATTATCATCATCATCATCATCATCGAATTCAAAAGTAATTAAGTTATTGAAGTTGTTCTCATGAAAATATTTTAGAAAAAATTACAGATTTTCATCAGTCCTATCTAATAGACACCGAAAATCACCACGACGAATATACTCGTATATACTAAGGCATTCGATAAGTGGTGACAACACTTCTGTAAATCAGCGATCCTGGTGACGATTGTAATTTTGTAGTATATTGTTGAGCAGTTTTTGTTGTATAAATCTGTAATATTGAAAGTCTGGAAATAATATTTTGTGAATACATTCACTGTTTCTCACATTTAGTAATACCGCCCTAAAAATATGTTCAGTAGAATTTGTTTAGAAGGTGGAATTCGGAAGTACACGAACATCCACCAAATTCACCAGACATGAGCTCTGGTGATAAAATCTTATTCTCAAAGATCAAAGAACCTCTACAAGGCATTATATTTGAATCAGGAGTTGATATTCAGAAATATCTAGATCGATCAATAGAATAGATATTCAGAAATGGTGCTGCAGATGGAGTGCGCCGGCTACCAAATATTTGGCAACATACAGTTGACTTGGTAAGAGACTATAAATGAAGTTCGTAATGTCAAAAGTAACCTAAATAAATTTTTTGTGATATTATAGCAGTGCTGTCATTACTTTATCGAATGTCCTAGCGTGTGTGCGTGTGTGTATATAAGTATATAAGTATATATATATATATATATATATATATATGTGTGGGGTCTCCAGGTAGCGCGCTGCCTTGTCAGGCAGCGGTCCCGGGTTTGATTCCCGGTCGGAGCACGGTTCCTGGGTGAGGTTTTTTCGGGGTTTCTCCTCACCTGTAAGACATATATCACGAAACTTATGGTCCTACGGTCCCCGAAAATCATCCGGCCATCATCACTATCCTCATTATTTATCATCGTCAACCTTCACCGCTATGGGAAGCAACGGGAAGCCACTATACCTAATACAATTCGCTAGTAAAGCTGCAAAGCATACCATGAAAATGCCATGATTGCAGTGAAAGACCTGCCCTCAGGGAGAATTACTATGGATTTCTCATTATCCCATATAAGGCTAATTCAGTTACCCTTATTTCGCTACAGATTACATCGAGAGACAAGTGGTTATCTCATCACCTCAAAGACACACCATGTAGGCAACCAAGATATTACTTGGATAGAAAGGCCGATTAAATTTAGGTCAGAGGTGCTAATTTAGACTTGTGTTCTTTCACGAGCCCGAAAATCTTCAGACTCCGTGAACCATGGTTTTAAGTCCCTCCTAGAGAACTTGTTCCTTGAATTGTTCCAACCTAAAAATCTATCGACCCGAGACCCTCTGAACAGAGACAAGGAACTAAACACCCAAATCATCGAGGCTGATTCAACGAGTTAATAATTCTGACAATATTAGCACAAGAATCTAAATTATAGGGTTCCCACTATAAAACACCTTTTGAACTTAATTTAGCAAAATAAATAAAAATATAATTAATACTTTGATACTCAGTGAGATAACATAAGGACTATTTAACTCATGCCCCAAATGGGAGTCAATGACCAATCACGTTTCAATGATTTCTGTATTACAACCAATCAGAGACGTGTTTCACGAAATAATTATCAACGTTAGGATTATCATATATTAAGCAAAGCTCCTCCTTTTTAATATTCTGAACAGGTCTGACCGTTATTTTGCAGTGACTGAGCCTATAACAAATACGGCTACCAGATTGTATATAATAGTGCTTACATGTCAACATTTGTAGCAATTGATTATACCACCAAAAAAAGAAACCACTGTTTGCACTTTCTTAAATGTATACGACATCAAAAATGAATTAATATACAGATTGATGTGTTTTCATTTTTTCTCCACTAGAGAGCATTCTTACAATATTGCGTTCCTTTGGCAATAAATAGTATGATCTGGTTGCAGTGATAAACAAAAGAAGCAGTAGAAGCGTAGGCTACCTATCGTTTCTCATTAGTTTTCAAACATCACCGTTTACTTTAAATATAAAAATATTTTTAAATAACTGTAGTTAAATAATGATTTGTGAGTAAACAGCTTTATTTTATTCGTTAAATAGTCCTAACAAATGCCACTCTTGATTTCCAAATTCTCTAGATAAATTCACTCCTCACTTCGTGAGTCGTGAATTTATCGATAATTTGGAAATCACTCGTGGCATTACTTATGATAATGTTACGATATTATACAACTTTATAAGGAAACGTAAAATATCAAAGACTTTTATTATGCTAGAGCATATAAAATATTATGCAATCTTACATTTATGACTATTTTTCTGCCTTTTCTGGAAACAATAAAAGTATCCCATTGTTCTTCTTCTTCTTCTTCTTCCGAATGCAGTATTGGGTGATGATGCCCGTTCTGCGACTACAAAAACTGATCTTTCCATCGGTTGAAGGGTCTTCCGAGGTCCCTTTTGCCTTTAGGGTTGAGGTGGTAAATCATCTTTGGTAAACGGGAATTTGACATTCTCTGGACGTGTTGGAACCATTTAATCTGACTATTTAACTCATGCCCCAAATGGGAGTCAATGACCAATCACGTTTCAATGATTTCTGTTTTACAACCAATCAGAGTCGTGTTTCACGAAATATTTATCAGTGTTATAATTACCATATATTAAACAAAGCTCCTCCTTTTTAATATTCTGAACAGGTCTGACCGTTATTTTGCAGTGACTGAGCCTATAAGAAATACGGCTACCAGATTGTATATATAGTGCATACATGTCAACATTTGTAGCAATTTATTATACCACCAAAAAAAGAAACCACTGTTTGACTTTCTTAAATGTATTTTTTCCCAGGTAATAATCCAGAAAAATATAATTGTAATATTTACATCATACGACATCAGAAATGAATTAATATACAGATTGATGTTTCATTTTTTCTCCACTAGAGAGCATTCTTACAATATTGCGTTCCTTTGGCAATAAATAGTATGATCTGATTGCAGTGATAAACAAAAGAAGCAGTAGAAGCGTACCTATCGTTTCTCATTTGTTTTCAAACATCGCCGTTTGCATTAAATATATAAATATTTTGAAATAACTACAGTTAAATAATGATTTGTGAGTAAACAGCTTAATTTTATTCGTTAAATAGTCCTAACAAATGCCACTCTTGATTTCCAAATTCTCTAGATAAATTCACTCCTCACTTCGTGAGTCGTGAATTTATCGATAATTTGGAAATCACTCGTGGCATTACTTATGATAATTTTGTATATGTTCAACCATTTCCCTACTATTCCACTGCATCCTTATCTCATCACTTTTCATTCTATCCCTTAATGTTACTCCAGTTAGTGATCGGAGGAATCTCATTTGTGAACTATTAATGCGGGATTTATCTTTTGCTCGAAGTGTCCAGCATTCACTTCCGTATAGTAGATTTATTATTATTTTTACTCTCGAAAGTCCCTTTCCAGTGATTGCCATGGATTTGGTTTTATTTTCAGATATTTTCATGTTGTATATTTCCAGGGTATTCTGCAATTTAAACACTGATCTCTGCAAATCATCTTCATTCTCCGCTAGAAGTACTTGATCATCTGCGAAGATTATTGTTTGTATTTGATTTCCTCTACATATTTTTACTCCTGGGGGGTTTAGTTTTTTCCACTCCTGGACAATTTTATTTAGATATAGAATAAACAGTAATGGAGATAGTCCACATCCCTGTCTTAAACCTTGGTTAATTTCAAATTTATCTGTTATTTTCCCATGATCTAACTTTACTTTTATAAATGTGGTTTCATATAAACTTTTTATAGCATTTATTAGATTATTGGGGACTTGGTAGCTTTCCAATATTTTCCACATTATGTCCCGTTTGACTCTATCATAGGCCTTTTCAAAATCTAAAAATAATATATATATAGGGGGATATTAATTCTTTCCACTTCTCAATTAGTTGTTTTATAACAAATGTAGCATCGATACACGATCGGCCTTTTCGGAATCCACATTGTTCCTCTCCAATTTTATCTTCTGTAACTTTCTGAAGTTTTCGTTTTAAAATGGATGTATATATTTTAGATGCTGTTGTCAACAATGATATACCTCTATAATTTGAACAGTTACTTTTTTCTCCTGTATCCCATTGTTTTATATACTAACTAGCTACGACCTGGCGTGCACTGCTATGCCTAAAGAAATGAAAATTAATGTGTTTTTATGTTTAGTTGAATAAGTGAAAGGAAAAATAATTATAAATTTATATCGTAATTATTTTTAGATACCCCGTGCTGATTACCCGTCGTTGCGCGGGAATCTACTTATCCCGGCCTTCTTGGCAAAAATGAGCCGAAAGACAAAAGTTAATGTGTTTTTATGTTTAAGTAAAAGGCAATATTTATATCGTAATTATTTTTAGATAGGGCCTACCCCGTGCTGATTACCCGGCGTTGCCCGGGAATCTACTTATCCCGATCTCCTTGGCATAAATGAGCTGAAAGACAAAATTCGTTATTGTGAGTTATCCGTAAAAAATACCCGCCGTGCGCTGCTACGCTTACCCAGGAATCTACTTTCCAGACCTTCTTGGCAACAAAGAATGACAAAAATAGTTACTGTGAGTTATCCGTAAAAGAAAAATATAGGTCTACTGTCACGGACTTTTTTTTGTAGAAGTTTTGAGATATTCAATTGTGTGACATTAATTTTATGTAGCCTATTTTCCCGCTCCCCTGCTCCCTGGATGAATGATTCAATACGTGAACTTATGTCAAAACGAGACAAAGCATACCGAACATACAGACGACATAAAAATGACGAGAACTGGCAACTGTACAAACAACTTAGAAACACAACTACACAAACTATATGTAATGCCAAACTACGACACGCCCACAGTATAATCGGACCTGAAATAAGTGCACGGGACACTTGGCGAAATCTCCGTGCAATGGGACTTAGACAGTTGAATCCCTCAACTGACTCTATAGACATTTCTGTAGATGACTTAAATGAACATTTTACCTCAATACCCATGACACCTCCAGACAACAAGACTAAAATAGACATTCTTAAAGACTTATCCCCATCCCCACATATAGGAAGAGATAAATTTTACTTTTACGACATTTCGCCTATAGACGTTTAAAAAAAGCACTCAAGCGGATTAAATCCAATGCGCAAGGAACAGATAACATCAGCATTTTAATGCTAAATAAAATCATTGACATTATACTACGCACAGTGACTCATATTTTCAATGCTTCCCTTATAACTTCTATCTTCCCTATTGTATGGAAACAGTCTAGAGTTCGGCCTATATCAAAAATAAGTACACCTACTAACTGTAATGACTTCCGACCGATTAGCATCCTTCCGACATTATCTAAAGCCCTGGAATATATTGTACATAAGCAAATGACTGATTATCTCCAAGAAAATCACCTCCTTGATCCTTATCAATCCGGCTTTAGATCTGGTCATAGCACAACCACAGCTTTGCTAAAAATTACCGAAGATATTCGTGAAGCCGTGGACAGACGTCAATTGACTCCTTTAACCTTACTTGACTTCAGCAAAGCTTTTGACACAGTAGACCACGACTTACTTATGATAAAGCTCAAGCACCTACATTTGTCTGACAGCGCTGTATCCTGGTTCGACTCATACCTGCACGGTCGTCAACAATACGTTTCATTAAACTAGATCTTCGTCTTGGCGTAACGTGCCGGCTGGAGTCCCCCAGGGCAGTGTTATCGGACCTCTTCTTTTCTCAATCTACATAAATGATTTGCCAACTGTACTAAAACACTGCCGTTATCACCTCTATGCTGATCTCCAAATTTACCTACATTCACCTCCTCATTCTCTCTATAACAGCTTGATGAAAATGAATGACGATTTCATATCCATCTTTAACTGGTCTTCAAGTATCGGTCTAAATCTAAATCCTAACAAGTCACAAGTAATTCTAATGCGACAACAAAGACTGCTTACAACCTTTGACATATCTACACTTCCAAACATTACTATAAATAATATAATTATCCCTTATTCTTCTTCAGTAATAGATCTTGGACTACATCTAGACGCAAATTTAACCTGGCAACACAAGTGAAACACATATGTAAAAAGACTTTCTCCATCTTACATTATCTTAGACGTTTAAAGAATTTTCTCCCAGTTTCGTTAAAACAAATCCTAGTGCAGAATCTTGTGTTACCACACTTCGATTATTGTGACATTATATACAATGATCTAAACTATGCCTTGTCGCAGAGACTGCAGCGTGTTCATAATGCTTGCATTCGATTCATTTTCAATATCCGCCGTTATGACCATATTTCCGAACACTTTAATAACCTCTCTTGGCTCCGTCTTACTGACAGACGTAAATTGCACTCTCTTTTCGCTACTTTTCAAGCTTCTGAATTCCTACATTCCTACTTACCTGGCGTCCAGATTTGAGAAGTTATCCTCCTACCACAATATTGACACTAGGTCACAAGATAACAGTCTGCTAACAATTCCTCTTCATAGCACTTCCTCCTATTCTACTTCCTTCACAGTAGCCTCCGCCCGCTCCTGGAATCTCCTTCCTCAAGATATCAGGGGTTGCCGCACACTTGGCACCTTTAAGTCACGCTTATACAGTTACCTGTTGTCTAATAATTAATTTTTCTCTATTTATTTAATTTTATACTATGTCATTAATCTTTTCCTCGTTTTTTTATATATCTTGTACATATTATATATTTAATTCGTTAAATTTAGAGTAAATCAAAATACATTATAAATATTAATTGTATTGTATTCATAACTTGTAATCGTTTATATATATATATATATATATTGTAATTTAGATTTAAGACTTTTCTTTTGTATTTTTTTTTAAACCTGGTTGAGTGGTAGACAAGGCCTTAAGGCCTTAACTCTGCCAGGTAAAACAAAGCTATTATTATTATTATTATTATTATTATTATTATTATTATGTGTTATGGTTTAGGCTTCGTAAGTCATTTAAGCGTCCAAAAAGCGATTCCTTTCACGTTTTTCATTACAATGGGTGATTTTAAGGGTGTAGGAGTTGAGTATCACAACTCTTTTATAGCTTATGTTCATCCCGGGAATATCCTGAACATTTTGCAAAAATTCCCATCATAATAGGATAAACGCTATGGCAGCACATAAAATACGAACAAACAAATAAATATTAATTTTTATACATTATATGTGGTGTACTATTATCTATTCCTAATATATTATATCACGGAGATCTGTATAGGCCTAGTGGTCTTCCGAAATTTCTTCTTCCTGCGAAAATGGTACTATTTTCTACTGACATTCCCTATGCCGTACATAGTTCACCTGCATCAGTAAATTTTGCTTAGAGTTTTTGTTTTCAGGATTAAGATTATATTACGAGCCTGAAAATATCCCGACTCGGGACCACGGCTTGAAGTCCCACACGGAGGACTTGTTCCTTGGATTTTTCTATCCTAAATAAATCCATCGACCCCGGCTGGATTTGAATCTGCGAACGTCGGGACCAAATACAAGGAACGTAATCACTAGATCACCGCGACCAACTATTGCATTGTAAATAAGGAAAAATTATTGGATTAGACTTTACCTGCCACCACTGAATCCCTAAAATCTTCAGCTTCGACAAACTACCCGCAGTGCTTGCCAGGCTTAAATTTTGCAAGCCCGATTTCCTATCCTCGGTTTATTACATAGATGCGAAACGTGGTGTCTTAGTTAAAGAGGGGTGGGAAAATATGTGAGAATAAAGTGCTTAGGAAAATATTTGGACCAAAGAGACACGAAAAGTTAGATGGATGAAAAAACTGCATAATGGTTCATGGGGAAAACAAATTTATTACGTAAAAGCAATTCCAATACCATTATGAAATGGAACCTCGCAATTAAATTCCGAACCAGTATATTCCTTAAAAAGCACAGGAGAGAGAGACACACACACAGAGAGAGAGAGAGAGAGAGACACAGAGACAGAGAGACAGACAGACAGAGAGAGAGAGACAGACAGAGAGAGAGAGAGACAGTGAGAGAGACACAGAGAGAAAGACAGAGAGACACAGAGAGAAAGACAGAGAGAGAGAGAGAGAGAGAGAGAGGGAGGGAGGAAGACAGAGAGAGAGGGGGTGAGAGACAGAGAGAGAGGGTGTGAGAGACAGAGAGAGAGGGGGTGAGAGACAGAGGGAGAGGGGGTGAAAGACAGAGGTATAGGGAGAGGGAGAGACAGAGACAGAGAGAGAAAGAGAGAGAGAGAGAAAGAGAGACAGAGGGAGAGGGAGAGAGAGAGAAAGAGAGAGAGAGAAAAAGAGAAGAGAGAAGAAGAGAGAGATAAAGAGAGAACAGAGGGAGAGGGAGAGAGAGAGACAGAGGGA
>JASPKZ010008481.1:0-225000 GCA_030220185.1 Diploptera punctata | reverse complement strand
TAAATATATGGTCACATGTAGAAATTCATTAAATAATGGAAATGGACAGCTAATGACAAATGAGGGAAATTTTGAGGAAGTGGCTGAATTCAAATACCTAGGAACAATAATCACAAATAGGAATGAGATGCACAAAGAAATTAAACATAGGCTCAATTCTGGAAATGCATGCTATTATGCATTGCAGAGACTCTTGATGTCCCAACTCCTTTCAAAAAATGTTAAACTGAAAATATATAAAACTATTATTCTACCAGTTATATTATATGGGTGCGAAACATAGACTCTTACTTTAAGAGAGGAAAGGAGATTACAAGTATTCGAGAATAAAGTACTTAGCAAAATTTTTGGACCAAAGAGAGATGAAGAGACAGGTGAATGGAGAAGACTACATAACAATGAACTACATGGTCTTTATAGGAAGCCAGATATAATAAGAACAGTTAAGTCTCGTAGACTGCGATGGGCAGGACATGTTGCACGCATGGGGAATGAAAGACTTGCATGGAAGCTTCTTGTAGGAAAGCCAGAGGGAAAACGCCCAGTTGGTAGACCAATAATGAGGTGGGAGAATAACATTAACTATGTTTTGAGGGAAGTAGATTATACAGGGAATGATTGGAAAGCATTAGCTCAGGATAGGGATGTATGGAGAGCTTATGTCCATGCGGCCATGAACCTACGGGTTTGATAGTGCCAGTGAGTAATTAAGTATAGGTTGTGCCGCTATTGATACTGCATGTTATGCCGAGATGACAGCAGTCTTGAGTTCAATGAAAGGTGGAATGAGGAAGATGTCATACTAGCCCTCATTCGGCAGCTCCCCATGCCTGTGACATAGTCCTATGAAACAAGTATTTAAAATTCGTTAAAGAGCGATAGAAGAGCTGAGGCAGATTTGTTTTTCGGTTGATTTAACATTTGGCGGCAAGATAAACACAATAGTAGACGTGAAGCGTAGACTTTAACTCGCTTGTCTTCTATGAAGATAGATGGTCCATCACATCACCCGAACAACCTTATCCTCACTCTCACAGATTTACCGTCAATTAACGATCTGTTTTAACTTATAACCTGACCACAATAATTAAAACAGCGTTCGAAACATTTTGACATATTCTTAGTTTACTAAGTGACGCTAGGTATCACAACTAATTACACGAAACAGATTTCTTGCAAGTAATTAGGAAGTAAGTACATAACGTGAAGATACTTGTATAAGGTTCATTATATTTTTTATTAAATACTAGCTAATGCCCGGCGTGCGCTGCTACTCCTAAATATATGTTAATGTGTTTTTACCACCAGCCTTGAGCTGCTATGCTTGCCCTGGAATCAGCTTATCCCGATCTAAAAATGGTTATTGTGAGTTATCTGTAAAAGATAAACATATGCTGTCCCGGACTTTTTTGTAGAGTTTTTGAGATATTCAATTCCGTATACAATAATTTCGTGTATTTGTTATGGTTTAGGCAGCGTAAGCCATTTAAGCGTCAAATTACTTACTTACTTACTCACTCACTGGCACTATCAAACCCGTAGGTTCATGGCCGCACGGACACAAGCTCTCCATACATCCCTATCCTGAGCTAATGCTTTCCAATCATTTCCTGTATAATCTACTTCCCTCAAATCATAGTTAATGTTATAATCAATTGAGTTGGTGTTTACTTGATGAAAATCCATATTTATTAATTGAATAAAAATAAAACGTAGTTTTATTTGATTTTCATATTTATTATATAATTCAGTGACAGTGTTAACATGTCTGAAGAAGGTACAGTGTACCGAAACAGCTGTCACTGAATTATATAATAAATATGAAAATCAAATAAAACTACGTTTTATTTTTATTTAATTAATAGTTAATGTTGTTCTCCCACCTCATTCTTGGTCTACCAACTGGGCGTTTTCCCTCTGGCTTTCCTACAAGAATCTTCCATGCACGTCTTTAATTCCCCATACGTGCAACATGTCCTGCCCATCGCAGTCTACGAGACTTAACTGTTCTTATTATATCTGGCTTCCTATAAAGACCATGAAGTTCATTGTAATGTTGTCTTCTCCATTCACCTGTCTGTTCATCTCTCTTTGGTTCAAAAAATGTCCTAAGTACTTTATTCTCAAATACTTTTAATCTCCTTTCCTCCCATAAAGTAAGAGTCCATATTTCGCATCCATATAATATAACTGGTAGAATAATAGTTGTCAAAATAGGGACTTTATTTCACGTTTTTCGCTACAAAGGGTGATTTTAGGAGTGAAGGGGTTGAGTATTACAACTCCCTTATAGCCTATGTTCATCCCGGGAATCTCCCGAACATTTTGCAAAAAAACCCCATCAAAATCGGATCAACGGTATGGCCGCGCATAGAATACAACAAACAAACAAACATTGAATTTTATACATTAGATTTTTCCTTCGCCATGGCTTGGCCGTAAAGTTCTTATGTTCTATTCCGTTTGGCCCGAATGAGATACCCGTGGGGGTAGCAACGTTAAAAATATTCTCCTTTGATCTATGTGCACGTGTGCTTTGTTTTATATTCGGCATTGACTTTGAGATTCTGTTAACTAGAGATTCTGGTAGGCCGGCCACTGTAAATTTCTCAGATGCGTGGTAAAAAGACCATTGATCCCTACCTATAAGCGACTCCGCCCAGGGTCTTGCTTTGTAAGTCCAACAAGGAGGACCTACAAAAAGAAGAAAAGATGAAACAATTAAAATGTCTGGAAACTGTTGAATGATCATGCATTTGCATTTACTGTAATGTAAAATATTAGTGATATTAAAAATTAAATAAAAATAAAACGTAGTTTTATTTTTATTTAATTAATAAATATGGATTTTCATCAAGTAAACACCAACTCAATTGATATTAAAAAATTACGATCCAATGTGATTCTTAAAACTTGTATTCTAGAAGATAGATTTATAAATAATTTTGTAAATGTAAAGGCTATGTTCTAATTTATATAATTTGACATTATTAATTTGTTTATTTAAATTGGTCAGGTAATAGCAGTTCTTAATTAATGTTATTGTATATGTTATTATCATCTTCATGGTACATTCACGAATTTAGAATAAAATAGATTTAGAATATATTTATTTAGCTTGATGGAGTTAAGGCCGTGTGGACTTCTTTTCCAGTCACCAGGACAAACATATGTTACATTTAAATTTAAAAAAATACAATAATAGTGCATACTAAACAATTAATTATGTTAAACTGAACGATAATGAAAATAATTTCTAACCCATCCATAGTAATTCTGCCCGAAGGCAGGTCCTTCACTGAATCATAGCATTTTAATGCTATGCTTGCAGCTTTACTAGGGAATTGTAGGTGTGGTAGCTTCCCATTGCTTTCCACACGGTGAAGGATGATGATGATGATAATAATAATAATAATAATAATAATAATAATAATAATAATAATAATAATAATGAGAAGGATGATGATGGCCATATGATTTCGGGGACCGTTTGAGCCTTAAAGTTTTCCTGACATTTGTCTTACAGGTGAGGAAAAACCCCTGTAAAAACCTCACCCAGAAAAACTGCCCCGAACGGGGATCGAACCCGGGCCCGCTGCGTGACAAGGCAGCACGCTACCTCGAGACTACAGCGGTGGATAGTAACAATAATAGGTCTAATAATAATATAAACAATGTATTATAATTACTATTTTAGAATATGTTAAGCATTAATATGTATTCGTACTCTATTATTTCGAAAAAATAACTTTTGTGAAATCTGCTAAGCAGCAAAAGAAGTAAAATCCCTCTTTCATAGGATAAATTCTTCCAGTACAATATTAATTAATTCACAACATTACTAAAAAAACTCAGTACATACCTGCAAATATAGTTACAATCAATATCGGCTCATTCCAACAACACATTTACAGGAGAGGCAGTTAAATTTTAATTGTTCATGTGTTTTACTAGAAAAGAATATATATATATATATATATATATATATATATACAAACACACACATACATACATATATTTGAAACGAAAAGAAAAAATAAATGCCTGAGTCGGGATTTGAACCTGAGTCTCTAAACTCTGTACGTTTAGCGCTCTAACCATCTGAGCCACTCAGGTATCCTAACACAAACATTTAATTTTCTTATCTATGTAGTATTCTCAATTTACGCGAGAGGTTTCCAAGTGCTATCTTGTGGCCATCATAACAGGTGAGCAAATTTTTAAAGAGAATATTTATTAAAGAGAATATATTTATTTCTGTAAAAAATATAGTTATAACCTACAGTGTTTAGAGACTCGGGTTCAAGTTCCGACTCGGGCATTTATTTTTCTTTTCATGTCATATATATATTTATTCACATATATGAAAAGAAAAATCAATGCCTGAGCCGGGAGTTGAACCCGGGACCTCTAACTCTTTATGTCAGCGCGATACCAATTTAGCTATGCAAGCATCCCAGTGAAAATATTAATTTTCATTTCCTTATATAATATATATATATATATATATATATATCCATCCATAGTAATTCTGCCCGAAGGCAGGTCCTTCACTGCAATGCTAGCATCTTTACTAGGGAATTGTAGGTGTGGCAGCTTCCCGCTGCTTTCAACACCGGTGAAGGATGATGGTGATAATGATGGCCATATGATTTCGGGGACCGTTTGGGGATCTTAAAGTTTTCCTGACATTTGTCTTACAGGTGAGAAAAAACCCCGATAAAAACCTCACCCAGAAAAACTGCCCCGACCGGGGATCGAACCCGGGCCCGTTGCGTGACAAGGCAGCACGCTACCTCGAGACCACAGCGGTGGATAGTAACAATAATAGGTCTAATAATAATATAAACAATGTATTATAATTACTATTTTAGAATATGTTAAGCATTAATATGTATTCGTACTCTATTATTTCGAAAAAATAACTTTTGTGAAATCTGCTAAGCAGCAAAAGAAGTAAAATCCCTCTTTCATAGAATAAATTCTTCCAGTACAATATTAATTAATTCACAACATTACTAAAAAAACTCAGTACATACCTGCAAATATAGTTACAATCAATATCGGCTCATTCCAACGACACATTTACAGGAGAGGCAGTTCAATTTTAATTGTTCATGTGTTTTACTAGAAAAGAATATATATATATATATATATATATATATACATACACACACATACATACATATATTTGAAACGAAAAAAAAAAAATAAATGCCTGAGTCGGGATTTGAACCCGAGTCTCTAAACTCTGTACGTTTTGCGCTCTAACCATCTGAGCCACTCAGGTATCCTAACACAAACATTTAATTTTCTTATCTATGTAGTATTCTCAATTTACGCGAGAGGTTTCCAATTGCTATCTTGTGGCCATCATAACAGCAAATTTTTAAAGAGAATATTTATTAAAGAGAATATATTTATTTCTGTAAAAAATATAGTTATAACCTACAGTGTTTAGAGACTCGGGTTCAAGTTCCGACTCGGGCATTTATTTTTCTTTTCATGTCATATATATATTTATTCACATATATGAAAAGAAAAATCAATGCCTGAGCCGGGAGTTGAACCCGGGACCTCTAACTCTTTATGTCAGCGCGATACCAATTTAGCTATGCAAGCATCCCAGTGAAAATATTAATTTTCATTTCCTTATATATATATATATATATATATATATATATATATATATATCCATCCATAGTAATTCTGCCCGAAGGCAGGTCCTTCACTGCAATGCTAGCATCTTTACTAGGGAATTGTAGGTGTGGCAGCTTCCCGCTGCTTTCAACACCGGTGAAGGATGATGGTGATAATGATGGCCATATGATTTCGGGGACCGTTTGGGGATCTTAAAGTTTTCCTGACATTTGTCTTACAGGTGAGAAAAAACCCCGATAAAAACCTCACCCAGAAAAACTGCCCCGACCGGGGATCGAACCCGGGCCCGCTGCGTGACAAGGCAGCACGCTACCTCGAGACCACAGCGGTGGACACACACACACACACACACATATATCATCATCATCATCATGAACAAATTCGTTTTAGGCCATGTGGCCTGTACGGTAAACCTAGCGAAGATGGTCTTGATCTTTCCACCGATGTTTTGGTCTTCCTTGGTCCCTATGTCCAGTTGGGGTATATTGGAATGCCAATTTTGGAAGTCTATTTCTTGCCATTCTTCTCAGATGATTTTTCCATTCTTGTTGGTATCTTTGGATATCTTCATTTAAACTTGCTACTCCAAGTTTTCCTCTGATAGTAGTGTTCCTTTGGTGATCCAGTCTATTAACTCCTAACAATGATCGTAAGAAGCGCATTTGGCTTACTTGAAGTTTATGAGAGTTTCTTTTATTTAAAATCCAAATTTCACTTCCGTATTTTAGAGCAGCTTTTGATGTGACGTTATGTAATCTTAGTTTTGTCTCTGTCCTCATCTGTTTACCAAAATGTCTTCGATTACCCCATTCATTTTATTATATTTTTGTAATTTTGAATCAATGTCACTCTTATACTCTGCAAATACACTTCCTAAGTAAGAGAAATCTGACACTTGTTCTATAATTTTTCCATCAATCTCAATTTTCATATATATATATATATATATATCTGTAATCTGCAATACTGTTATATGTCAAAATTAAATTTTAACATCGAAATACATATATACAAAAGTGGAGGTTATAACATAATCAATGGCCATTTGTGAAGTTAGCTTTCAATTGACCTTGTTCTCATGAGTGCGAGTCACGTGTGCTGGTATTGAGCCGCCGCCCCGAGTTTCTAATAGAGATTCTTTAATTCACTTAGAAAAAGAAAGTACTATTTATGTTTTCATTCTTTATAGTGGAGTAATTACTGCAGCAGATTTAGATTGAGAAAGTTGCATCCACTTAACGACATGAAAGTGCTGGTACATAATGAATACGATATGGCACGTGTTAGTAAGTAGGCTTGTTATGTACCTGGTACAAACTCACCCTCTTCAGGTTGGCCAACTAGCCGGGACTAATTTCCGCAAATGGCTCTCATCGGAGTGAAACAGGAAGAGGAGCGATACTGAAAGTTGTATGACTTTACAAGTAATTGGAGTTTATGGACACGTCCTATCCACACAACCTCCTTGTTCTGACATGATGTTGATGTGCTTATACTCAAAACTATAGGAATATTAATGTTCTTTGCAGTACGACACGCCAACACCTACTTGTAATATTTCTTTCTAGGTTTGAACAGTTCATAAGCGATGACATGGTTATTGCAATAATGAAGATGAATTACAATATTCCACTCATCATCTTAATATAATAGCCCAACGATTTAACATGGAAATATCAACAACAAAATCTAAAGTTATGGCCTTTCAAGGGAAATTCCCAGTAAGAAGTAAAATTTTTATTCAGAGTTCAATATTAGAGCAAGTAAATTCATTTTAAATACTTAGGATAATTTGCCATCTTGTTTAACAGAGATTTCATTTTCTTTATAGATGTTGAAGATATTAGTAATATATTGTTGTGGAACGTTATCATCAGCTAAAATTTGTAGTAATATATTTCTGTCTACTTTGTCAAAAGCCTTTATGAAGTCAACGAAGGCGATATGAGTTTCTATATTGAATTCCTTGTGCTTTTCTAATAGTAGTTTTAGGTAAAGAATCCATCTGTACAAGATCTACCCTTTCTGAATCCATTCTGCTCTTCTCCAATTATGTTTTCATATTATAAATCTATGAAACGCTGGAGGGAAAATTTTCTATAGGATCGTAACAGGCCTTGGCCTAATACTTGGAAGGAAGAAGAAGAAGAAATACTTAGGATATAATATAACTTATAATGAGGAGTGTGATATATCCTTTAAAATACAAAACTATAATAAAGTTTTAAGAATTATCAACCAAAAGTGCAGAGACACACAAGAATGAAAATCTATAAAGGTCTCGCTAGACCCATAATCTGTTATGGCAGTGAAGCTTGGACCATCAGAACTCAGGATGATCGTCATATTACAGCCACGGAGATGAAATTTCTGCGACGAACTGCAGGCTTTCTAGACCACCAAAGAAATTCAACAATAGCCAGAGAGTTAAACATCAATCGTACCTATATCTGAATACCTCCAAGAATATAGAAACGATTGGCTAGCCCATATTCAGCGCATGGATCGTCACAGAATACCAAAACAAATTCTTCACTACATTCCTCGAGGGAGAAGATCTCTGGGTCGACCTTTTCGGAGATGGCGGGAGACCGTAACGGGCCACTGGGACTAATACTTCAAAGGCAGATGATGATGATGATGATGACGGTTATTGCTAATTATTATTTACGGGGTGAATCATAAATATGTCTACGTTTGATCGCGTTGTGTGATGAAAATATGACCATTACAGGAAATATGAAATTACCGTTGGAAAGGCAATTATTCAAATTACAACAATGGAATAAAACAAATCAGTGTAGAACTTACGTCATTAGTCAAAATGGAGTTGAATATGCAACAGCAAATTACAATTGCTGCATGGGCAATACTTACTTACTTACTTACTTACTTACTCACTGGCACTATCGAACCCGTAGGTTCATGGCCGCGCGGACATAAGCTCTCCATACATCCCTATCCTGAGCCAATACTTTCCAATCATTCCCTGTATATTCTACTTCCCTCAAATCATAGTTAATGTTGTTCTCCCACCTCATTCTTGGTCTACCAACTGGTTATTTTGCCGCATTTCTTGACGGTTGTATTTTTACGGTGAAAGATCGTCATTCTTTCGCCCAAGGTACTTTTTTCGTCTGGCTTATCACCTTCGACCAGTCCGGCATGGGTAACCCTATCGGCAGCAATGCTACCGCCGGCATAGCTCTCAGGATCATTTAAGCACGCAAGCCACTCCACCACGACAAGGTAAAGATACCATGGAGGGGCATGGGCAATAACGCATGCTAATGATCGTGAGGCCGCAAGACGGTCAAGACGTGAGTTTAACGTAGCATTGCAGCCGTCGACATGCTGAAATTAGTGATTGAAGAAATTAGAGCCGTTCCTCTAAACATGTATCATAATGCAATGAAAGACTTCCCAAAGCGTTGCCAATTATGCTTGAATGTAAACGGCGAACAGTTTCAAGCAATAAAGTTACTTGTTTAGTGTTGTTGTAAGTGTTTTGTTTTGTTCCCATGATGTATGTGTAATTATTATAATATTTATAAAGGGTCCGGTTGGCCATAAGATTCTACAAAACTTTAAGCTTGTTTATATTTTATAAATAGGAATAGTTGAAATATTTTGTAATTTGAAGGATTCCCTTTCCAATGGTAACATCATATTTCCTTTAATAATAATATTTTCGTCACAAAATGCGATCAAACATATTTCTGAATCACACTGTAGGCGTACTGTAATGCTGTATAAATTTTACTAGATTTTATGCACCAAGTGGCATGTACTGTGTTGGTTTAGAAAGTGTCGATATTTTGTGACGAATGAAAAAAAAATCAACCTTGGTCGAAAGAGTGACGATCCTTCACCGCAAAAATACCATCATCAAGAAATGCGGATATGTGTTCCACTGGGGTAAAATTTTCCGGAGGTCAAATAGTCCCCAATTCGGTTCTCCGGGCGGGGACTACTTCAGGGAACCCATGCCAAAGACTCAAACACAGGGACATGTTCATAGGAACATGGAATATATATTATATAATGGAAATGTACAGTTAATGACGAAGAAGGGAAAATTTGAGGAAGTGGCTGAATTCAAATACATAGGAACAATAATCACAAATAGGGATGAGATACACAAATAAATTAAACATACGCTCAATTCTGGAAATGCGTGCTATTATGCATTACAGGGACTCTTGACGTCCCAACTCCTTTCAAAAATCGTTAAACTGAAAATATACAAAACTATTATTCTACCAGTTATATTATATGATTGCGAAACATGGACACTTACTTTAAGGGAGCAAAGAAGATTACGAGTATTTGAGAATAAAGTTCTTAGGAAAAGTTTTGGACCAAAGAGAGATGAACAGACAGGTGAATGGAGAAGACTACCTAACACTGACCTGCATGGTCTTTATGGGAAGCCAGCTATAATACCAATTAAGTCTCTTAGACAACGATGGGCAGGACATGTGTCACGAATGGGGAATGAAAGAGGTGCATGGAAGGTTCTTGTACGAAAAGCAGAGGGAAAACTCCCCGTTGGTAGACCAAGGATGAGGTGGGAGAATAACATTAACTATGATTTGAGGGAAGTAGATTATACAGGGAATAATTGGAAAATATTAACGCAGGATAGGGATGCATGGAGAGTTATGGTCACGCGGCCATGAACCTAGGGATTCGATAGTATCAGTGAGTTAATTGGTTATGTATAATTTTCTGTGATTTATATATATTAGGAAACACATTCTATCAACATCGGTACTTGGAATTATATTCTCTAGTTTCTAAATTATCTTTAATTTACCGGGTCAAGCTTAGGAATTAAATTCAATACGTCTGAATGGCACAAAGAGTAAGGTGCGTGTAGTTTTCATATACTTTTGAAATTCACATTAGGTTAAAGCAAGCTGATGCATAATATCCTTTACTATTCAATTTTTGTAACTAGAGCATGCCATAAAATCTTTAGAGAATAAAGAAGCCGTACACCTCGATGTTATTAATAATCTGTCAGTATTTGCTGATGATGTAGTAGTAGTATTAGGCTAGCAAGGTAATACTAAGGCCCAAAACGCACACTCCGTTGAGTAAAACTAACAAATTGGGACTGGGAGTAAATATCAATAAAACTTAATAGCCTATATGGTCACACATAGAAATACCGGTACATATTATAATGAAAATGGACAGTTAATGACACATAAGGGATATTTTGAAGAAGTGTCTCAATTAAAATACCTAGGAACTAATAATTACCTGATGATGTAGTACTATTGGGCGATGGCGAAGAGATAAAGGACAACACGCACACACTATTGAGTAAGAGTAAGAAATTAGGACTGGAAGTAAATATTAATAAAACTAAATATATGGTCACACGTAGAAATACACTATATAATAGAAATGGACAGCTAATGATAAGTGAGGGAAATTTGAGCAAGTGGCTGAATTCAAATAACTTGGAAAAATAATCACAAATAGGAATGAGATGCACAAAGAAATTAAACATAGGTTCAAATCTGGAAATGCATGCTATTATGTATTACATAGACTTTTGATGTCCCAACTCCTTCCAAAAAAACGTTAAACTGAAAATATATAAAACTATTATTCTACCAGTTATATGGATGAGAAACATGGACTCTTACTTTAGGGGAGGAAAGGAGATTACAAGTATTTGAGAATAAAATACTTAGGAAACATTTTGGACCAAATAAAAATGAACAGACAGGTGAAATGGAGAAGACTACATAACAATGAACTACATGGTCTTCTTAGGAAGCAAGATATAATATCAGTCAAGTCTCGTGGACTGCAATGGGCAGGACATATGACACGTATGGGGAATGAAAGTTGTGCATGGAAGCTTCTTGTAGGAAAACCAGAGGGAAAACGCCTAGTTGGTGGACCAAGAATGAGGTGGGACAATAATATTAACTATGGTTTGAGGGAAGTACATTATACAAGGAATTATTGGAAAGCATTAGCTCAGGATAGGGATGAATGGAGAGATTGTGTCCACGCGGCCATGAACATACGGGTTCGATAGTGCCAGTAGAGTAAGTAAGTAAGGAACAATAATTACAAACAGGAATGAGGAGTACAAGAAGATTAAACATAGATTCACTTCTGGAAATGTATACTATTATGAATTATAGAGACTCATCCAAACTTACGAAACATTCAACTGGAAATATATAAAACTGTTATTCTCCCAGTTATGTGGATACGAAAAATGGACTTTTACGTTAAGTGAGGATAAAAGATTACGAGTAATTAAGAATGGAGTTCTTAAGAAAATTTTTGGACCAAAGAGAGATGAATAGACAGGCGAATGAAAAAGAGTGCATATTAACTGTGATCTATTTTATCTTTATGGGAAACCAAATATAATAAGATAAGTCTCGTAAACTGTAATGGGCCGGACATGTGACACGAATTGGGAATGAAAGAGGACCATGGAATTCCTTGTAGGAATACCAACGAAAAAGCGCCCAGTGGCCAAAAATGAGGTGGCAGAATAATATTAACTATTATTTGAGGAAAAAAAAAATATTTGAGGGAACCAAAGGCTGCACAAGATTGGATCGGATAAGGAATGAATATATAAGTACAGAGTTAAATATTTATCCATTGAATGAGAAAATCAGAGAATATAGAAATAAATGGTTTACACACGTGGAAAGAATGAATTTATCAAGATTACCAAGAGCAGCATTCAACTACAAGGCAAGAGGTTCAAGGAATATAGGAAGGCCAGTGAAAAGATGGACAGAACAACTGTGAGGCGGAACAGGCAATTTGCCTAACCCGTGAAGTGAAGAAGAAGAAGATTTGAGGGAAGTAAATTATACAGGGGATGATTGTAAAACATTAATTCAGGACAGGGATGTATGGAGAGGTTATGTCCGCGCGGCCATGAATCTAGCGACTCGATAGTGCCAATTAGTTAGTGATTGCATAACATTTTATAATTCAAAGAGAAGAAAGTAACAGTCGCTAATAATCCTAACACAGCCAGTTATTGCATAGGATTTTTTTAATAATCCTAACACAGTCTGTTATTGCTTATAAATTCTTGCGGTCGCTGTTTTTATTGTTGTTAACATCGTTAATTGGATGCACCTATTCCTTTTCTCTTACTCATGTACACTGAGAGCACCTTAATTGGATAGAGAAATCTACTCTAACATTCTCAGCTCAGCTGCATACTGTGTTCCAGTGAGTTGCATTTGCAACCAATAACAGAGATATTTCAAAACTTTCTATGGAAGACGCAATACACGTCCCATTACACTAGAACCTGAGAGTTGCATTCATAGCATAATTAATGCATTACTAACTACGTTCTAAATACTTCAATTTTTATCTTTGGGAAAGAAAGCAAGGAACGGAAATTTTGCATCAGTGTTTGTGTGTAGTGTAGGCGTGTTGTATGAGGGATGAGGAGTTTGGGATTTTAACTAGGCGTACCGTACAAAATCCAGCGATTGAAATTTTCACACAATCAATCCTAGTACCATTTATTAATATTTTACAATTAAAATTTCCAACTCCGCCGGGAATTGGACCCTGACCCGCAACATAACAGGGACTGTCAATCACTGTCATTATTTAAATCCAAATTAACTGTTATCTTAAGTTCGACACAATGAAAACATTAACAGCATAACAACTATATTCAGCATTTTGTAAATAATCATGTAGGAAGTTTTACTTGCTTTATTTTATATTATTATTATTTTATTATATTCCATGTTTTTGTTAGTATTAGCTAGTATTAGATCACATCATCATTGTCTTTTGTTTAGTCTATATTTTAATAATGTCTTAAAATTGTAATAAGTATGTATTTTTTTGTATAATTTTACTATTCGCTGGTTGAGTGGAAGAGAAGGCCTTATAGTCTTAACTCTGCCAGCTAAAATAATTTATTATTATTATTTTTTATATGGGATGTGGAGCCGAAACCGAAGATTTGATATTAGTAGATGAAAAGGGGTGTATTAGAGGATATGAATAATTTGTTTACCTGGGAGTAAAATTAGATAAAGGGGATAAACAAGAAAGTGATATTAAGAACAATAAATAAAGGTAGAGCAATAACAGCAATGATGAATGGAGTCTTATGGAACAGACATCGTATAACCAGGAAAAATATGTTACAAATATATAATTCAATAGTGAGAAGTCACTGTCACATTTGAAGCTAAAGTTCGGAAATTTAACAAAAACTTAGAACAAGAACTTATGTCGATGGAAATGGATTTCTTGAGGAGAGCAGCAAGATGTTCAAAATTAGACAAAATAAGAAATACTGTCATAAGAGAAAAAATTATTATGGGTTATTCAATAGTAGATTATATACGGTGTAAGCAATTTAATTGGTATGGGCACGTACGACGAATGCAAAAAGAAAGATTACCCAGGAAAACATTGGAATGGAAGAAGGAGGAGAGGAAGACCTCGAAACTCGTGGATGCAGGAAATAAGAACTGAAATGAGAGCAAGAGGACTGGAGGATATGGATTGGATGGAGAGAGACGAGTGGAGAAGAAAAATAAAACTTTAGGCACAGAAACATGTGTAAACATTAAAATTCTGTATATAAATAAATTATTATTATTATTGTTATTATTATTCTTATTTTTAACATTACATCGGGACACTGAATTCGATTTATTAGCTTCAGTGGATTTTTAGTTACTCATAAACTTTGCCTGCATTTTCAACAGTTGTATGCTTCTTTGAATTATACTCAGAGCAAAGGGAGTAACAAATTAAGAGGGTTAACTATTGTTGCTTCACATAGCCATATGGGGTGCTGAATATAACTTGTATAATGACAGAAAAAGCCTTGTTGACTTTGTGAATTAACCCCCTTGAAGCAGCAGAAAGTTTGTAGCTTACAGTCTGTTGTCGTGGTTTTGTAAATGCGGTAGGAAGGGAGTTTTTAGAAGGGATAGGCTTGGAAGGACCTAGCTTAATATGGACTTGGGGGATGTTCAAAATAAGCTACATCAGTAGGACAAGTGACACTGTAGGGTAATGCAAGATAGAGAAAGGGCTGTCGGGGGAAGTTTTGGTTTTAGGCGAAATGAGAAAGGGATACAGTTTGATTAATGACGTCACCATTGCTATAATACTGAGCCTTGTGCTGTATATACCAATTTCGAGTCGGACATTAGCAAATTAATCAAAGTAAGTCGAGAGAGAAAGAGAGGGGAATGAGCGAGAAGGCAAATACGTGTAGAGCCTGCTAGTTATTTGTTACAGAAATAGCAGCTGTTGCTATTTTGAAGGCGAAGGTAAACACGTTGTGGATGTGTTTTTATTACGTAATAGACAAAGTGGAGGAGTGTTTGTATTATCAGTCATATGATTTTCAACTAGGGGATAGCTGTATTTGCGTAAAAGCCTAAAGGCGTAAGTAGCTCCAAGCTTTTAAAGTAGATCATTTATTAGCAGGAATGGAAATTAAGTTTGGGACAAACTTGCATATCAAGCGTCTTTGTTTGAGATCCTTCTGGAAACGTTTGATGTATAATACAAAATTACTTAAATAATTGCTTGGCCTTTCAAGTCATCATCATCATCATCATCATCTGCATTCATGGATTAGGTCTGTTGACCCGTTCCGACTTCAGCCCATCTCTTTCTAGGTCTGCCCACATCTCGGGTGCCTTTAGGTTTGTATTTTGTTATTTGTTTGGATATGTATCTTCATTCATTCTGTCTATGTGTTACTTCCATTTTTGTCTATATGTATCTATTTTATCAGTTATTGCAAATATTTCAAGTTCTTGTCTTATTTCTGCGTTCTTGATTCTATCTTCCTTAGTGCATCCTTTAACAGAACTCAAAAATTTCATTTCTGCCGCCGTTATCCTACATAGATCTTGTTTTTTATGTATCCAGGCTTCTGAACCATAGAGCAGTACCGGTACTGCCAACATTTTATAAAATTTCAATTGGGTCTCTCTTGTTGTTTTGTTATTTAGTGATCGTTTTATCGTACCACATATTCCATGGAATTTTGTTATTTTATTATTCATATCATTATCATTATCACAATGAAATGTCACATCCTAGATAATTGAGATGGTTCACCTGTTCCATGATTTTGTTTCATATTACTATTTTCGATCTGATTTGATTTTTCCCCTTGGATTGCCATTACCTTAGTTTTTTCTATGGATATTTTGAGATTATATTGTTCACATATATTATGTAGTTTAAAAATATTCCTTTGAAGTTCGTCTTCTGTATTTGCTATTATTACCTGGTCATCAGCGTATAATAATGTTTTCAAGTAGTGTGTTTTATCTAATTTTATTCCTTTATTTGTTTCTTCGTTCCATTTTTTTATTATATCATTGATGTATAGGTTTCAAGTAATGAAGATTATTTACATTGAGGTGCTTTGATTTAAAAAAAGTAAGTTTTGCATTATACTTTAATATCAGTGAACTCTTACTTTAAGGGAGGAAAGGAGGTTACGAGTATATGAGAATAAAGTTCTTAGGAGAATGTTTGGACCAAAGAGAGATGAACAGACAGGTGAATGAAGAAGACTATATTCCAATGAACTACATGGTCTTTATAGCAAGCCAGATATAATAAGAACAGTTAAGTCTCATAGAATGAGATGGGCAGGATATGTGGCACGAATGGGATAGAAAAACGTGCATAGAAGCTTCTTGTAGGAAAACCAGAGGAAAAACGCCCAGTTGGTAGACCAAGAATAAGGTGGGAGAATAACATTAACTATTGATTTGAGGAAGTAAATTATACAGGGAATAATTGGAAAACATTAGCTGAGGATAGGGATGTATGGAGAGCTTATGTCCGCGCGGCCACGAATCTAGGGGTTCAATAGTGCCAGTGAGTTAGTTAGTTAATAATTATAATGTTTTATTTAATATGGCAGATTTATGGCTATAAGCTCTTCTCTTCCACTCTACCAGGACAAATATAAAAGTAAATATTTACAATAAAACTGTATATAATACCTTATCTCCTATTTTATATTAGATATTTATCAGTAAATAGAATCTTGATAAAATTTAAGACGTTGAGATAATATCGTTAGATAAAAATTCGTTTTAGGCTATGTTACCTGTGACGGTAAACCCAATGAAGTTGATCTTGATCTTTCCACCGATGTTTTGGTCTTCCTTGGTCCCTATGTCCAGTTGGGGTATATTGGAGCGCCAATTTTTGAAGTCTATTTCTTTTCATTCTTCTCAGATGATTTTTTCCATTCTTGTTGGTATCTTTCTATATCTTCATCTAAACTTGGCACTCCAAGTTTTCCTCTGATAATTGTATTCCTTTGGTGATCCAGTCTATTAATTCCTAACAGTGAACGTAAGAAGCGCATTTGGCTTACTCTAAGTTCATGAGAATTTATTTTATCTAAAATCCAAATTTCAGTTCCGTATTTCAATTTTAAGAAACCATCTTTACAAAATTTCTACTTTATAGTATGTATACTTTAATTAAAATTTGAAATTTTTTAATGTATTTACAAAATGTATTTCAACAATTTAAAAAAAAATAATTGTATCACTTTGTCCTTGAGGCAATCCTCTAACGAGGAACAGACCTTAAGGTCTAATGCTTGATGCTGCTTATGATGATGATGATGATTAATTATGGATTTTCGGAAGGGGAATACATTTATTAATGGATGTTAATTAAATAATATTTACAAATTGATTTTGAGTAAAAGTAGAACTATAACGTTGTAAGTTAATGTAAAAATGACACCTTTAAACTTTAATATATATTAATTTCAAAAATAACAATTATTAATATGTATTTATCCTCTCCTTATACCTAAAATATTAAAAATTTAATTTATTTTATACCTTTAATGGCAATTGATCTTACTTATGTCATTCATAAATTAATAAATATTGAAATTATAATATATATATATATCAGAAATATACCAAATTTACTTCTAAAAGTAAATAACAGATTTTCTGAAGAAGGAATTATAAATCATGGTGTGAGACAATGCTGCACCCTAAATCCAACGCTCTTTGCGATTTATATCAACAAAGTAATATGTTGCTGGAAGAAGAAATATAAATTTGGAATAAGAATATCAGAAAATACAAAATTAAATACCCTGTTGTTTGCAGATGACCAAATAATAATTGCAAATTCAGAAGATAATCTGCAGAAAGGTCTGTAAGAACTTGTCAAAATTACAGAAGAATATGGATTGAAGATATCTACAGAAAAAACAAAAATTATGGCATTTTAAGGTGTAGATCCTATCAGAAGTAAAATTGTACTTGACAATAAAATTTGGAGCAGGTGAATAATTTTACATATCTAGGATGCAATATCTCATATGAAGAAGAAAAGGATGTAAATGCAAAAATATCTAAATTTTAAAGAATTTTAGGATTATTAAATTCTATCTTCAAACCACAGTTAGTCCAAAAACATTCAAGACTAAAAGTGTATAAAACACTGGCTCTTCCACCTCTTTTGTATGGTAGCGAAGCATGAACGTTGAAAAAGAAGGATATACAGAGGCTTAGATCTGCTGAAATGAGATACCTTGGAGGACTGCAGGATACACACTACTAGATCACAAAAAAATGAAGACGTCTTAGAAGAATTACACATGGAACATTTAGAAAACAAGATTTCTGATTATAAGTCAAGATGGATGCAACATGTTCATCGAATGGAAGATCACAGGATACCCAAACAAATGTTAAGATATCAACCTGCAGGAAGGAGAAGACCAGGACGTCCACTCAAAAGGATTGTGTTTCTCTTGAGGCCGAAACAGGTCAACAAATGGCCTAAATTCGTGAATGTACTATGATGATGATATATATATATATATATTTACCTTAGTTTAACCTCTCTCTTTGTAGGGACTTTTACTTTCCCCTCTCCACACAGGCCTTACGACCACACAAGGATATGGAGTGCTTGCCCGATGAATGATCAGCTCTATGTAAGGAGCACCTCCGAGAACATACGAACATTTATGATATTGCATAACATTCACTGATATGTTCGTACTAAATGGGACATATATGATATGAATGACGATGATCGGGGAATTTGGGTCATACAATTTCTCCCATACATGAAAGTAAATTAATTTGTGATAGGAAATAAAAACACTTATCTTTCTTATATGACCAATCGGATTTAACCTTACATTTAATAGAATGTTTAACCATATAAATTAAGAATGTCATGTGACGTAATAATGAACTTTATATTTTAACATTTTATAGTAAGTAAAAGTAAAGTAAAGTGATCCCACAACAGACCCGGAGGCCCTTGGGGTAGTAGGAGGTTAAGGCTCCCACTTTTTCTAGACAATCGGCACTTTATGTCAGCCGGGTTGTCAGCCCTGCGTGACGGCCGCCTTTACCCCCAGAACAAGCGTCTGGTACTCATTTCCGTTAGAGGCTGAGTCGACCCCAGGGCCATAGTGCCGCCAGAGGGTTTGGGTCAGTTTTTAAAAATCCTGACCCCAACGGGACTTGAACCCTCGACCCTCCGGCTTGTAGCTCAGTGCCTTAACCACTACGCTACGGCGTGCCCCATTTTAACATTTTATACTGTATTCATTCTGTATAAAATTTTCTTTCTGGATTGATACAAGCAGAGGTCTTCAGACAAAATTTAACATTCTCTCCAATTCAAGGATTGAGAAAAGTTAAATTTTGTATTTAAAATGAAAATAATCAATATTGTGAATAAGAATAATTTATTTTGAATAGACGGAGAAGAATTTTACTACCGAAATCTACTTGATCTACTTGGATCTCAAGACATCGTTGCCCCGATGATATGACGAGTGATGATAGTGGTGCGCAGGAGAGTCCCTAATCCTAAGCTTAATCTAAGATGAATATGAATGATGATAATTGCGATGGCTATATGATTCGGGGACCGTTTGGGCCTTAAAGTTTTCCTGAAATTTGTCTTACAGGTGAGGAAAAACCCCGATAAAAACCTCACCCAGAAAAACTGTCCCGACCGGGGATCGAACCCGGGCCCGATGCGTGACAAGGCAGCACACTACCTAGAGACCACAGCGATGGGCAATTCTGATATTACGTATTTCTACATATTTTGAGTTTTTTTTACATATCCATGTTCATATTTCATAAGATAGTAAAAAAAAAGTAAGGTGATCCCACAACAGACCCGGAGGCCCTTGGGGTCGTAGGAGGTTAGGGCTCCCACTTTTTCTAGACAATCGGCACTTTATGTCAGCCGGGTTGTCACCCCTGCGTGACGGTCGCCTTTACCCCCAGAACAAGCGTCTGGTACTCATTTACGTTAGAGGCTGAGTCAGTTTAAAAATCCTGACCCCTCGACCTTCTGGCTTGTAGCTCAGTGCCTTAACCACTATGCTACGGCGTGCCCCACAATTTCCTAATAGACTTAAATAAAATAATTTTATCTTCTAGCCTCTGGCCGTTTTTTGGCGCAATTTAGAGTAGCCTGTATCTTGACCATTTTATAAGCACAAACATTACATATTCTATATTCGATGCAATTTTTTATGAAAGCCTGAAAGCTGATAAATGTCAAAAGTTAGACAGGAAGCACAGGTTGTGGTATGAATAGAATCTCTTGAAAGCTATGCATTAACAATTACTCCATTGCTCCCTCTTCCATCAGAGCTACGACACGCAAAACACATCAATATGCACAATTGAACAATACGTGCGTTCAGCTTGGATAATCTCAAAGAAATATTCTCAACTATCAATCGCTGGCATTGCTCCCCTAGCACTAGCATTGCACCGTTCCTTTTTATACCTCGGTGACAAGGTACATACAGATTTAAATCAAGAGAGATCACAAATAGTTGGGCACATACACGTATGTACACTTACTTATCAAAGGATTGGACATAATTACAGTAGCCATTGCCTCAGAGAGTTTTATGGATTTTTGCACATAGAGCTTGTTGGTAAACAATTATTTGTACATAGCTAAAGATGGTTTGATTATAGGTGATCCGCTGAGCCCTCTTTTGGCAGAGATTTTTATGGATGACTTAGATCAAACCATACATAAGAATGTATTAGCTAGAAATGTTCTATTTTGGTATCGTTATGTAGATGATGTCATAGCAGGCTTCACAGGAACCAAAAGACAATTGAATTCCTTTTTAAATTTTATTAATAACATTCACAGAAGTATTAATTTCACAATGGAATTAGAAACAAATAATAGTATAAATTTCTTGGATTTATCAATAAAACACATTGATAATAAGTTTGAGTTTGGTATCTTTCACAAACCATCTCATACTGATACCACTATCCATAGTTCTTCTCTTCACCCATATACTCATAAGATGGCAGCCTTTAATAGTTACATTCATAGACTTTTAAATATCCCTCTTTCACCCTTGGAATATAATAATGAATTGAATATTATTAAACAATTGGCTGTTATTAATGGCTACGACCCTGATTTTATAGAAAGTTTAATTAAGAAGGTTCATTACAAAAAAAGCAATTAACAAAGTTTTTCCTTTACCCAAAGAAAACATACAGAAATATGTCATAATGTCATACATAGGCCCACTTTCAAATGAAATATCTAAACACTTTAAAAAGTTGAACATTAATGTGGCATTTAAAACTAATAAAACTCTACAAAATATAATAAAAAACAATAAAACCAAAACAAAAACAGAAAAATTATCAGGTGTATATAAATTGAAGTGTGGCACATGTGACAATGTCTACATAGGACAAACTGGTATACCTTTTATATCTCGGATAAAGGAACACATGAGAGCATAAACATAAATTTAGAAAATTCAAAATATGCTAACCACCTATTCCAATTTAATCATTGTTTCGATCCAAATTTTGAAATTTTACATATTTGTGATAAGGGTAAGAAGTTAGATCTTTTGGAGGCTGTAGAAATAAATAAATTTAAAAGTAGTAAAAAACTGTTAAATTCTCAACTTGATTTGAATGAATCCCCTTTGTTAAATTTAAGAATTTAAATAAATATTGTTGTATTGTTGCTTAGATCAGTTGGAACACAATTCATAATTTAACATGTCTGAAGAAGGTACAGTGTACCGAAACAGCTGTCACTGAATTATATAATAAATATGAAAATCAAATAAAAGCCCGGAAGACGAACCAAATATGGATCAAGACGCCGGCCGTGAAAGCCTACAATTATAAATAAAACTACGTTTTATTTTTATTTAATTAATAATTATTTGTTGTTTAAAAATTAAAACAAAACCATTTTTAGTATCAACTATTGAAAATAAGGATTTGGCATATAACTGTTACTTACTTACTTACTTACTCACTGGCACTATCGAACCCGTAGGTTCATGGCCGCACGGACATAAGCTCTCCACACATCCCTATCCTGAGCTAATGCTTTCCAGTCATTCCCTGTATAATCTACTTCCCTCAAATCATAGTTAATGTTGTTCTCCCACCTCATTCTTGGTCTACCAACTGGGCGTTTTCCTTCTGGCTTTCCTACAAGAAGTTTCCATGCACGTCTTTCATTCCCCATACGCGCAACATGTCCTGCCCATCGCAGTCTACGGGACTTAACTGTTCTTATTATATCTGGCTTCCTACATATAACTGTTATATCGCCGATTTCTCAAGAGACAGTGAAAAACAAGGTGAAGAGTCAATTATATATTTTAGGTGTTAATTAACTGTAAACTTATATCTTCAGTTCTCCTTTTCACAGACTGCTTTATCAAAGATACTGACTTAAATTCTCTTTTACTCTTAACTTCATTAAATGTTTCAGCCATTTTAATTGCGAATTGTTTTACAAATTATGGGTGTGACAAAGGTTATTTTTAGCTTTTATTAATTCATAACTTACGTACATAGGAAGTCAAAAGAAATTATTTTATTTTCGATAGGTTACCAATTAAAATTTTCTACTGATTAAGTTTCTTCTTCAGTTGTTGATCTATATTTTTCGAACTGTAACGAATAGTTGTATTTATTCTGATGATATGTCTTTTGTGGTTATATTCCTAAATAACTGACGACTCTTGTATGCAAACTAAGAATTCAGGTTTATTGTCCTTATTAAGAATAAACTATTTTTAATATGGAAATATCAATTAACAAAACTAAAATTATGACATTTCATGGGAAGGACCCCATACAAAGTAAAATCTGTCTCCAGAATAAAATTTTAGAGAGATCTAATCAATTTAAATATCTTGGATATTATCTCTATGTCATATATAACATCTATTCATAAAAAAGGGAAATCGTAAAAACCATGGAAATTACAGAGGAATCAGTGTGATGTCATCCATGAGTAGAATTTTTAGCAGGTATCATCACAAACAGACTTGAACACACTATCGAAGGAAGAATGTTGGATGACCAAGCAGGATTTACCAGAGGGAAATCACATTTTTAGTCTGAGACAGATAACAGAAAAATCACATGCTAGGGGCCAGGAAATTCATTTGATATTTATTGATTTAGAAAAGGCCTATGACTCAGTGCCAATCAACCAACTTTGGGATGCAATGGTTGATGTTGGTATCGATTTACCAACGATTTCACTTGTCCGACGGTTGTACCAGCAGTGTCAGGCTTCGGTTAAAGTGGGTAAGATGATATCCTCTCCATTCAGAACTACTAAAGGCCTGCGACAGGGCTGTAGTATGTCCCCTACTCTGTTCAAAATATACATCCAGCATATATTGGAGCAGTGGAATCGATATTGTGGAGGCATGGGAGTACCAGTCCAAGGTGGCACAATACATTCCTTATTATTTGCAGACGATCAAGTGTTGATAGCTCAGAGTCGTGAGGATGTGAAATACATGATGAGAAAACTTCTAAATGCTTTTAAAATAGGAGGATTAAGAGTAAACATAGAAAAAACCGAATATCTTGTAGTAGGAGGAAGTGGACGAGAAATATCCCTCTCCCAAGGAATTATTGGAGCTGTTAAAAAATTTAAATATTTGGGATCACTTATTGATGAATCAGGGAGTTGTAAAGCTGAAGTAGATAGCAGGTTAGTACAAGCACGAAGAGCCATAAAAATGTTGAATGGAGTACTGTGGAGTAGGACCATGTCAAACCACACGAAGAAGAGGATTTTGAAGTCTGATGTGGAAAGCATAATGACTTACGGTGCTGAGGGATGGACTTTGGTAGAGGGACAAAAAAAAAAGATCTTGGCAGTGGAGATGGATGGAATAAGACGCAGTGCCAGGGTGTCCAGGTTGGAAAGAAGAAGAAATGAAGAAGTGAGGCAGATGATGGATATGGAGGAGACAGTGGTGGAAAGGATCGAAATACGAGGTCTTCAGTGGTATGGCCATGTCAGGAGAATGGAGGATGAAGGTGGCCCAAAACTCTTTTGGAATGGTCATCTTCTGGTAGAAGGAAACGGGGCAGGCCAAGAACAACTTGGAGAGGAGAGATCCATAGATTGATGAACGACCGAGGTCTGGAGGAGGATGAATGGCATGATCGGCAAGAAAGACGAATGGGAATACAGGGTAACCGCTGAAAAGTGGAGAGGCCCTCAAAAGTAAAGTAAGTAAGGATATTATCTCTCTATCTGGAATGAAAAGGATATCCCTGAAAAAATTACTAGTTATAATAAAAGTTTGGGAATTATTAATCAAGTTATGAAACCATGCCTTGTACAAAAAAAAAAAAACCAGATTACGTTTATATAACACTTTGGCTAGACCAGTGTTGACCTATGGTAGTGAAGCATGGAGACTAAAAAGAAAACATGAAAGCAGAATAACGGCTTGTAAATGAGATTCGTGCGCAGAACAGCGGGTTACACCAGATGGGATCAAGGAACACCGATATCTTAAAAGAATTGTAGACTACGCCAATTTTGGAATATATTAAACAGTGCAACTAAATTGAAAACACCATCTTGAAAGAATGAGTTCTCGGATCCCCAAAGCTGTTTATAATTATATACCAAGAGGACGAAGATCTCTGGGCCGTCCTATGAAACGCTGGAGGGAAAATTTTCTATAGGATCGTAACAGGCCTTGGCCTAATACTTGGAAGGAAGAAGAAGAATACAATTATCGAATTCCGAATGTGTCTTGGAACTACTCACTGTGTACATTCGTAAATTACGAAAACATGTTACAAACAAGCTCGTATTTTACAAACAAGCTCATATGTTACAAACATGCAACTGATGACTACCTATAATTGGTAGTACTGCCAACACCTCCTTATCTTGGTATTACCCGTATAATGAGTGAGCGCAGTTGTTGACAGAGGACACTGGAGTCGTGTTTATGCAGGAATGGAACACGTGACACTGCTAACTAAGAAGTGCAGAGGGGTATGGGACGCGAAACGCTGGCAGTACAGCTAGTAGAAAGTTTCTTAGCGGTACACTTTGCAATATGTAAATTATCTTTCTGCGTTGTGAATTAATCACTTTTCTTGGAGACCTTTAAGTGTCTCGTACTTATACAATACAAACGTAGGTCTTTAATACAAATTGTTGTATCGACACGAAATCACTGTTCAAGAGCGAACGATGTGGTTATAAGTGCTATTAAAAGGCAACTGTAATTCTTTGCCAACTGTACGTTGCCTTATAATGACGTCACGTGTAGCAACAAACATAGCTTCGCGATGCGTCCGCTTGCGGATATATTTTGAATGACTAATATTGCCTGTTGGTGAAGGATGCGAGATCCAACAGGCGGTGTCTAAGGAGTGTAAACAGCGTTACCAAATTAGTTAGAATAATTTTTCTTGGGTAATAGGTAATACTTATACTGCGAAATATGTATGGCCGCAAACATTTGCATCATTACGAATTAAGATCGATGAAAATATTTCCGTAATTAAAAGTCAATCTCTATTTTTGCTACATTAAAATGGCCACCTTCACTCAAATGTTACGCATTAAGGTAAAAAAGGAACAAATTATATATTTGTATTCTCGGACCGGATGAAACGTATTCATGGGCCGGATTAGGCCCGCGGTCCACCATGTTTATCACTGATTTAAATAATTATTTTTAAATAATCCTATGTGTATAAAAATAAAAAGCCTTCAATGTGTATACGTTGATATATAATCAAAATTATATTTTTCTTGAAATATGTAAATTATACGATCTAAAGATTTCTGTAAGGAAGACGAAGACCATGGCTTTTAGAGGAAGAGATCCAGTGAGATCCAAAATTATTTTAGAAAATCAAAGTATAGAACAGGTGTCTAGTTTCAAATATTTGGGATGTGATGTTGGCTACAATGTGGAAAGAGATATTGACTCCAAAATAAATAAATTTCAGACGGTGTGTGGAACAATACAGATAACATTCAAAAATAAAATTAGAAAAGAAACCAAGATAAAAATGTATAATGTTATGGCGGTTCCCACAATATTGTATGGATGTGAAACTTGGGCTCCAGTGAAAAAACAGAAGGATAGAATACAGACGGCGGAGATGAGGTTCCTAAGACAAGTAAAAGGATATACAAGACTTGATAGAATAAGAAATGAAGATATAAGAAAATAATTGAAAGTACAGCCTTTATTGGATAAAGTCACGAATTGCAGACAGAAATGGATTGATCACATGGATGGAATGAGTAAGGAGAGATATCCATTGTTGGCAAGAAATTATCAAGCAAGAGGAAGACGTGATGTTTGAAGACCTAGAAGACGTTGGGCTGATGCATTATGAAGTCGGAACGGGCAATTGCCTAATCCTTGGAGTGATGATGATGATGATATTTTGTGGTATTTAATATACAATAATATAATTGATATCTTTCAATATTTCAATAAAGTTATTCTAAATTTATGGACTTGACGTATAAGAATATAATATTTTATAGCAACAATATTGCGTCTGTTGCCAATATTTTGTGTGGGGTTATTTGACAAGCTGTAAGTTTAGGGAAGTTGTTTTTTCCTTTTAAGATTGACATTTACCCAATCAGATTCTTTATTGAAGGAACAGCTTTACTTTACCCTTCCAAATTCTTCTCCTTTCAACCATCTGACATTTTTCTAAGATACTTTTGTCCTCTTGTAGTCTTTTCTTCCTGTCAAGATATTCAACGTATTTGGTAGTTCCGTTTCTTTAAAGAACTTTTGTGTTTAATTCTTGGAAATCTAAAGTTAATTTTGTCATTTACCTTTCACTGAAATTATTCCATTCATACTTAAAATATAACCTATGTATTAGTAATAATACATGAAAATTCCATTGTCATATGATAGTTTTAAATTCTGAGTTCACTTATTTAAGCGGGTTTATTTATTTTGGAATTTATTTCGAACTTACATATATATACAATTTTACATACTTAGGGGATTGAATGCACTTATTTAGGAACAAAATTAGACCATTCAGTAGATAACACAGTGGAAATTAAAAAGTAGAATCGCACAAACAAAACAAGCAATAAATGATTTAAACTCTGTTTGGTGGAGCAAAAATATTACAAAAAATAGAAAATTACAAATATATCATCATCATCATCATAGTACATTCACGAATTTAGGCCATTTGTAGACCTGTTTCGGCCTCAAGAGAAACACCATTCAAAAGTCTTTTGAGTGGACGTCCTGGTCTTCTTCTTCCTGCAGGTTGATATCTTAACATTTGTTTGGGTATTCTGTGATCTTCCATTCGATGAACATGTTGCATCCATCTTGACTTATAATCTGTATCAAACCACAATTCAGAGCATTTTAACATATGGTGCTGAAATCTGGCAAATTCCTGCCAGGGAAATGAAAAGAAGTTTAAGTACAGAAATGGATGTTTTAAGAAGATCAGCAGGAAAATATAGAATGAATAGAATAGGAAATAAAGAAATATGGGAAATTATGGGTGTACAAGAGGAGCCGAACATCATAACATTATAGAAAAGAAAACATTACACTGGTATGGTCATGTCAAAAGAATGCCAGAACAAAGATTGCCTAAAATTGTTATGGGATGGATCCCAATAGAAAGGAGGAAGATCGAAGAAAACTTGGATAGAAGGGGTACAAGCAGCTATGAATATCAGAGGATTGGAGGAAAATCAATGGATGGACAGAGAGGAATTGCGTTTGGTTTCCGGAAGACGGCGGCAGCTGCCATGATACCGGATGATGATGATGATAATGAGGTGTGAATTTTATTTCATTTTATATTTCTCTCTTTTTTTTTAATTTAAGATATTTACCTTCAGAAGTTTTATTTTTGATACACAAGAAAATATTACAATGGCTGGGAATGTGGAATAGTTTGGCACTTACAAGTAAACAAAGTTTAGAAAGATAGAAATTATTGTTTCATTGTTAGATAATATGTTAAATAATAATAATAATAATAATAATAATAATAATAATAATAATAATAATGATAATGATAATAAGTTAAGAAATTTCCCATGCTTAGAAGTCTATTGGCATTTTTTGTACAGAATCAGATGGGGCATTTCTCATTTCTAAACATTCTGAACTACAGTAATATAATGTACGGTTAAAAACTATAGAATAGTTACCTTGTAGGTCCGTCTCCTTAACTTAAGTTGTTTTAAAACTTTGTAGGCCTTTCGGGACTAGTCCCATCATCAGCAGAATGCATTAGGTCCGTACTTGTTGACCCTTGTTAAAGCACTGACTTGGTTGTGAGTATTTTGTATAGAGGATTGTGTGGACTGGGTGCGTTTTCATTAAGAATCAGGTTGTTGTCGATTTCTCTTAGAATTGCGATTTCCTCCAGTATATTTATCCTTGTTACAATGTTTTCTCTATGTAATATTATGAGGGTGTTATCGATGTTATGCATATGATGTGCGGCCTGAATTAACATGTAATTAAGTGAAAATAAAATATTACTAGTATTTGAGCAACAATAAAGCTAATAGGAAACTTTTTGGATCAAAGAGAGATGAACAAACAGGCGAATTGAGAATACTACATAACAGTGAGGTACTTAATCTTCATGGGACACCTGATGAAATGAGAAGAATTAAGTCTCGTAGACTGTGATGGGCAGTATATGTAGTAGAGATGGAATGAAAGAAGTGCATGGAAACTCCTTGTAGAAAAACCAGAGAGAAAGCGCCCAGTAGACAGCCCAAGGATGAGGAATGCCCTAAAAATTAACAGTACATAAGGTACATTTTAACAATAATATATAGGCTAAAATTAACAATAAATGGATTAATATTTTATAGAAATACACGGAGGAAATACAGAGGACATTGTTAATGTTTTGGTTAAATTGCTTCGAAGAGTGAGGAAATCCATTGAAGGTTGTTGTAAATTATTCTAACAATCTATAGTTCTATTTATAAGCTAGTATTTTCCTGTATGAATCATCAGTGAAGAGGGGCTGCACCTCTTCTTATCAACAGGGGGTCGATATGATTATTCTAGAAATTATTGAATTATACAATGAAAATAATCTTTCAGTAATAGATTTTGAGATCACTACAAATAAAAGAATTGATGAGGCTAGTGCTTGAATTAAGAAACATTTTAGAAAGGTCTCTGTTGTAAAAATATTTTTATGACTTGTTATTAGGGGGATAAATGAGAGTAAATTAATTTCTAATCCTATCCATGCTCCAAGTCAATAATTCTATGAGATTTTAATAAAGAGACCACTAATTAATGTGGTTATAAAAAGAATTTTAGTTGAATTATTAGAAATTAGAGAAGAGAGGCTCTTCCTCTATAAATGGGGTATGAACCCAATAGCTTAGATCTTTGTTTCCTAGTTATAATTTTGAAATTATGATCTTTCGTGTTGCAATCAACAGAATAAAAAAATATACACGCTATTTTAATCAAAATATAACAAATTTTTACTGAAACGTTTTTATGAAATATATGGAAAAACACATATACACCCATCCATCCCCTTTCCCCATACATACACACACACACACACATACTTTGAGTCAATTTGAAATTAGGGTGCATATTCCAGAGTGAGGGCTCTGGTTTGACAATATTTGGAGTGGTTGTTGAACAGTATGGGGTTGCAGGTTAACAAAAGAGAAGCGAGGGTGCAAGCGTGTATAAGGTAAGTGACACCCATTGTTGTGCACATGGTATTCTGATTCCATTTTCATGTCTCTTGCATATTCAGTCTCTTCAATCTGCTGCTTGCTAAAAGTCAGTGTGACGCACAATGTGCGAAAATGATCTTCCTCGCATCAATAAAAACCTTCAGCGTTCTTCCAAAGAACGTAGGCTTCAACGACAAAGTCATGATGCCAAATAATTCAAACTTGGAACAATTGTGTAGCAGAATATAAGTTCTTATTTCGTGTCATATAATCTTCTCCTTCTTCTTCTCCCTTTCAAGTATTAGGCCAAGGCCTGTTAAGATCCTATAGAACATTTTCCTTCCAGCGTTTCATAGAACGGCCCAGAGATCTTCGTGCTCTTGGTATATAATTATAAGCAGCTTTGGGGATCCGATTTGAACTCATAATTTCAAGATGGTGTTTCCAATTTAGTTGGTACTTTTTAATAGTCCGCGCCGTAGCCGAGCGGTTAAGGTAGGAAGCCTTGCCGCAGAGCTACGGGACTTGCGCTGGTTCGAGTCTCCATGGGGGAAGAAATTTTCTCATGGTATTTCGGCCAGTATGGGACCGGTGCCCACCCAGCATCGTGAGGCAATTGGGTAGCTACAATAAGTAGCGGCTCCAGGTTGAGGAACCAGCTATAACGGCTGGGGGACTCGACATGCTAACCACATGTCACCCCTACACTGGCTGTTGATCATCTACCTCTGTGATTGACACATGTGGATGTGAAGGGCCAGCAGCCGGCTGGTAAAAGGGCAACCGCTGAAAAGTGGAAAGACCCTCAATCGGATCGGACTTTTTAATATAATCCAAAATTGGCGTAGTCTTCAATTCTTTTAAGATATCGGTGTTCCTTTTCCGATCCCATCTGGTGTAACCTGCTGTTCTGTGACGCATATACTAGTTGAATAATAAACAACACTTTGTTTATGTCACAAACTTCATCTTTTAATTCTTAAAGACTTCGAGACTTCAACGTAATCTTAACCATCATAATTACCTATCAGAACATATTTAATCATCCAGTCTACAGAATTACCTGATACATATTACACAACATGCCGGAAGCAAATACTTACTTACTTACTTACTTACTCACTGGCACTATCGAACCCGTAGGTTCATGGCCGTGCGGACATAAGCTCTCCATACATCCCTATCCTGAGCTAATGCTTTCCAATCATTCCCTGTATAATCTACTTCCCTCAAATCATAGTTAATGTTGTTCTCCCACCTCATTCTTGTGTCTACCAACCGGGCGTTTTCCTTCTGGCTTTCCTACAAGAAGTTTCCATGCACGTCTTTCATTCCCCATACGCGCAATATGTCCTGCCCATCGCAGTCTATGAGACTTAATTGTTCTTATTATATCTGGCTTCCTATAAAGACCATGTAGTTCATGGTTCTGTAGTCTTCTCCATTCACCTGTCTGTTCATCTCTCTTTGGTCCAAAAATTTTCCTAAGTACTTTATTCTCAAATACTCGTAATCTCCTTTCCTCCCTTAAAGTAAGAGTCCATGTTTCGCACCCATATAATATAACTGGTAGAATAACAGTTTTATATATTTTCAGCTTAACGTTTTTTGAAAGGAGTTGGGACATCAAAAGTCTCTGCAATGCATAATAGCATGCATTTCCAGAATTGAGCCTATGTTTAGTTTCTTTGTGCATCTCATTCCTATTTGTGATTATTGTTCCTAGGTATTTGAATTCAGCCACTTCCTCAAAATTTCCCTCATTTGTCATTAGCTGTCCATTTCCATTATATACTGAATTTCTACGTGTGACCATATATTTAGTTTTACTGATATTTATTTCCAGTCCTAATTTCTTAGTGTTACTCAATAGTGTGTGCGTGTTGGCCTTTAGTATCTCCTCGCTATCGGCCAATAATACTACATCATCAGCATAAACTCACAGCTTATTAACGCCATTCAGTTGTAAGCCTTCCTCATTCTCTAAAGATTTAATGGCATGCTCTAGTCTACAGAATTACCTGATACATGTTACATAACACGCCGGAAGCACATTAAAACTGTAATTTTTATTGTAATCTATTCTATTTCATTCACAACCAATAACGATTTGGAAATTAAACTACATTCAGGAGGAAGAAAAGGCATTCAAAATGAGATGTCTGCTCTGGGCACTATTTGAATAGTACATTTAGCTGTGTTGTACTGGTGCAATTGGAAGAGTGAGTAACACGAATGGTGTAGGGATTTGATGATGCAGCGAACAAATTTTATTTTAGTTACTAATTTAATGTAGGGCCAGTGGCAATATTTGATTCCATCATCACATTTCAAACAGCTTTTAGAAATGTTATGGTTTATCGTGAACACTAATGGACGAGCAACGCACATTCAAAAGTGTCAGAGTTCATTCTTTGTTTTAATATAAAACCCTTTTATTTGGTCTACTTAGTAGTAAATTATAAAATATTAGACATCCATTACATTGATAGCTATTTCTAATTACCTCCATTAAAAAAAATATATTTATGAATGATGCATGCTGATTTCGTCCGTACAATAAAAGTTCACTATATTAATATTTGAGATTAATATTTTTATTTTCATAAATTAACTGTCCGGGTTTCGTATTCAAAAACTAAAATTATGGCTTTTCAGGGTAAAGTGCCAGTCAGAGCAAAAAACATTAATCAATAATGAAATAATAGAACAGATAGCACACACTTTAACTATCTTGGTTCAGATATAACATATAGCTGCGATTGGGATATACATAATAAATTAAACCGATATGAAATTATGTGTGGCACCTTAAGAAAAACCCTCCGAAAGACTCGAAGAGAAACTCAGCTCAGGTTTTATAAAATTATGGCTGTTCCTGTTCTTTTTATATGGATCTGAATATTGGATACATACAAAAAAAAAATCTCACACATTCAAGCAACTGAAGTGAAATTTTTAAGATCCGTAAAAGGATGTACACGCATGGATAGATTACACAATGAATCAATAAGAAATGAACTGGATATATTTTTAATAGTCGATAAACTAAGAGCACATATACCAATGGAAAGAACATTTAAACAGAATGGACAATACAAGATTACCCAAAAAAGATCAACACCTACAAACCACATGGGAAAAGATCTTTGGGACGGCCTAGGAAACGATGGACTCGAGACCGGAGCAGGTCGCATTCACTTAATCCTGAAAAGGAAGTAGAAGAAGAAGAAGATAAATTAACTATTTGGATCACCGCTGGGGCCCAAATTCGACTCTCGGTCAGTCCAAGTGGGTTTCATGGTGGACAAAACAGAGCTTGGGCAGGTTTTTCTCGGGGTTTTCTCCCATTTTTCCCTGCCACAATTTCATTCCACCATTTATCCATACTCCTCTCATACATTTCGTTTCATTTCTTAATAATATTGTCGAGTAAAACTTGGAACACCCATATATATTTTATTTATTACTATAGCCTATACAAAGAAACATTAATTAAATTGACTATTTAACTCATGCCCCAAATGGGAGTCAATGACCAATCACGTTTCAATGATTTCTGTTTTACAACCAATCAGAGTCGTGTTTCACCAAATATTTATCAGTGTTATAATTACCATATTAAAGAAAGCTGCTCCTTACAATATTGCGTTCCTTTGGCAATAAATAGTATGATCTGGTTGCAGTGATAAACAAATGAAGCAGTAGAAGCGTACCTATCGTTTCTCATTTGTTTTCAAACATCGCCGTTTACATTAAATATATAAATATTTTAAAATAACTATAGTTAAATAATGATTTGTGAGTAAACAGCTTAATTTTATTCGTTAAATAGTCCTAACAAATGCCACTCTTGATTTCCAAATTCTCTAGATAAATTCACTCCTCACTTCGTGAGTCGTGAATTTATCGATAATTTGGAAATCACTCGTGGCATTACTTATGATAAATGTACGTCTCATAGTTTATATTATTTCCTTTATAACTAGGCCAAAATTAAATGTGAAAATAATTTTTGTTAGTATTAGTATAATTATTATAAAATTAATTACAAAAATGTATCAATAGTATGACAAAAGAAAATAACGATTTGTATGTTTTTAAATTGTACTCTTCTAGTGATCTACATGTCAGGGACTGTCAATCGCTATCATCATTTAAATCCAAATTAACTGATATCTTAAGTTCGACACAATGGAAACATTAACTGCATAACAACTATATAGAGCATTCCATTAATTAACCATCTAGGAAGCTACTTACTTTATTTTATATCATTTTAATTTTATTATATTCTATGTTTTTGTTAGTATTAGCTAGTATTAGATCACATGATTATTGTACTTTGTTTAGTCTGTATTTTAATAATATCTTAAAATTGTAATATGTACGTAATTTTTGTATAATTTTACTATTCGCTGGTTGTGTGGAAGAGAAGGCCTTATGGCCTTAACTCTGCCAGCTGAAATAAAGCATTATTATTATTATTACATTTTAAACCATAATTTTATCTCTCTCTCTGTCTCTCTCTCTCTCTTTCTCTCTCTCTCTCTCTCTCTCTCTCTCTCTCTCTCTCTCTCTCTCTCTCTCTATATATATATATATATATATATATATATATATATCCATCCATCCATCCATCCATAGTAATTCTGCCCAAAGGCAGGTCCTTCACTGCAATCATAGCATTTTCATGCTATGCTTGCAGCTTTACTAGGGAATTGTAGGTGTGGTAGCTTCCCGTTGCTTTCCACACATATATAAACTAATTGAATTGAAAGGTATTATTGGCATTAATTATATAAAACAAAATACCTTAATTAAAAATATATAAAATGGAACAAATATTTAATTATGAGAATAATATGTAAACGGATACAATTTGTATTATATTGTAAAATTAATAATAGACTAAACTTAATACGTTATTTTTAATAATGACAAATAATTACAAATCACTTTGATATCCATCCATAGTAATTCTGCCCGAAGGCAGATCCTTCACTGCAATCATAGCATTTTCATGCTATGCTTGCAGCTTTACCGGGGAATTGTGTAGGTGTGGTAGCTTCCCATTGCTTTCCACACCGGTGAAGGATGATGGTGATGTTGATAATGATAAGGATGATGTTGATGAAGATGATGGCCATATGATTTCGGGGACCGTTTGGGCCTTAACGTTTTCCTGACATTTGTCTTACAGGTGAGGAAAACCCCCGATAAAAACCTCACCCAGAAAAACTGCCCCGATCGGGGATCGAACCCGGGCCCGCTGCGTGACAAGGCAGCACGCTACCTCGAGACCACAGCGGTGGACCAGTTTGATATAATGACATTAAATTTGAAGTAAAAATACTTCATTTGTATAGGAATGTACAGATTGTCAGGCATAATAATTACTGGCATAATATATTTGTATTAATACTTAAATTGATGATATTCCATTATATCGCCTTCAATGTCTCATATTTATTTTCAATATTTAACAGAACATTAGTTTTTGGATAGATAAATATCCAATGGAAGTTCATTTAGTCCCTATTTAGATATTTTTCGCTGTGCTATTGTTTGCGTATTTCGTATTTTATTTTATAATATCCATAAATCCTGGACTTACACACACATTAGTTTTGATAATATGAAATTATGATTTTTGTAAAAGCATTAATAAATTTAGTTCATAATGCAACAGTTTTTGTAGGTTATCTTAGTTGTTGTTCTCCATACACAATATTCACATGACGATACATTTCAGTGAATGTGTCTATTCGTTAGTTAGTTTATTTGTATCTCCATATGAAATCATTTCGAAATGTAATTCCTTAGAATCAAGGAGTTCGACAAGGGTACACATTATCGCCTACATCCTTTAATATATATTTTGACGATGTTATACGAAAATGGAAAAAATCGAGTCCAATAGGAATACAAATTAATAAGTAAATGTATATGGATATTTTAATGTATGCAGACGATCTGGTGATTATACTGAAGTCAGAGGCTGATTTAGAAAGAGCCATTTACATGTTGAATCAATTAGGACTCTATTATAATCTCAAAGTCTCAACTAAATTATGGCTTTTCAGGGCAAAGTGCCAGTCAGAGCAAAAATAGTGATCAGTAATGAAATAATATGAAAGATAGCACACTTTAGCTATCTTGGTTCAGATATAACATATAGCTATGATTGGGATATACATAATAAATTAAACCGATATCAAATGTTGTGTGGCACCATAAGAAGAAACCTCCGAAAGACTCGGAGAGAAACTCAGCTTAGGTTTTATAAAATTATGGCTGTTCCTGTTCTTTTATATGGATCTGAATCTTGGGTACTTACAAAAAATATATCTCACACATCCAAGCCACTGAAATGAAATGTTTAAGACGTACACGTATGGATAGATTACACAATGAATCAATAAGAAATGAACTGGAGATATTTTCAATAGTTGATAAACTAGAAGAGCACAAATACCAATGGAAAGAACATTTAGACAGAATGGACAATACAAGATTACCCAAAAAGATCAACACCTACAAACCACATGGGAAAATATCTTTGGGACGGCCAAGGAAACGATGGACTTGAGACCGGAACAGGTCGCATTGACCTAATCCTGGAAAGGAAAATAAGAAGAAGAATTCCTTGGAATAAATTCCAGTCTATTGCTGCGGTCTCGCGGTAACATCGTTGTCTCGTACGTAGCGAGTCCGGGTTCGATCCCGGGGCGGGGCAAGTTTCCTGGATGAAGGTGTTTTTTACAGTTATTTCTCACTTTTAAGACAACTTTTAGGAAACGCTAAGGTTCAAACGGTCCTCGAACATCATATATCCATCATAATCAGCCATGTCATATTCGCCTTTGGCATGGATCTGAGCGTGAATGACGTCTCTTGTTTTAAATGTTCGTGATGTTTAGGAAGTGGCCATAGCATTGAGTTAATAATTTATTCTGGGAGATCTTCCATGGGCTTGTGTGGTCAAAAAAGTAAGTGTGCGATCCAGAATTTCAAATTCTCTGTCAGTATGTCGTGTTGGAGTGGCCGGTTGGAGTGGGAACGTATATATAGAGGCGAAGTTAAAATAAGGTAGAGAGAGAAAGAGAGAAATCTAGCAAGAAAAGTATGCCACATAATGCAAAATTAAGTAGGCTATCATTAAATAAGAATAAGCTAAAATATATGTGAAAACGAATATCTTTGAAATTCACATTGCGTTAAAAGAAGGAGATACACTATATCCTCTGCTATTCAAATTTGTCTTGGAGCATGCCATGAAATCTTTGGAGAATGGTATTAATAGGCAGTTAGTTTATTCTGATGATGTAGTATTATAGAGCGATAACGAGGATATACTATGAGCCAACACACGCACGCACGCACACACACACACACAAACATACACAAACACACGCACGCAAGCGCGCGCACACACACTCACATTCACACTCACTCTCACACACACACTCACACTTACAGTCACACTTACACTCACACATTCACACTCTCTCACACACTCACTTACACTCACACACATTCACACTTACATGCACACTCACACTTACACGCACACTCACACATTCACACACTCACACACACTCACACGCACACTCACACATTCACACACTCACACACACTCACACTCAATCTCTCTCACATACACTCACACTCGCACTATCTCTCACACACACTCACACTCACACACACTCACAGTTACACTCACACTCACGCACTCACACTCACACACGCTCACAGTTACACTCACACACTCCCACACACTCACGCTCACGCACTCACACTCACACACACCCACAGTTACACTCACACACTCACACTCACGCACTCACGCACTCACACTCACACGCTCACGCGCACACGCTCAAACTCACACTCACCCATACTCACACAGGTCAGATACTTGCTCTGCATGCGATGAATTCAAAGCAAAAAAGCAGTCTCTACTTGCAAGGAATCTTAACGATAGTAGTACTGCTGAAGAAGTAAATAAAGAAATTAAGCGGCTAGAAACTCTTAATTTATTACATAAGAAGAAAGCTGAAGTCTTCTATCAACGGAACGTGAAGCAAAAATTAAAACTAGGCAAAGTCATGAACATGCGGCAATATGCATAGATTTCATGAAAAATCTTCTATTACCTAATATCAACACAAATTGTGTATACTACAATCGACAACTGTCTTTTTACGTTTAATGTGCATGTTCTCGCTTCTGGAGAAGTGTACTTTAATACGTACGATAAGACCATAGCAAAAACAGGAACTGATGAAGTTGCATCGATGTGGTTTGACTTTTACTTTCATCATCTGGACTCTTCAGCTCGACATTTGCACATTTTTGTGATTCTTGCCCCGGGCAAAATAAAAATTGTCATTGTTCGCCTCATCCAAGCTATGGTTCTTAAATACAAGATATCTGAATCAATCAAAGTAACCTTTCCCATTAGAGGCCACAGTTACATGGAATGTGACGAAGATATGGGTTTAATAAATCAAAGAGCCCACATTGAAACAACCAGCGATTGGAATGAGCACATCAGAAGTAGTCGTGTGAAACCATCTCCCTTCAGTGTCATCAAGTGTTGCCAAGATAAGTTCAAGTTGTGGTCTTCATTTCTCAGTAAAGAATACAGGAACAATAGTCCAATGAAAATAAGAGAAATACGAGAAATTGTAGTTGACAGAACTTCTTCTAGAACTATCAACAGTCGCACCACTTACAATGGCTCCTGGGAGTCCTATGTTATTGTTGACAAACAGTGCCATGCACAAAATGAAAATCAGCCAGATCATTCGTATTCAAGTTTAATTCCACTCTCCAAGGAAAAATACGACGACCTCCAATCCTTGAAAAAATTCTGTTCTGAAAATGGGCAAATCTATTTTTCAAGATTACTCATAATCAACAATGAGTAACTTCGTGTAGAAAATACATTAATTTTATATTATTATATTTTATAAGGAAAACAGTTATGTTTAATGTAACAGTTATATATAACATTTTGTAAATTAAGTGGACTATGATTGTTTTTGTTTGCAAACATGTGCACCTTGACTTTCCATTGTTGAAAAACAGGACTGTAAAATACATGACACTTATTTCGAAAGAAGAGTCTGTTCGAAAAACACCTTGAGAACAGTTCTGGAAAAAAAAAAGTTTTCTGTATGTCTAAAGCGCTTAATCTGCTGCGTTTCTAAACTTCAAATTAAATTATTTCAAATTATTAAAAAGAGGACTCTCATTGTTTTTCCTTGTACTCTTCAATTGTTATTTACAAAATATTTTGATTCAATCTATATTCAACGATTGAAATATAAAATGTACAAGATAGAAAAGTCAGATTGAAAAAAAAAAACTCTTAACCCTTTAATTGGCAAAACACTAAATTCTCGTGCCAGTTCTTTAAATGACGACTGGGGGAATTAACTTAGGAAATATGGTAATAAAAACAGTAGCCTTTTCAGATGACCAGATGTTAATAACAAAAACAGAGACGAACTACAAACAGTGCTATATAAACTAAATGAAACATCAAAAAAATACAACATGGAAATATCATTAGAAAAATAAAAAAAAACAGTGGCCATCAAGGGCGCTCATCCAGTTCGGACAAAGATAATATTAGAAAATAAACCAATAGAACAAGTGGAAAGATATAACCTCCTAGGTTGCAAAATATCATACACAGCGGAAACAGATATAAATAACAAAACTAAATAAGTTTAATTATATTACAGGAAAACTAAAAAGAAATTTGAAAATAAAGCCAGGAAAGACTCTATAATGAAATTATGCAAGACAATGGCAGCGCCTATTATTACTTATGGATCCGAAACATGGACAGTGACATCACAACAATCTGCCATAATACAATCTCCTGAAATCAGATTCGTCAGACCAATAGCAGGATACCAAAGAACAGACAATAAACATAACACAGAAATAAGACAACAACTAAAAGTAGAGGAATTAAACACAACAATAGAGAAATAAAGAACAAACTGGAAAGAACACTTAGCAAGGATGACTAAGAATAGAATACCAAAAGCAGCATACAGCTATTCACCACGAGGAAGTAGTAGTTTGGGAAGACCAAAGAAAGTAAATGAAAGAGCAGCATTTTGGAGCCGGAACAGGCTAGTAAATAAGCCTAAACCGTGAAGAAGAAGAAATTATTTTAAAAGTGCCGGACGGCACTGGAAACGAAAATCACGCGTGGCTAATTATGTATATTGTGTAATTCGACACACATTTAAATTATTACTAATCTTTTGTTTTCTTCTGATTTAGTAATAAAACTAAATAAATTGAACCAATTGATGTATCCTATAGAATACATTGCCAATTAAAGGGTTAATGATATAGAATAATTTAGTTCTCGAGAAAAAATAATTATTTAACAACATTTGTCTGTATAAGCGTGACATAAAAGTGCCAAGATAGTGCTAGCTAGTTATTATTTATGTTAATAATAGTTCCTAAATGGAATCTTTCTATATGGCAAATGGTAGGAACTAAGATGCATATTCCATGAACAGTTCATACCTTTTGTGATTTTTGCATGATGTAAATTAGTTTTCTTGTTGTTCCAAATTATTTCAACCTGAAGTATAATTAAACATTACAAAAATATTGTAACATGTTACACTGAACTGTTAATTTATCTATAAGAATATTTAAGATAATAACAGTAATAAAATTAGAAATGCTCCAGTAACATTCAATGATTCCTCCTCGAGAATCACTCGTACCAATTTAGTCGACAAAGCAAGCAACATGATTTGGTGTTCTGACCACAATATCAGGAGTTCATTTACTGTCTTGTTTCCACACCTTCAGCCAACTTCACAGGGTCGTTTGATACATTTACCTTTCATGTACATTTTAAAAAAAATAATTATTTTCTGCAAATCAAAGAATAAAAAATTAATCCTTCAAAGATATTCCATAGAAAGGTATTATGAATTAGAAGTACGGAAAACAGAGAAACATGTTATAAAATCAACTTTGAAAAATTACGTTTACAAAATATTATGTCAACTGAATATAAACTTAATATTTAAGCAACAGTCATACTTACACTGCAGATTATATATGTGTTTAACTATTGCTCAACAAAACACAACTTGAAATAAAATTACATACGGTTTTTACGAGTATATTCAATTGAAAATATATTGAAGGAAAAACTATTATATAGGAACTAATTTCTGATTACAGCTGTAATTTTATATTTCTGTCGCTAGACGTTCTACTAACTGACATAAGTGACGGATTGTCGGACAAACTGCAGCGTGTCCATAATATGTGTATCAGATTCATATTTAATGTTCGAAAATACGATCACATTTCTCCATTATTCCACGAATTGTCATGGCTACATCTAAAAGAGAGAAGAAAATCGCACTGTCTAATTCTCCTATTTAAGATCCTACATATACCTCGATTCCCAATTATTTATCATCCGTTTCCAGTATCTATCCTCAAACCATAACTTAAACACAAGATCACAACATAGTCTCTTACTTAATATACCGCAACATAGGACATCACATCACTCCATGTCATATACCATCTCCACTTCTCGCAACTGGAATTCCCTACCACAAGAAATAAGGGCTGCCGGACATTGGCATCTTTTAAAAGAAATCTAAATTTATATTTGCTCTAAACTCGACTTCATTATTATCCAGTGTAAGATATATATATATTAATTGGTGTTTCCCGTATAATGTATCATATTTATATTATTATTATTATTATTATTATTATTATTATTATTATTATTATTATTATCGTATCATTATTGTTATTACCCTATAAAATGTTGTTTGTACATGACATTTACATTGTTACATTTATTGTATCTTTAAGTGTTTATAATTAGTATAGTGTATATCTATATTTGTCGAATATTTATTTGTATTTGTACTGGTTGAGTGGAAGAGAGGGCCTTATTGCCTTAACTCTGCCAGAATAAATAAAGTATTATTATTATTATTATTATTATTATTATTATTATTATCAATTTACGCAGAATATAATTCATAGGTTCTTCATATAAATGTAAAACACCACATTCATCTTCAAGTTGGTAATTAACTTAATACATGGTAAATCAGCTGTAATTGTGATATTTCAAAATGGAGGTCTTCTGGTAATGTGATGTAGAGATTTAAATCAAATAAACATGACCCCACGTAAATAGATGTTTGGCGTAAATAGTTCAATATGAGAAGTTTTATAGAAATGCAATTTAGAAATGTAAATAAAAAATCATCACCCACATAAGTACATATTGTTTAGCGTAAAATTGGATGAAGTTGTAGTTAACGTACATCCCTATCCTTGTATTAACAAACGTTTCACAGTGATTCGTCCAAAAGAGTCTGGAGGATGATTTACCTAAAATTATTAAGTGAAATAGTACCTGGATGTTGCATTCGAACTGCAGATCCATCTTCGTACGCCTCAAATGAGCACCACAACCTGAAATATTATTACATATTATAATATTACTGCCTTCCATGACATTGGAATTATAATAATAAAAAAATATTCGCTACCTCTAAATCGATAAAATTACTCTCAAACCGAATAATGCACCAATAAAACGATCGCATTAGCCTAAACCGGCAAATTTATCTCTAATCCGATCAAATACCCGCTAAATTGATAATTACGATATAAATTTATGATTATTTTTCTTTTTAGTTATTTAAATAATCATAAAAACACATTTAATTCGTCTAGGTGTAGAAGCGCTTGCAGTACTTTATATGTTTTTAATTCAAGCAGAATTTAGGATGAACGATTTTTCCCGCATAGAATGAATTGAACAAACCCGCAATGGATATCCTGCAGGCAGAAATTAAAATTTTAATTGGTATAGCTAGAAACATATTTGCCGTATGTACACTAGAATTATAAAAATTGAACTTCGAAATAAGAGAAATTTAATCTTACCTCAGTTGGCATTAGAGTGTATCACAACAGTCATCTCATTGTTACAAAGTGGCAACTTGTTAGAAAAATCTTTGGAAATTAATACTAGCATTGTTTTTAAAAATGAGATGAATTAAGGCGGATTCTTGAATTATACGTATCGTGCAAATATAGTTAAAAGAAGGTAAAGAAGAAAATATTTTGAGACCTACAAAAGGCTAAAAAAAAAACAAGCCCAAAAACTCGAAAAAGGACAAAATGAATGACAAAATCTTTTTTTTCGTACTTACAATACAAAAAAAAGTAGGCCTATATACTCCTATATGTATTATGTTGGACATCGTTTTAAACATAAAATTTAAAAAAATCCTCACCTTCCGAGCCCTAATTCTTATTATAATAACAATGGTACTAACGGTTTGCCCAGCTATACCCCTAGGCAATCAGGTAAATTTTTTGTGTCCCTATACTAATACCCCCCTAAGGACCTGGGGTTTGCAACCGGTTCTACTCCCACGGACCGGATCTTCACCTGCCGAAACAGGTGTAGACCACTGTTAGTCTACCCGTCCCTGGTAAGCATTTCATCGATTCATTCTTGTTTCTTGATCTCGACCTGCAGTTTCACTTCAATATCCTGAAAAACAAGAAAGGCCTCGTGTCAGCACAACACTCGGAGGTCCAGAAACTTAAAATATTATAGAAAGTACTACTCTGATCCACAAGACTCTATTGTACAAAATTTGGAATTCTTGTGAGTCAAGAATTGTCTTATACCTTAACTAAAACTTCATTCAGTTTTACGCCAAAAAATATCTGCTTATGTGGCGTGATGTTCTTTTTTTATTTATATCTCTGTCCACCGCTCTGGTCTCGAGGTAGCGCGATGCGTTGTCACACAGCGGGCCCGGGTTCAATCCCCTGTCGGGACAGTCTTCCTGGGTGAGGTTTTTTCAGGTTTTTCCGTCAGCTGTAAGACAAATGTCAGGAAGCTTAGGGCCCAACGGTCTCCGAAAATCATCCGGCCTTCATCATCATCCTTATCACCATCCTTCACCGGTGTGGAAAGCAACGGGAAGCTACCACACCTAAAATTCCCTAGTAAAGCTGCAAAGCATAGCATCGAAATGCTATGATTGCAGTGTAAGACCTGCCCTCGGGCAGAATTACTATTGAATGGAATATTGCATTTCTATAAAACCTCTCATTTTAAGCATTATGATATGACAGAGCAAGGATGAAGATGTTGTACTATTGGTAGCTGCAAACAGAATTAATTACCATGTAATATGTTTTTTTTTTCTTTTTTAGGAAATTTTCAAATGAATATACAAAAAACCTGTATGGGATTTTTGTTTGAAGTTGTGTTTTCTTTATACACCATTGTTCTGCATATTAATAAATATATGTAATATATAAAAATGTTTTATATTTAACTGTCTATAAAATGACCCCGTTTTCACCATAAAGTTCATGCAGTCAACTTATGTATTGCGTAACGAAATCGTCAATCTTTGCCTTTTTGCATCCGATCCAGGCTATAATATTCTTACCAACGAGTTCCTCTACTTTATTTTCCCAAACAGTTCCTCTACATTTTTTGCTTCCTCATATAATTTATTTTACACACTCATAGCGCTGGGGATTGTTTGAATGACTTCCATGTACTATTGTTTTCAATCTCACCATCTTTTTTTTTCTTTACTGCATCAGTTTTGTTTTCAAAGTTAGTTTCCTAGAAAGATAAAAGTTATAACTGATTAGTACATTTTCACAGTTATTGTGGTAATTGTATAATTTCTTCTTCCTATCTATGTAAAACATAATAGCAAATTATGAACATTGTGATGAAGATTCAGAATTCAAATAATTTGCTAGAGTAAAAAGCAGAAATTAATTAGCCTATGCGTAGGATCAACTATCGAAACGCATGATATAGTCTGTATTATAGATGACGGAGACTTGTCTCAAAATCTCTCAAAATGTTAAATTAATAATATGTAAAATGGCGATTCTACAAGTTCTACATTAAATAGATACAAAACTGTTCTCTTACTTTAAGACATAGGAAAATGTGGGTATTTGAGAATAAAGTGCATATTGACCAGATGCATATGGACAGGTGAATGGAGGAAACAATCTAACTGTGAGCTCCATGATCTTGATAGAAAACCAGATATAATATGAGGAGTTAAGTTTTGTAGACTCCGGTGAGCAAGACATGTGGGAGATAGAGATAACATAATTGATGTCATAATAACAAAGTGTATCGGTGGAACGTAGCTATGAATTATGGATATAAGAGGATACCCATCTTGAACTGTACTAGCCGCCAATATTTGTTTTCTCACAACTAAACTGGATACATGCGATTTAATTAAAAAAATCATTAAGACAAATTTTGAAAATGAGCAAAATCGGACTATGTATTGAACGCATTTCTTGCACGATAGACTGGCCGATGTAGCGTAGGCTGTTCCCATAAGTTATAATCTATAGTCATGTGTGAATATTATATAAAAACTATAAAGAGCATGGCGAGACAGTCTCATGGGGAATTTGAACCAGTGCTACACTAATGCATGATGTATTTATCCGCTCGGTTATGTTCAGTCCAAAATCAAAATCTGGACCTCCAGATTGGGTGTTTTATGAGGGGTCTGTAATCCTTCCATGTAAAACATAACTCAAAAGTATAACAACCGGACTGATTTATCGAAATTAAAAAAAATATATAAAGTAATAATATTAGCTGCCACTAGCCGTGGCCCATGTCTCAATACCGTTCTAACTACGTAAAACAAACTTACAGTTTTCTTCCTACAGTAAAAAACGTTATCTTTTGCATAGACAAATGTTGCCATTTTCAGGCCATGTACAATTTTATTGTTTCTTGGTTACGGCCGAACAAACGGTTGAAAGAAAATAAAGATAATCACGTCACCAGTTACGTCATGTTTTAACAATAAAACGAGAAGAGAGATAAACATTTACCAAACAAGAAAGTAACATCTAAGCAGTTGATATAATTTTTTTAAGAAGAATAAATGGGTGTATCAGATAAGAATGGACTTGATGAGAAACGATGATATTCGTGAATAACTGCAGATCTATTCCATAAAACAAAGTACTTATAATAAGAAAGAGTGGAAAGAACATGTAGAAAGAATGGTAGAGGGAAGTTTACCAAAGATAATCTTACATTATTTTCCGAGAGGAAGAAAGGGATTTGACGTCCTTGGAAGAGAAGTTCTTAGATCTATTAGTGACGACGGAACAGGATGTGAAGGAGAAGAAGAGATACAAATCAACAGAATGCCAAAAATTATTTCAATCATTAGACGTGATTATGTTCATTAAGTTACGTCTATTTTCAGGAGAGAAAAAAAATGCTTATATTTAATGCCTGGCAGTTTATCATCTCTATATTCACCCTATGTCAGAGACTGACGCGATTTAAAAAAAAAAAACAAGCTAATTATATATGATGATCTTGAAGATCTCCGGGCTGTAGTCTGTGGTCTCGAGGCTTGAATTTCCCCAACGGTTCGCCAGAGACTTCGTCTGGCATCCTCAAGGGTTGTCACGCAGTCTCTGGCGAAACATCGGCGAATTTCAAGCCTCGATACCACGGCCAACAGCCCGGAAATCTTCTTCAAGATCATCATAGCAACTTCGGCCGTGAATGCATAAGTCAATACAAACTGATTACTTTATTAACTAACGGAAACACCTCATAAGACTATAATTTTAAGCTGATGTCTGATATATAATCGATTCATTACATCACTCACACACTCACACTCTCACGTACACACTCACACTCACACACTCACACACACTCACACCCACACTCACGCTCACACTCACACACCCACAGTTACACTCACACACTCACAGTTACTCACACTCACATACACTCACACACTCACAGTTACACTCACACTCACACACTCACACTCTCACATACACACTCACACACTCACACACACTCACACTCACACTCACACACACTCACACCCACACTCACACCAACACTCACACTCGCACACACTCACACCCACACTCACACACTCACACACTCACACACTCACACACTCACACACACTCACTCACACACACACTCACACACACTCTCACACACACACTCACACTCACACCCACACTCACACCAACACTCACGCCAACACTCACGCTCACACTCACACACTCACAGTTACACTCACACTCACTCACACTCGCACACTCACACTCACACACACTCACACTGACACCAACACTCACGCTCACACTCGCACACTCACAGTTACACTCACACACACACACACTTGAATAACACCAAGAAATTGAGACTGGAAGTAAACATCAATAAAACTAAATATGTGTTCACACATAAAAATGCGTTATATAATGGAATTGGACAACTAATGATTATAGTAAAACTTGATCTTGATTAGAATCTACAAGTTTAAGATTTTTACCTCTATTTTTACTGATGAACTATTTACTATGTATATTTACTGTCATTTATACTCACAGAATATATACAAAAGTATACGTATCGTTTTGAGCTGATTCTTTTCATGCACTGAAAGCTTTAGATAAATTTAGTGAACAGCCAATGGTGAAGTAAACTAGTTGTTTTTTGAAAATATTAATATTCTATTTGGATGCGTGCCCTGTCATGCTGGTACTCCAGGCAATGAACAAACTGATGTGGCAGTTAAATCATCCATTACACAAAATACGTGGCATTTTATTTTAAATAATTTCTACAAAAGTGTCGTAAGTTTAAAGAGTACATAGAATTAAAAAAAAAAAGTGAATTTAAAAATATTCCTCTGGCTTGGAATACACTGTCACTAACTAACTCACTGGCTCTATCGAACCGGTAGTTCATGGCCGCGCGTACATACGCTTTGTATACATCCCTATCCTGAGCTAATGTTTTTCAATCATCCCCTGTATAATTTACTTCCCTCAAATCATGGATGTTATTCTCCCACATCATTCTTGGTCCACCAATTGGACGTTTTCCCTCTGGTTTTCCTACAAGAAGCTTCTATGAACCTCTTTCATCCCCCATACGTGCCACACATCCTGCCCATCGCAGTCTACGAGACTTAACTATTCTTATTATATCTGGCTTCCTATAAAGACCATGTAGTTCACTATTATATAGTTGTCTCCAATCACCTTTCTGTTCTTTTGTTGGCCTAAAAAATTAGCTAAGAACTTTATTCTCAAATACTTGTAATCTTATTTCCTCCCTTAAAGTAAGAGTCCATGTTTCACATAATATAACTGGAAGCATAACTGTTTTATGTATTTTCAGTTTAACGTTTTTTGAAAGGAGTTGGGACGGCAAGATTCCCTGTAATGTATAATAGCATGCATTTCCAGAATATAGCCTAATTCTAATTTCTTTGTGCATCTCATTCCTATTTGTAATAATTGTTCCTAGATACTTGGATTCAATCACTTCTTCAAAATTTCCTTCATTTTCCATTAGTTGTCCATTTCCATTATGTAACGCATTTCTGTGTGAGCATGTATTTAGTTCTATTAATGTTTACTTCCAGTCCCAATACACTATCACCAAAGAGTAGTAAAAAGAAGGAAGTAATATTGTAATATTTTAACTCTGTTTATGATTTTTATAACACTTAAATAGTTTTAATATTACTTATATATATATATATATATATATATATATCCATAGTAATTCAAAAGAGGCACAATATTTCTGTTGACAACGCTGACAATCAAAAACACAACCTCGAGTTGGATTTGGAGTGACTATTTAGCGAATAATACAACAACAGAAGCTAAAAATAATTATCCATCCATCCATCCATCCATAGTAATTCTGCCCGAAGGCAGGTCCTTCACTGCAATGATAGCATTTTCATACTAAGCTTTGCAGGGGAATTGTAGGTGTGGTAGCTTCCCGTTGCTGTCCACACCGGTGAAGGATGATGATGATGAGGATGATAATGATAAGGATGATGATGATGGCCATATGATTTCGGGGACCGTTTGGACCTTAAAGTTTTCCTGACGTTTGTCTTACAGGTGAGGAAAAACTCCGATAAAACCTCACGCAGAAAAACTGCCCCGACCGGTGATCGAACCCGGGCCAGCTGCTAGGGAATTGTAGGTGTGGTAGCTTCCCGTTGCTGTCCACACCGGTGAAGGATGATGATGATGAGGATGATAATGATAAGGATGATGATGATGACCATATGATTTCGGGGACCGTTTGGACCTTAAAGTTTTCCTGACGTTTGTCTTACAGGTGAGGAAAAACTCCGATAAAACCTCACGCAGAAAAACTGCCCCGACCGGTGATCGAACCCGGGCCAGCTGCGTGACAAGGCAGCACGCTACCTCGAGACTACAGCGGTGGACTATATATATATTTGATAAATTATTATTATTATTATCACCAACAACATCATAGCTTTAGGCCCTTTGGCCCGTTGCGTCTTCAAGAGATCTGGTGTTGTTATTATTATTATTATTATTATTATTATTATTATTATTATTATTATATTAACCATAAATTTAAAGAGTAGTGGTCGTATATTGTTTCGTTGTTGGTTGAATATTCCCATTAAATTTAAGTTTTGCTTGTCAAGAACAGACTCCTTCCTATCACTGGAAGAGACGTGTCTTATATAAGACGTCATCTAAACGATAGAACTTGTACTGTGGAGAACAATTCCAATCTAAGTTTATGAAATTCTGCATAATAATTTTACAAGAACACCGACATTTTGAAAGAAGTGCAATACAACTAAACTCTGGATCTGTACATAAGATTATATTTTATAGAGAGTCATGTTATTGATATTTGTACATATGTATATGTATACAGGGTGTTGCAAAAAAGCACCGACCACGTTGGTGAGGTGGTATATTGAGATATGTTGATCATTTTTTAATAAGGTACCAATGTCCGGAAATGATGCGTTTTCACACTATGAGTAGCTAACTTCTCAAGAGTTCCGTTAGTTGGATTTCAAGACTCAATACTTGACAATACTGTCACAGTCACACCACGTTTTCAAAATATCCACTTCCCATTTCATTGCAATGCTACATCGGCGGTGTAGTGATTGGCGCACACGTTCAAATACGCCTGGCCTCGTTTGAATTATTTCTGTAGCAGCGTGGATTCGGGCTATAAGATTCATACGTGACTGTACTGGAGCCCTAATAAACAGATTGTTTCATGCCGCCCCACAAAACGTAGGCGAGAGGGTTAAGATCAGATGATCTCGGAGATGTTGGGACTGGTCTCCCTCTGTCAATCTGTCGACCTGGATACTTAGTATCCAAATGTCCCCTCACAATGGCATTGAAGTGAGCTGGAGCTCCGTCATGTTGCAGCCACATTCCGTTGCGAAGCCACGTATCACAGATTCCGTACCTGTGAGGTGTTGTCACGTAATGAGTCTTCAAATCCTTCTAACTATTACTCACCTTGATATATAATTAACTTGTCATAGTGTGAAAACGCATCATTTCCGGACATTGGTACCTTGTTAAAAATGATCAACATATATTTATATATGTAGTAGTAATATGACTTTATTAGACTACAAGTAAGATATATATATATATATATATACAATATTATTTACAAATATGGGTCGCACAGGCAATAAGCTGTACGTGCTGTTGACAGTCCGTTACAATAAAATAATATTTGGTAATAGTATAAAGAAAAAATAAAAATAAAACAATAATATTACAATTACATGAAGAAAACAATAATACAATTACATAATAATACAATAACATTATACATTAATTATGTAGAATTAATGGTATTGCATTTTTATAACACGTATTTATTCATGAATGAGTGTTCTTGTTATTTTCCGCATTTTGTCCAGAAATTTACTCAAGTTCATCCAAATTTCTGGATTTACCATTAACTCGTAGCATGCCAATCTTTCACGATTTGAATTTAGAAATCCTTCCGTTAATATACTACCTCACCTCCGTTGTCGGTGTTTTTTTGCAACATCCTGTATTTTTATTATTATTCCGGCTTTTACAATGAATATACATTTTTTTCGGTACCCATGTTCACAGTTAACTACACATTTGATTCAACACATTTTTCCATTCTTGTCTGTTCATCCATATATCTTCTTGTATTTCCCATTCCCTCTTAGTTTCATTGATTCCCTGAATCCACGTAATATTTGGTCTACCCTTCTTTTTTTCTTCCCTGTGGTTCCCAATCCATGATTATCTTAGGTAGTCTTCCTTCTTCCATCCTTCTAATGTGTCCGTACCAATTTAATTGTTTCTTCTTTATAAAATCTAATATTGAATATTGTACCTGCATTTTTTCTTTTATATATGAATTTCTGATTTTATCCTTCCTGGATATTCTTGAAGCACGTCTCCAGTAGTCCATTTCAGTGGTGAGCAATTTTTTTTTCATTTGTGCATTTAAAGCCCACACATCAGCTCCATAGGTAATAATGCTTCTGATTATTGTATTAAAAATAGTTTTTTTTGTTTTGTATACTTACTTACTTACTTACTCACTGGCACTATCGAACCCGTAGGTTCATGGCCGCGCGGACATAAGCTCTCCATACATCCCTATCCTGAGCTAATGCTTTCCAATCATTCCCTGTATAATCTACTTCCCTCAAATCATAGTTAATGTTGTTCTCCCACCTCATTCTTGGTCTACCAACTGGGCGTTTTCCTTCTGGCGTTCCTACACTTTGGCATGGGTTCCCTGAAGTAGTCCCCGCCCGGAGAACCGAATGGGGGACTATTTGACCTCCGGAAAATTTTACCCCAGTAGAACCCATGTCCGCATTTCTTGACGGTTGTATTTTTACGGTGAAAGATCGTCACTCTTTCGAGTTTTGTATATGTGTGTAAATGCACATTCGTACTTATAAAAGTCCTTGGTCAACCGGCCGACTGCTAGCCTAACAACCACATGTGTTAGTATTAGCCTACAGATGTGGGCGATCATGATGCCAGCATATTTTTGGCTTATGAAGTACAATAATTACATCTTGTGATTTTGACGAATTCTTATGGATATGTATTTCGTCGGAAGTTTGAATAGAATATTAATATTCTATTGCAGCGGTATTTAAGCTGGGTTAAGCATACTCTCTAGGACTAAATAGCCTATGTCGAAGGAATGTGTTCCATAGAATTGGATCAACTATGTTTATAAATACGTGCCAATTACAATTTAAAAATTTCATAGAATAAAACTAAAATTTTAGCATTTAAAAGACATGATACCTTAAGAGCAAAAATAATAATTGATAATAAAATTTTAGAGCAAGTGAACAGTTTTAAATATCTAGGTTTTAATTTATCATATGTTAAACTTTAAAATATTAATGACAAAATATATAGATATAACAAATAAAAGGACAATAAAAATAAACCGATTAATATTCAAGTCTCCATGTATATAAAGTTTTATTCTTGCTTATTTTATTTACTTTAAGTAATTTATTAATTTAATCTAATGTGTGGCACTATTAAAAGAACCTTTAAAAACACAAGAAAAGAAACAAAAATGAAATTTTATAAAGTAATGGCTGTTCCTGTATTGATGTATGGATCAGAATGTTGGACGATCACTAAAAGACAAGAACAAAGATTGGAAGCAGCTGAGATGAGATTTTTAAGAAATATAGCAGGATGTACTCTGCTGGATAAGACAAGAAATGAAGATATAAGAAAGGAACTAAATATTTTCAAACTTACAGACCGAATAATTAAATATAGGAACGTCTGGAAAGAACATGTTGATAGAATGCCAGAAGAAGGATTTCCAAAATTATTACTAAATTATAAACCGCAGGAAAGGAGAAATGTTGTACACCTACACAGAAGATGGTTGAACAATTTTAAAAATTCTAACTTCCATGAAACCGGAGAGATATTTAAGAAATTTAAAAGGATATACTCTGCTGGATAAGAAAAGAAATGAAGATATAAGGAAGGAACTAAATATTTTTAAACTTTCAGACCGAATAATTAAATATAGGAACGTCTGGAAAGAACATGTTGATAGAATGCCAGAAGAAGGATTTCCAAAATTATTACTAAATTATAAACCGCACGGAAGGAGAAATGTTGGTCGCCCACACAGAAGATGGTCTGAACAATTTTAAAAATTCTAATTTTCATGAAACCGGATTGAGCCAAAAGGCTAAATCCCTGGATGATGGTGATGATGATAATATTTATAAATTGAGAGCTACGTGAGAAATTGTTAAGTTTATCTCATATTTTATAACATTTGCTATTTTATGTCTCTTAATTCACTTCTTCAGGGAAGAACGTTTGTTCCATCAGCATTTTTATCCGTCAAGGAGTGCAGTGATTGTAATTTGCAAAAAAAAAACCGTTCAATTTCTTACATATTCATACTGTAAAGCATGCTTTGTAAATTGTATTTAATGAACTTCAACTTGAAACGAATGCCTTCCTGCTCTCGCCGAATACAATTAAAGCAGCTTTTAACAGAGACTTGTAGAATCTGCATTTCAAAGGTATATTGTACCGTACAAACCAAAGTATAAGATAAAAGCGATTTCGGGGGTAGGTAAAGTGCGGTAAACGTAATTTACGTAATTGGCTTCGAGGTTTATGTTATTAAACGACTGTGATTAGAGTTAATTGCACGTTGTATGCATCCCTTAACTACTAGCGTAAACACCACTGCGTGTTCAAACGGTTTTAGGAGATTGAGAACGGTTTAGAATGATCAAAGAGCTAGTCACAGTGGTGCGGGGAATGAACCTATGTAGTATGGAAAAAGGGTACGCGAATTATCAACGCATAGGGGTGCGTTAGTTTTCACCTATCGGATAATGTTCTATTAGATAGTGTTCAACCATAAACGGCTCTTTCATTCGCGCAAGTATATTTTCAATTCACTGGCACAAAACTGCTGAGTATATAGAAGCATTAATGTGGTTCATATAACATGTCATTCAGTTATTGGCCGATTAAATCCTCTATGGAGCGTAGAGCTTTAGGATTTGAATGCAATAAGCCTAGTTTCAGAATATGCAAGAACCGGGATACTTGTATCTGATTCAGGAATGTCTAGATCATCGTTTCCCAGCCTGTGGTTCGCGAATACACAGAGGGTTTGCAAAATATTTCAAGTGATTCGCCAAAACTTTTCCGTAATGACGGGGTCCGAGGTTAGGTCTTACGTCGTTTTCTTCATTTCTGCGACATTGTCATAATAACAATAATAATAATAATATTACTACTACTATTTACTGTCAGGTATTCTGTTTTTTTTTTATAAATTTACTGTAAGACCCCATGATTCATATGTGTTTTTCAACCTTTTATCATGAATTCCATATCAAATTTGTCTTGCGCTAAAACCAGTAGATCATCAACAAATTGTAATGCCAGCAAAAATCTGTTGCCTATTGGGATACCCATACCTTTGCAGCTTTGTTTTCATTTCATTAATATAAATTCTACATAAATATTAAATGAAATTGGTGATAGACTGCACCCTTGTTTAAATCCCAGAATATTGACGCTCAATTACTATATGTGAATGCTGGTTTAAAATGTTTGATTTTTCACAGAGAATTAATATCGATATATTTTAGCTGTTAATTTAACATCATGCAAAAATTATACTCTTAATTTTATCTTTAGAAAAAATAGTTTTTATCCTTGATACAGATTGCAGGTAGCATTGAAGTGGAATTAGGCTGTCATATAAATAAACGTGGTCAAAATGTCTGTTTCAGGTTCCGGAAGATATTTTTTAATGCTGATAATGTTGAAGAACATATTTTCAGACTTTTTGCTACAAAAAGTTTGATGATATATTTAAAATGTTTCTTCTTTGCGCGATAATGCGTTTTGTCGTACTTACAGCAATGGCGGCCATGATTGAAAATTCAATTTACTACCTTTCGGGGTTGCCAACCTAAATAACTATACTGTAATATTACATATTACAAACCTCGTGCGGGAAGTAAAACCACTGCTCTTTATGTATAATTACTACTGTACAAAAATGGATCCAAAAGGTAGTGTTAAAATACATTAGACGAAACAAATCACTGCATTTTAAATAAACTGAACTCATTTGAAACAATATAAAACAATAAATACGTATTTGCCACCACTTTATGACTGATTGGGGCACGGCCTGCTGTAGTCTTGACTAATAAACATTGCCCACACTGTTAACATTAGTCAGTTGTTTATAATGAAGGCAAATATTTCCAAAAAATATATTATTTTACTATTATCTATTATTTTGAAAACGCCACCGCTCAAAATATAATGTACAACGCACGTTTATGAAGTGTTTTAGAGATTCTCGGAAATTAAAAATTTCCTCGCTTCTGTAAAAACCACTTCCCAACCTCGCATCGTAATATACTAGTATCGAGTTATGAGAAATATAATTTGAAAAAAAAAATTTAGATGGACTCTTACTTTAAGGCAGGATAGAAGATTATGAGTATATGAGAATAAAGTTCTTAGGAAAATTTTTGGACCAAAGAGAGATTAACAGACAGGTGAATGGGAAAGACTGCATAACAGTGAATTGCTTTATAGGAAGCCAGATATAATGAGAACAGTTAAATCTCATAGACTACGATGGGCAGGACATGTGGCACGAATGGGGAATGAAAGACGTGCATGAAAGCTTCTTGTAGGAAATCCAGAGGGAAAACGGCCAGTTGCTAGACCAAGAATGAGGTGGGAGAATAACATTAACTATGATTTGAGAGAAGTAGATTATACAGGGAATGATTGGAAAACTTTAGCTCAGGATAGGGATATATGGAGAGCTTATGTCCGCGCGGCCATGAACCTACGGGTTCGATAGTGCCAGTTAGTTAGAGTTATATATATATATATATATACTTAGAGAATTATTACGGAAATTAATTAATATCGAGGAAAATTTCAAATTATTTAGCCAAATCACAGTGTTTATTAATGTAACTTATTTACTGTGTGATGAAAATAACTTTGAACGTATGTAATGAACAATGTCGTTTATTATCACAAACAAACCACGTTAATTCCTGGAATTTCACTGCTAATTATAATTATTATGATATAAAAAGGAGAAATCCTGGAATATGAGTTTCATTATCGCATGGTATTTAATTAATAATACAGTCATTATTAGTATGTCCATGGAATATTACAATTGTTAATCCCGGGCCGTAGTCGAACGGTTTAAGGGATTGTGCATTGGTGCATAGCTACGGAACCTGAGTTGATAATAGTCCCCATTGGTAAAGAAGTTTTCCCAATTAATTTCGAGAGTAATGACCGGTGACCACATATGGTATATGAGGAATTTGGGATAGTTACAATAAGTAGCGGCTCTAGATGCAAAAACCAACTATAAGTTCTGGGAGAACCAGCAGGATGACTACACGTAACCCATTTACTGGCTGGATCATCGTTTCCCAACCTGGGGTTCGTCAAATATTTCAACGGGTTCGCCAAAACTTTTCCGTAATGGCGGGTTTCGAGGTTAGGTCTATTATTGTTTCCTTCATTTCTGCAGCATTGTAATATAATACTACTACTACTACTACTACTACTACTACTACTACTACTACTAATAATAATAATAATAATAATAATATTATTATTATTATTTACAATTAAATTAACCCTATAATGCATCTTGTTGTACGTGTGTAACATCGGGAATTTATCACATTATTTCCACAATAAATTAATATTTACTGCGAATGCCTCATTTACATTTATGTAACAACTTTAGGAATGCATTAGATTTCGCTACAATTAGGCTACAGGTTGTGTAACTTCTAAGCTGTAACTAGAGTAACTTTAGGTTTTAACCGTTAAGGGTCGGTTTCACCAACAGAGGTAACTGTATTACGCCAGCTTTCCCCGTGTATAATGCATAGCTTAAACTGGCGTAATACAGTTACCTCTGTTGATGAAACCGACCCTAAGCTAATTTAAGGTTACTACATCTTTTGCTTGGAATTAAATTTTATGCACGTCTAACGTATGTATATTTAAAAGTCAGTGGTTCACCCAACTCAGATGCTTGTGAAAGGGGTTCGGGAGTCAAAAAAGGTTGGGAACCGCTGGGTTAGATATGGTTCACCTATGTGATTAACATATGCGGATGTGAGGCCAACAGTCGGCTGGTAAGCCAAGGACTTACTAGGCCTGTAGCACCAAGGGGAGATTTGTATTGTACCAACAGAAATTTATTATCAATTAACAAAGATGACTCTTAAATGGGTTTTATAAAATAAATTAAAGATTAATGGTCTTTTGTACAAGTTGTTTTATATATAATGTTATTTTAAAGTATATATTTTCGTTACATTTGTGTGCTCATATATTTATAAAATATATTAAATATTTAACCTATCTTTAAAATGTATTGAAATTTAATTAATTCCAATTTCTATATCTTATAGATGTACCGCGACGTAGCCGAATGGTAAAGGTAGGAACCGTTGGCACAGAGCTACGGGACTTGCCCTGGTTCGAGTCTCCATGGGGGAAGAAATATTCTCATGGTATTTCGGCCAGTATGGGACCGGTGCCCACCCAGTATCGTGACATATTGGGTAGCTACAATAAGTAGCGGTTCCAGATTGAGAAAATCAGCTATAACGGCTGGGGGACTCGACATGCTGACCACATGTCACTCCTACGCTACCTAGATGATCATCTACCTCTGTGATCCACGCATGTGGATGTGAGGCCAGCAACCGGATGGTAGGCGAAGGGTCTTCTAGGCCGGTCGCGCCATGGAATCATTATTTATCTAATAACTTATATAAAATGTTTGTTTGTTTGTTTGTTCGTTCGTTCGTTCGTAATTTATGCGCGGCCATACCGTTGATCCGATTGTGATGGGGCTTTTTTCAAAATGTTCAGGAGATTCCCGGGATGAACATAGGCTATAACAGAGTTGTGATACTCAACTTCTACACCCTTAAAAATCGCCCTTTGTAGTGGAAAACGTGAAAAAAGTAGCTCTTTGTACGCTTAAATGGCTTACGCTGCCTAAACCATAACAAATACACAGAATTAATGTACACAGAGTTGGATATCTCAAAAAGCTCTATAAATAAGTCCGCGACAGCATATATTTATCTCTTACGGATAACTCACAATAACCATTTCTGTCTTTCATTGATGCCAAGAAGATCGAGACAAGTAGGCCTACGTAGATTCCTGTGCAAGTATATCAGCACATCGAGGTATTCTTTTACAGATAACTCACAATAACGAATTTTGTCTTTTAGCTCATTTATGCCAAGAAGAACCAGATAAGTAGATTCCCGGGCAACATCAAGTAATCAGTACGGGAAATCTTAAAATAATTACGATATACATTTATAATTATTGTTCATTTTATTTATTCAACTAATCATAAGAAGTAAATTATTTTTTGTCTTTCACCTCATTTATTCAAAAAGATCGGCATGAGTAGATTCCCGGACAACGCCGGGTAAACAGCACAGTGTATCTAAAATAATTACGATATAATTTTTTCGTCTTACTTATTTAACTAAACATAAAACAGATTAATTTTCGTATTTCATCTCATTTATATCAAGAAGATCGGGATAAGTAGATTTCCGAACAACGCCGGGTATTCAGCACGGGGTATCTAAACTATAGGAATTTTTAATTATTATTCCTTCTAATTATTCAACTAAACATAAAATCACATTAATTTTCATTCATTTAGGCGCAGTAGCGCACGCCGAGTATTAGCTGGTCTCTTCCAACTCTTTTGTATGGTAGCGAAGTATGGACATTGAAACAGAAGGATATACGGAGACTTAGATCTGCTGAAATGAGATATCTTCGGAGGACTGCAGGATACACACTACTAGATCACAAAAAAAATGAAGACATCTTAGAAGAATTACACATGGAATTTTTAGAAAACAAAATTTTTGATTATAAGTCAAGATGGATACAACATGTTCATCGAATGGAAGATCACAGAATACCCAAACTAATGTTAAGATATCAACCTGCAGGAAGAAGAAGACCAGGACGTCCACTCAAAAGACTTCTGGATGGTGTTTCTCTTGAGGCCGAAACAGGTCAACAAATGGCCTAAATTCGTGAATGTACTATGATGATGATAATGATGATGATGATGATGGTATTATTATTCTAGTTACATATCACAATAAATCATTCATAATTATACAATTGATTACGGTATACAATTTTATGACTGGATCAAATATTCCACATCGTTCCGAGTTTGAATTGAAACTGGGGGAAGAATAGCAATGTGGTAACATCGTCGTAGTCGCGGCAGTCGATATCTTTGTATTTTAATAACATATAACAGCTGCGAGGAAACAAAGCGAGCCGCTTGTTAAGCATCATAGTGAGGCGATAATACCACCACATGTCTGTGTGTGTATATATATATATATATATATATATATATATATATCAAGATTATAAAGTTCAGCACTGATGCTTCAGTTGAAAGGAAAAGATTCAGAATATCGTGGAAAACTGAACCACAGACATGTGGTGGTATATATATATATATGTGTGTGTGTGTGTGTGTGTTTTGAGAGATAATGATTTATCAAAATGTAGAAAAATTAATTTGAATGAAACACATACATTTAAATTAAAACATATATCAATGTCATTGAGAATAGAAACTGAGTATTAACCCTTTACATACTCATTCATGAATAAATATATGTTATCAAAATGCAATACTATTAATTATTAACAATTATATATAAATTAATTAGTGTATAATGCTATTGTGTTATTATTTAATTGTAATATTAATGTGTTTTCTATATGTAATTGTAATGTTAATGTTTTTCTAGTGTATAATGCTATTGTGTTATTATTTAATTGTAATATTATTATTGTGTTTTCTTTATGTAATTGTAAAGTTATTGCTGTTTTTGTTGTTTATTTTTCTTTACACTAGTACCAATTATTACTTTATTGTAACGGACTGTCAACAGCACGAACGGCTTACTGCCCGTGCGACCCATATTTGTAAATAATATTGTAAATATCTTACTTTTTGTCTAATAAAGTCCTACTACTACTACTACTACTACTACTACTACTACTACTACTACTACTACTACTACTTAAATACATCACACGCATTTATCTGAACACATTGTTTCTGAACAAGCTTTTCACCATATTTATGTTTAAAGGTTTCCTTAAAATATAACAATGTAATACATATTTGAAGAGAAAAATTATACGCTCAGACCGGGACTTGAACCCGGGACCCTTGGTTCTCTAGACCAAATGCTCTACCAACTGAGCTACCTGAGCAAGTACCGATCTAAACGCAAATCTTTCTCTATATACATTGTAATTCCCGTCCACCAAATGCTATGAAGCCATGCTTCTATCTTGCAAATGGCGGCTCCTTTATTAAGAAGACATATTTGGGAATTATACATTACAGCCAGTACGGCTTTTTCCATGTTATTATTATTGATTTCGTACATCTCAATGATGGATAAATCATATTTGAAGAGAAAAATTATACGCTCACACCGGGACTTGAACCCGGGACCCTTGGTTCTCTAGACCAAGTGCTCTACCAACTGAGCTACCTGAGCAAGTACTGTACTGGCTGTAATGTATAATTCCCAAATATGTCTTCTTAATAAAGGAGTCGCCATTTGCAAGATAGAAGCATGGCTTCATAGCATTTGGTGGACGGGAATTACAATGTATATAGAGAAAGATTTGCGTTTAGATCGGTACTTGCTCAGGTAGCTCAGTTGGTAGAGCACTTGGTCTAGAGAACCAAGGGTCCCGGGTTCAAGTCCCGGTCTGAGCGTATAATTTTTCTCTTCTAATATGATTTATCCATCATTGAGATGTACGAAATCAATAATAATAAAATGTAATGCATGTTTTGTTTTTTCAGTAGGAGACAAGTGAATAGTGATGGTGATAAGCAGTCACGTAGATACACAACATTTTGGTGAGTTTTGATACGTTAATTAAATAGCAGTGACGTTCATATGTATGTAACTGTTTAAAAAAAACTAAAAAAAAACCTTAATTACTTTACTTTGTAAGGTATATAAGCTTTCCCCCCAATTGAAGCACTATAATAATCTGAATTTAAAATACTTTTGGCTAGAAAGACATTGATTGTTTCTTTAAAAATAAGAAAATGGCTTCAATTAATAACATCAACGTACGAAAAACATATTAACTCTCATTGAATTAGTAATATGTACTGGAGAGTGGCAGTTACCCGACAATATAAATTTGCAACTTAACAGAAGATACACGTGTTATTCAATCAAAATTATCGCAACGAATGAGAAGTTGAAACGATAAAACACCGATTGTGTCGAGGGCGGCATTTATCAACGGACATAGTGGCACGTGAATTACGGCGGCGGTGACTTTCAACATCGAACTTTATGCTTAATGACAATAAGGCTTCTATAATTTGATATTAATTTATCCATTTGGTTTAAATCGCTCCTTGTAAAATCCACCTTGGCACGTGCTTACAGTAAAAAAGAAGTTGCCGATGCGTTAACAAAGGATACTAATCCTTCCAATATTAGAAGGATGTGCGAATAAAGTAATTTTTAGCCGCGAATACAGGAACTGTGTTGCAATTTTTTAACCCGCGAATAAGGAGCTTTTACTGTATACAGGTATGTTTTACTGTATACGTTTTTTGGTATTGTTATGTGCTTAATGGATAGTTTGCTTAACTGTAAATAATAATATTAATAGTGTCAGAAAGGGATTATTTTAAGTGAGACATTATCGTTAATAAATCTATCTATAATGGGATAGCCCATTGTTGAGCCATAACCTCTCCTTTGTAAGGAGTTACTAGACCAAGTTCATTTTCTAGTTAGCTTATTTGCTCATAAATGTCATGAATGACATGCGGTCAACACACCAACCCAATGAGACATCCAACAGCAAACTAAGGTAATACTAGGCCATTGAGGTCGATACATTTTGCTTAGAGGCCTTTTTGTTCAGGATTAAGGGTATTTTACGAACCTGAAAATCTTCAGACTAGGGACCCATGGCTTAAATTCCCTCCCGGAAGACTTGCTCTTTGGATATTTGCGTCCTATAAAAATCCATCGACGCCGGCCGGGTTTGAACCCGCGACCCCCTGAACCAGAGACAAGGGCTAGTCTACCGAGGCCGACATCGTTAATAAAAATAGTAGATAAATCAACGTGCGATTCTTATTTAATCCTTAGTAATGACCCAATATGTTACAAAATTATGTAACTTCCATTTCTTCGTACTCAGCCACTATATAAATGATTTTCCTTCCTGGAAATGTTATTCAAATGTTACTTTCTTCTTCTACTTCTTCTTCCTCTTCACTTCACGGGCTAGGCATAAATTGTCTGTTCCGCCTCACAGTTGTTCTGTTCAACTTTTCACTGGCCTTCCTACATTCCTTGAACCCCTTGGCTTGTAGTTGAATGCTGCTCTTGGTAATCTTGTTTATTCAAATATTAATTACAGTACATACTGTACTTGTTCGCATCTAGAATTTACGGAATAAGACAAATTAAAATAAATATGTAAGCATAAAACCTTATAAAATAGCTATGGTTGAAATTTACATTTTTATGCAATAGTGCATTTTGTCATACTTACAGCAATGACAACCATGATTGAAAGTTCAACTTCCTACATTTCGGGGTTGCCAACCTAAATAACTATACTGTAATAAAATAACTATGCTGTAATATTAAATATTACAATCACGTATGTGGGGAAGTAAAACCACTGCCCTCTATATACTACATACAATGTATATACAAAAAATATCCAAAAGATAGTGTTAATATACAATATACGAAACAATTCACTGCATTTTAAATGAACTAAACTTTATTTGAAACAAGATAAAACAATAAATACGTACTTGCCGTCATTTTATCACTAATTGGTCTCATGGCCTCCTGTAGTTTCAACTAATAAACATTGTCCACACTGTTAATGTTAGTCAGTTAATTATAATGAACGCAAATATTTCCAAAAAATATATTATTTTACTATTATTTATTATTTTGAAAACACCATCGCGCAAAAAAAAAATAATAAAGTACATCGCACGTTTGTAAAGTGTTTTACAGAATCTCCTTCTTCTTCTTCTTCTTCTTCTTCTTTACGGTTTAGGCTTATTTACTAGCCTGTTCCGGCTCCAAGTTGCTGCTGTTTTCATCTTTTCTTTGGTCTTCCCAAACTTCTTCTTCCTCGTGGTGAATAGCTGTATGCTGCTTTTGGTATTCTATTCTCAGTCATCTTTTTAAGTGTTCTTTCCAGTTTGTTTTGTATTTCACTATTGTTGTGTTTAATTCCTCTACTTTAAGTTGTTGTCTTATTTCTGTGTTATGTTTCGGAAATTAAAAGCCTCGCTATCGCTCGGTTTTTAAACATTTTCCTCGGTTCTGTAGAAACCACTTCCCAACCTCGCATAGTAATATACATTTATTTGAACAAATAGTTCCAGAAAAATATTATGTTTTTAATTCCAACATGAAATCACTTAGTTACTTTTGTACTCAATCTCTGTCTCTCCCATCTCTCTCTCTCTCTCTCTCTCTGTCGCTGTATTTGTGTGTTTTTGTATGTTATCTGTAGCGAGCGTCTAGGATTAATTTTGTGTGTAAATGGTCGCAGGTTAAATTCGGGGTAAATTACATAAATTTCATCCACCAGGCAATCAAATTCCATTCCATTAAATTTGACAACTCTTGTTATAGGTCTAGCTATTTTCTTGTGAGTTAACCCTAAGTTAATTAATTTTAAGTAGACTTAAAATACCAAATAAGACAGGTCTTCCTCCCCTCGTTATAAAGAGAAAATTATTGTTCTTTTCAGAGGAACAGTAGACCGCAATTTAAAATGATTATAGGGTAGAGTCACACCCTTTACATTTATAATGTGCAATCAACACCAGCATTCAATTAACATATTTCACTGAAATAACACTTAAAATGTATATAATATTGAAAAACAAAGGAGGTTTTAATTATGAACCTTGAGGTTTGCCCTCCACAAGTGTTAGAACCCTTCCATTACCTCATAAACGTAATACACACAGCCTTTTAGCGGAAGCTATAATTACACTCCTTGAAAATTGGTTTGTTTTTTTTAGAAGGGGAGAAAGAAGGAAGATTCTCTATAACCACAGGTCTTGAGCAGACGTTCCTCTTAATGTAATTGGACCTCAAGAAGTTAGCTAGTCAACTTTTGTATACCTATACAAAAGAAGTCGTTTTTAGAGAAGGCGTACATGATATAAAAAATATTAAGAAAAATATAGAAAAGTCATAAAACAAATTGAAAATGAAACAGCTGAAAAAATAGAAGAACTGAATGTACAGTATACAAGGAAAAATATTTGTTGATATAATAAAGCATACACAATATTTAAATGAAAAGTAAATACAAATTGTTAATAATAATAATAATAATAATAATAATAATAATAATAATAATAATAATCTATCTATCTTCGGGTTTTTATAGCTGCTGCCGTCTTCCAGTGCGAAACCTCCAAAGCCTACGATCTTGGGCATCTTCAATGTTTAGCCCTCTTGCTTGCATTAGTATCCTCATGTTTTCCTTCCACGTTAACTTTGGTCTCCCTCTTTTCTTCTTTTTTGTCGGTTGCCATTGATATAGTATTTGTTCTTAGATACTGATGAACGCCAACAGAAAATGTGTTCTATCTCGATTTGCGGACCCATGTTTATTGGGGCTTTTTAGATACTTTTGGTCTGTACTTTCCACGTGTGAATTATGGACCATCACTTCTGAAACACCCTCTATATATTTTTTTTTAATTTGTACAATTATATATATATGCTATAATAAGATGGAACTAGATTGTATGTGGAAAGATTATTCTGAATGAAGGGGTAAATTAAGAACTAGGATTTGAAGACTGGCCATATTAGATGGTTTCTTAAGATAGACAGAGAGAGCCCTTCAGCCTAGTTATTACAATTTGTGCTAAGAAATTTTTGCCAGTTCCTAGTTGTTTCAGGAATGATTGTTTTATTGTAAACCTTGGACGGAGGTAGTATCCAGGTGGTATTTATCCTTCTAATAAAGGATAATCGGCTCCAAGTTCACTTCATCTGATTGTTTTTTTTATTCAATGCCCAGGTGGTCATTTCGACATTTCTGGTGTTCTCTCCTGGCATTGGCTTAATTGTAACCCGCTTCTGAATTTGGGGCGCCTGGAAGGCGGAGTTACGCTACCCCGATGATGTGATGGGTGATAAATGATAATGAAGCTCCAGGAGAGTTCTTAACCTAAACTTAATATAAATTACAGACCATGGGCAACCACAGGAATAATTCGGTTTAAGGAAAAATTCCTTTGGTTTGACCAGGAATCGAACCTCGTGAACAGTAGTCAGAAACGCTGACCACTAGCCATCAGGCTGGTCAGCTGGATTCAATATGTGTTGTAGGGTCGATGATGAGAGCGGAATTGTTGGGTGTAAGAACAATAATATCAATACGACGTGAATCAGCTATCCCAACCAGAGCTCCCGCTTCAGCCTACGGGCTCGTGGACCAACTGTATGGTAGCCAGGAGATGAGCACCTGGATGTACTAAAGTCTCACCCTGCGGGGCTTGGTGGATCAAGCCTAGCCGGTCTTCTTCAAGATCATCATAGCAACTCCGGCCGTGAAAGTCTCCGTGAAAACATTTTAGTAATGTTTTTAAGATCATTATTATCTTTATTAGGTCCTTTTAAAGCTTTAAAATACATATTTTAAATATTTTAATTCATCAAAATCGGGATGATTATAATAATACTAATATATATATATATATATATATATATATATTACAATTCAGGAGAGACTTGGTATAATACATTCAGATAATATCATAACGAACATATGGAATTTTTAACTACTTTCCTCTATAGAAAAAAGTTAAAAATACATTTGTTTAATTTTATCTCATAGGTACGATTTATAGACCTATGTTATATATTATTCAGATACATTATTGACAGTGTTTTTTTAATCAGTGCAATGTATCGATATAATATCAGAGGAATAAAAATAGAGGAATGCATATTAAATCTCGAGTTCTCTTTCAAAACTAATTAATAATTTAAAGAAGAATAGCATCTGTCACAAACTGAGCTTCATTAAAGCGTCTTAGTGGGGTGCCAAGCAACCCTTGTGATATGTCAATCGGTAAAAACCGCTGATCAAAATAGTTGTGACAAACGTTTTACATGATTGATTTTCTAAGTCTGCTTCATTAATCACTATATTAAATTCCTGTTACGTTACTGCTTATTTTTCGCTTTAACCCCTTTCTCCCTTCCCGACAGGCAATCTCCATGATCCACAAGACCTCTCTTGTTTTTTGTTACCGCTAAAGAATTCAGTTTTAATGAGCAGAACATTTCCATGTCTTTAATTAGAAACGCATAGAGCGCACGGGCAAACGCAAGTCTGTAAACAGGATGTTAAATAAGCCTATATCTTTAATTTAATGCCCAAGATTTGTTTGTTTAATTAAATTAACGTCTTCTATCTCTCTTGAGAAGATGAACATAACGGCGAGGGTGAACTGCTACATCTGCGAATGTTGCTAGGGATATGTTTTCTATATCTTGGATTTTTTAATATCCATCCATCCATCCATCCATAGTAATTCTGCCCGAAGGCAGGTCCTTCACTGCAATCATAGCATTTTCATGCTATGCTTGCAGCTTTACTAGGGAATTGTAGGTGTGGTAGCTTCCCGTTGCTTTCCATACCGGTGAAGGATGATGATGACGATGATGTTAATGATAAGGATGATGATGATGGCCATATGATTTCGGGGACCGTTTGGGTCTTAAAGTTTTCCTGACATTTGTCTTAAAGGTGAGGAAAAACCCCGATAAAAACCTCACCCAGAAAAATTGCCCCGACCGGGGATCGAACTCGGGCTCGCTGCGTCACAAGGCAGCATGCTACCTCGAGACCACAGTGGTGGACTTATTTTTTTTTAATATGTCGTATGGAAATCTTTGTGGCATGGAGCAAAATAATGTAACATCTTAATCATAGGAAGATCTGTATTTAATTTTATTCTCAGAGAAGCTTTCTGGCTGGAACTGCTACATCTGCGATTTTTTCTAGTGATTTTTTGTTTCCATATTTTGGATTAGTATGTATCATATGGCACAATGACACGAGAAAAAATAATGTATAACATCTAAATCTTATGAAGATGAGTATTCCTGTTTACTTGAAGAAAAAATCAGGATAACAACAAATCTAGTACGTACTGTCGGGTTCCATTATAATGCACTATATAAATACCGGTAGTGCAAGCCCGACATAACACAACATAATATTATCAAAATAAGTCAAATTCAAATAAACTTGTTTTTTATTACCCAAATTATAAGAAATGTTTTTGGAAATAGGATATGAATATTTATATATATTAAGTACGTAACACAGCTAAGTACAAAACCAGTGGAAACAATATTTTGAAAATACGTAGACAATGCAGTTCATTAATGGCGCGTTCGCAATACCACAACAGGAAGGTAATTAGTTTCAGAAATCACCAATAAAGGAAGGCAGAATTTCATCTATACAAGCCCTAAAAAAAGCCGGAATAAATTATTACGATGGAAATATTTAAAATTGGAGATAACCAAATACTATAGTTATTACATAATCTCATAAGAATTATATCAAAGCCTAATATGTACCAGAAGAATGGCGATCTAGTATGAAATAATTGAAGAAATGTCTCTTTGCTGTGCAATGCATACAAAACATTAAAATATATTTTGAGAAGGAAATTACTATCATATGCTGATAAATTAACAGTATATTAAAGCAGGAATGAGGTCGAAAAGAGCTACAACATATATGACAGAATTATACGATATAAATTATATAAAATTCTCTATTACATACTTTAAAATACCAGACGTGGATGACAATAACAAACAGAAGTAAAAGTAAAAAATAAATTACAACCTAACGAAGTCTTTTAATAGAAGTTGTGGACTAAAACAAGGATATGGGCTGATGTTAATTATATTTTGAAGCTTGCTATTAGAAAACTATCAGTGGTAACGAACTCAATTTTAAACTATAAATCAATTCAAATATTAGGAGAAGTGTATTATATTGGTTTGTTAGCCAGGACATTAATTAGTGACTCAGAGATGCTCTCAGAACTTAATAAGCATCCAAAGGATATAGGACTCGGGTTAATTTGGATAAAACGAAAGCCATAATTATAGCTTCTTCTTCTTCTTCTTCACTTCACGGCTAGGCAAATTGCCTGATCCGCCTCACAGTTGTTCTGTCAATCTTTTCACTGGCCTTACTACATTCTTTGAACCTCTTGGCTTGTAGTTGAATTCTGCGCTTGGTAATCTTGTTACATCCATTCTTTCCACATGTGTAAACCATTTCTCTCTATATTCTCTGATTTTCTCATCCAATGAATATATATTTAACTCTGTTCTTATATCTTCATTCCTTATCCGATCCAATCTTGTGCAGCCTTTTGTTCTTCTAAGGAAGTTCATTTCTGCGTTTTGTATTCTACTTTACAATTTTTTGGTCATTACCCAAGTTTCGCTCCCATGAAGTAATGCAGGAACTGCCAATGTTTTATAAAACTTCAATCTAGTATCTCTTCTTGTTTTGTTCTTTAATGTTTTATGTATAGTTTCGCATATCATTTGAAATCTTGACAGTTTCACATTTACGTCTCTTTCAGTTTTTGTGTTTATAGTAGAATTATAATCCAAATAATTAAAATTTGTTACTTGTTCCAGAGGTTTGTTGTCTATTATGATTTTTGATCTTATATGTTCGTTTCCCCAAAATGCCATCATTTTTGTTTTTTCTTTTGATATTATAAAATTATATTCTTGGCATAACTGATTTAATTGATGTAAAGAGTACTGCAAATTATTTTCATTTTCTTGAATAATAACCACATCATCAGCATACATTAAAACGTTTAATATTTTAAAACGGTCCATTCTTATACCTATATTAACAATACTTTTCCAATTTTGGATGATGTCATTAGATTATAGCAGCAAGTAACCCATTTATAACTCATCAACAGATTACCATTCATGATCAATAACTGAAATTTAAAGAATATTTTATTCTTGGGAATCTCTGCGATTACCAATAACAGTGAGAAGACAGAAATGCAAAGATTATTTAAAATGATGTTAGAACCTTTTTTAGATTACTTCCAATTTTAAGAACAAAATTAATTCTGTTATATAAGTATAAAAACTACGATCTTTATTAATAAATGGATGTGAAACCAGGACTCTTTCACAAAATGCTACCAAATTAATAGACGTTCTCTGAAGAAGGTACCCAGAAAAATCTATGGCCCAAGTAACGATCAAGGAACTTGTAGAATTAGAAGAAATATAAAATTGAGGTAAGTGTAGAGACAACCTCAAATTTCAGATGATAATATTAAAAATACTCCAATGAGATGTTCATGTGATAAGAATGGATGAACATGAAGACCAAGAAAAGTCTTAAAGTCACACTTTGGAGGAAGGATGACTGTGGGACGACCGAGAGGACAATTAGAGAACACAGTATGTCAGGTGCAACTACACTTCTGGGAGTACGAAATTGGAAGACGGCGCACCGCGGCGGCTGGAACAAAGAAGAATGGGAGAGGAAGATTGGAGAGGCCAATGACCGACATCGTTAATTGTTCATCAAAAGACTGCAATGAATCATCCTTGCCAATTAGAGATGATCGTAAAACAGAATACGCACATATAATATTCAATTTGAATATATATATATATATATATATATATATATATATATATATATATATATATATATATATAAAGCAGAATAAATAAAGGTACAGCAATGATGAATGGAGTCGTATGGAGCAGACATATAACCAGGAAAAATAAGTTACAAATATATAATTCAATAGTGAGAAGTACTGTCACATATGGAGCTGAAGATTGCAAATTCAACAAAAACTTAGAACAAAAACTTATGTCGATGGAAACGGATTTCTTGAGAAGAGCAGCAAGATGTTCAAAATAAAAAAAATAAAATAAAAAATACTCTCATACGAGAAAAAATGAATATTGGTTATTCAATAGTAGATTATATACGGTACAAGCAATTAAATTGGTATGGGCATGTACGACAAATGCAGGAAGAAAGGTTACGTAGAAAAACCTTGGAATGGTGTCCACCTGGAAGAAGAAGGTAAGGAAGACCTCGAAACTCGTGGATGCAAGAAATAAGAACTGAAATGCAAACAAGAGGACTGGAGGAAACGGAGTGAATGGATAGAGATGAGTGGAAAAGAAAAATAAAAAAATAAATAAATTTAGGCACAGAAAGATGTGTAAACATTAAAATTCTGTATGTAAATAAATAAATAAAAAATAAATAAATAAATAAATAAATAAATAAATAAATAAGTAAATAAATAAATATATATATATATATATCCATCCATTCATCCATCCATCCATCCATAGTAATTCTGCCCGAGAGCAGGTCTTTCACTGCAATCATTGCATTTTCATGGTATGATTTGCAGCTTTACTGGGGAATTATAGGTGTGGTAGCTTCCCGTTTCTTTATATATATATATATATATATACACACACTTTATTTTTCAAGCGCAATAGGCCAAGAAGGCCCTTGGCCTACCAGCCGGCTGCTGGCCTCACATCCATATGTGTTAATTACTTAGATAGACGATCATGTAGTCAGTGTATGGGTGACATGTTGTCAGCATGTCGGGTCCGTAACCGTTATAGCTGGCCTTCTCAACCTAGAGTCGCTACTTATTGTAGCTACCCAAATGCCTCACGAGGCTGGGTGGGCACCGGTTCCATATTGGCCGAAATTCCTTGAGAAAATGTCTTCCTCTATGGGGAACAATTGAACCAGCGCTAGTACCGTAGCTCTGCGCCAAGGCTTTTTGCCTTAATTGCTCTGCTACGGCGCGGGACATTTTTATATAGGATGGAATAGAACTCTACCGACAATTCTTAGTTTTTTTCGGGAATGTTAACTCGTGTGTTTTGATATAAGAAACACATAGACCTTGGTAGCTTTTTAGAGTGTGTGTTATTGGTCGTTTAGTAATGTGGTATATACTACGCACTACGGTTCGGATAAATGGATTTTGATAGATTACAAAAAAATAAATCGTCTAATCATCACCTGATTTTTTTCGCACATCGACGGATCATTTATGTATTGTTGACATGTAGCTACAATTCTCTGCCAGTTCTTCAACCATGTTATCGTGTGCTGTACACTACGTTCCTGAGGTGAACCAGGCACAACTATCCAAAGGATTTATACCGTTAATCTTGGAGTCCAGGGAACAGATCCACCTCCATTTGTGAAATATTGGACTTTAGATTTGGCCTCACAGTAGCAAAGAATGTGCCATCATGCGCGCAATCTACATACAAGGTATTATTTACTTCCAGTCCCAATTTTTTTAGTGTTACTCAATAATGTGTGCGTTATTTCTTCGTTATCGCCCAATAGTACTACATCATCAGCATAAACTAACATCTTATTAAAGGGACATGGTAGTCTGAGCATATGGTTACTATGCAGCAGTGAAATCAAATTACTATTTGTTATGAACTTGTAAATAAATAAGCCTCAAAATTTTACACCGTGCACACAACAAATGTGAGAATATTTTGCCTTTTAGTTTATATCTCTACCTTCTATACGTGATTTTATAAAAACATTTAAATCTGAAATATATATATATATATATATATATATATTTTATATGCTATAAACATGAAGGATTTTTGGGTACATTTTTCTCAGAAACCCCTTGTAATATAGATTCATAATTTTCTGTGCTTATTATCATTATAATTAACAATATACATGACCAAAATAATTGGTTTATCTCTATTGGTTCAATGGGAAAAAAATATTTGCATTTGGAAAATAAATAAATAAATAAATATGAATACTATTTTGTCATTCTTTTCAGAGTCTAAAATTCATGATTTTTATTATAACTTTGTGAAAGTGGGAGCAAATATTCATACGAACGTAGAATAGAAGCATGCAACATTTCAGCTTTCTACCTCTAGTAGTTTTTGAGAAAATGGTACCTAAATATCTAAAAATAATTTTGAGAAAATATTACTTTCCAAATGCAAATATTTTTTTCCCATTGAACCAATAGAGATAATCCAATTATTTTGGCCATGCATATTGTTAATTATAATGATAATAAGCACAGAAAATTATGATTCTATACTACAAGGGGTTTCTGAGAAACATGTACCCAAAATCCTTCATGTTTTGATTTCACTGCTGCATAGCAACCATATGCTCAGACTACCATGTCCCCTTACACCATTGAGTTGTAGGCCTTCCTCATCCTCTAAAGATTTGATGGAATGCTCTAGTACAAAATTAAATAGTAGAGGAGATAATGCATCTCCTTGCTGCAACCCATTGTGGATTTCAAAAGTATCCGAAAATTTATTTTATAACAATGTTTAAAAATATCAATTAATAGCTAAGTAATAATTATTTTTGAACGGTAATATCCAACCAATAGAAAGAATAAGCGCTACTATCTCCTCTCATAATATGTGTATTATTCCTTTTATAACACTCTGTATAAAAAACATTAATCAATAGCCAAGTAATTTTCGAACGATAGTCCCCATCCCTCACCTCGCAACAAAAACAAAAACTACTACCTCCCCATTTCAGCTCATACAAACAAAAAATAAAACTTTGCTATAGGAGAAATGTTAGAGGTAGAAGGGGGTGTAATGCGCTCCCGTGGTCTTTCCAATAACCCTAGCTAGGCCCCCTTCTTCCCCCGCTATTGTCATTAGTGTCACGTACCCCCAATATAACATGAAATACAGCGCAATACAGGCCCGTGACGCCAATCTCCTCCTCTGTTGTGGAACTACTTTATTTCTATTTCGACTGGCCAAACCTTCTCTCTGTCTCTCACGTATTACTCCGCACGGAAGAACTGCTTCCTATGTGATTCCCCCAGCTGTGACCTTTCCTCCCTTTGGATACTTTGTTTTCTACGCGCTCTTAATTTCTTGTAAGGTATGAGTTATGGATTAATGAAACATCTTCTCTTACTACAAAAATTACTACAGAATGTACTTATTATATACTTTTGAAGTAGTTTATATATATATAAAATTACTCACTGGCACTATCGAACCCATAGGTTCATGGCCGCGCGAACATAAGCTCTCCATACATCCCTATCCTGAGCCAATGCTTTCCAATCATTCCCTGTATAATATACTTCCCTCAAATCATAGTTAATGTTATTCTCCCACCTCATTCTTGGTCTACCAACTAGGCGTTTTCCCTCTGACTTTCCTACAAGAAGCTTCCATGCAAGTCTTTCATTCACCATACGTGCAACATGTCCTGCCAATCGCAGTCTACGAGACTTAATTGTTCTCATTATATCTGGCTTCGTAAAGACCATGTATTTCACTGTTATGTAGTCTTCTCCATTCACCTGTCTGTTCACCTCTCTTTGGTACAACATTTTTCCTAAGAACTTTATTCTCAAATATTTGGAATCTCCTTTCCTCCCTTAAAGTAAGAGTACATGTTTCGCATCCATATAATATAACTTGTAGAATAATAGTATTATATATTTTCAGTTTAACGTTTTTTGAAAGGAGTTGGGACGTCAAGAGTCTCTGTAATGTATAATAACATGCATTTCCAGAATTGAGCCTATGTTTAATTTCCTTGTGCATCTCATTCCTATTTGTGATTATTGTTCATAGGTATCTGAATTCAGGCACTTCCTCAAAATTTCCCTCATTTGTCATTAGCTGTCCATTTCCATTATTTAATGTATTTTTATGTGTGACCATATATTTAGTTTTATTGATATTTACTTCCAGTCTCAATTTCTTAGTGTTACTCAGTAGTGTGTGCGTGTTGGCCTTTAGTATCTCCTCGCTATCGGCCAGTAGTACTACAACATCAGCATAAACTAACAGCTTATTAATACCATTGAGTTGTAGGCCTTCTTCATCCTCTAAAGATTTGATGCATGTTCTAGGCAAAATTAAATAGTCCATGATAATAATAATAATAATAATAATAATAATAATAATAATAATAATAATGTTTTATTTATTCTAGCAGAGTTAAGGCCATAAGGCCTTCTCTTCCACTCAACCAGCACAAATACAAATAAATATTTGACAAATATAGATATACACTATATTAATTATAAACAGTTAAATATACATTAAATGTAGCAATGTAAATTTCATGTACAAACAACATTTTATACGATAATAACAATAATAATACGATAATAACAATTGTGTTGTATTGTAAGCCTATATTTTCCCTTTACAGAGATTTAGGCGCTCTCCCTCTACAAGGAAGAATTTGAACCATACTAATTTAGTTACACTTGTTTTCGTATAGATGTCATTTTGAGTGGTACGTGGTGAGCGTTCCGCCTCATACCGACATCTAGGAAACCAAGGTAGTACTAGGACGGGAAAATTCGGTAAATTTTGCTTATAGGTCTTTTCATTCAGGCTTAAGGATTTTTTTACGAGCCTGAAAATCTTCAGACTCGGGACCCACGGCTTAAAGTCCCTCCCGGAGGACTTGCTCCTTGGATTTTTCCGTCCTAAAAAATGCATCGACCCCTGCCGGATTTGAACCCGCGACCCTCGGGACCAGTGGCAAGAAGCATAACCACTAATCCACCGGGGCCGATGATAATAATAATAATAATAATAATAATAATATAATGATAATAATAATAATAATATGAATATGATAAATTATACGAGAAAAACCAATTAATATGTATATCTTACACTGAGTAATGATGAAGTCCAGGTTAGAGCAAATATAAATTTAGATTTCTTTTAAAAGTTGCCAATGTCCGGCAGCCCCTTATTTCTTGTGGTAGGGAATTCCAGTTGCGAGAAGTGAAGATAGTATATGAAATGGAGTGATGTGATGTCCTATGATGAATGTGATAAAAATTTCAAAACAATCAGATGAAAAATAAAAGAAATTTTAAATTCACCAGTCGGTCCCCTTAACAGGCTAAAATTAACTAGGACGAACAATTACGTACGGTAATTCATAAATAAAAACAATATGGAAAAACATCATAATCTCAAAATTGATGCATTAAAATTCATGAAAATGGTTTTATATATTCAAAAGCATATTGAGTTATGTGTCACACATCCCCAGTTTCATATTCAGTTGCAGTTATGCATTATTACTGGATTCATAAAAATGGCTATTTTATCTGTCCGTTGCCTGGCACCCTCTGAAATCACCCCAGTGTCAAACTTCTATACACGTCTCAAATATTAATGACAACAGTTATGTGGTGGAACGAACATCCCCAACATCCCTTATAATATGTGTTCACCCCTTACCATATCACTGCCTATTTATCATGTCAGCACAAATATTTGCATCAGTTTCGATTCATAATTAACCACTTGTGATTACAGACATAATTGCTATGCAGACTTTTACAATACTCCTGACAATAGTGCGGTAACGTAAGGGAAACAAGTTCTACGCAAGGAATAACCCAAGGTTTACACCCGCTTCACCAGTTACACAATAATGCAATAACGTTATACGAGTGCAGTGATAGAATTTTTAAAATAGGTAAGAGGAGATTGGTCAGAGATTTGAAGTAAGATAATTATTATAAAATTAACCTTTATAAACGATTATGTTTTATTCGAGGTCTATCCGTCGCCGTGGCGTAGTCGGTAGAGTCCCTACCTTCCACTCCGGCGACCCGGGTTCGATTCCCGGCGGGGTAGGGGATTTTAAATCTCCACCTTGGGTCTGGGTGTGTGTCCTGTCTTGTGTTTGCATGTGTGAATAAGAAAAAAAGGTTAACAAAGGTATAAAACAAAAAGGAAGAACAGCGTAAACGAAAGAAAACGAGAAGGAAAAAAAAAAACTATCCGTCGCCGTGGCGTAATCGGTAGAGTCCCTACCTGCCATTTCGGCGATCCGGGTTCGATTCCCGGCGGAGTAGGGGATTTTAAATCTTCACCTTGCGTCTGGGTGTGTGTCCTGTCTTTGTTAGATTTTTAGATTTATTTATTTAGCCTGGTAGAGTTAAGTCATGTGGCCTTCTCTTCCACTCACCAGGACAAACATATATTACATCAGAATATAACAATCACAATGAACTCTAATATTAAATACTAAATAAAAATTTGATCAAAAAGATAATATCTATTGTATTACGATCTATAATGCAACTAGTTAATGTTAGTTAAAATTAAGACTAAAACTAATAATAAAATGAATACAAGCAAGACATATTAAATTGTCCCTGTCTAATGTATATATAAAACAAAGAAAAATAATCAGACATAGAAAACTAATTTTACGTTTGTGTGTCTGTATGTGAGAATAAAAGGAAGTTAACAAAAAGGTGAAACAAAAAAAAAAAGAAAAAGAAAATGGTAAAACAAGAAGGAAAAACAGTATAAACGAAAAAAAAAAAAAAAATGAACGAATGTCCGTCGCCGTGGCGTAGTCTTAGCGTAGTTGGTAGAGTCCCTACCTTCCACTCCGGCGATCCGAGCTCGATTCCCGGCGGGGTAGGGGATTTTTAATCTCCACCCTGGGTCTGGGTGTGTGTCTTGTCCTTGTGTCTATATGTGAGAATAACAGAAAGTTATCAAAAAGGTAAAACAAGAAGGAAAACAGTGTAAACGAAAAGAGGAAAAAAAAAGAGGTTATTTCATGTCTTAGGATCCCGAAGTTTAAATGTTATGATGTGTATTTCTAATATGGTATGTATCATCATCATCATCATCATCATCATCATAGTACATTCACGAATTTAGGCCATTTGTTGACCTGTTTCGGTCTCAAGAGAAACACCATCCAAAAGTCTTTTGAGTGGACGTCCTGGTCTTCTTCTTCCTGCAGGTTGATATCTTAACATTTGTTTGGTTATTCTGTGATCTTCCATTCGATGAACATGTTGCATCCATCTTGACTTACAATCAGAAATTTTGTTTTCTAAAGGTTCCATGTGTAATTCTTCTAAGATGTCTTCATTTTTTTGTGATCTAGTAGTGTGTATCCTGCAGTCCTCCGAAGGTATCTCATTTCAGCAGATGCACGTCTCTGTATATCCTTCTGTTTCAACGTCCATACTTCGCTACCATACAAAAGAGTTGGAAGAGCCAGTGTTTTATACACTTTGGTATGTAATGTGTTAAAAAAAGAAACAAAATATGAATGATTATGATCGTTTTCAGGGATTATTTGGTCCTTTAAGTTTGCTGGCATTTGTCTTATGTGTTTGGGAATAAAAAAAGAAGAAGAAGAAAAAACTCACCCAGGAGAGTTTTCCAGATACGGTGTCGAATCCTGATTCACTGCATTAGCCCTAGACCATAGCTGTGAACTATTAAATTATTTTTGTTTAATAAATTGAGTTGGTGTTTACTTGATGGAAATCCACATTCATTAATTAAATAAAAATAAAACTTAGTTTTATTTGATTTTCATATTTACTAAGATATAATTCAGTGACAGCTGTTTCGATACACTGTACCTTCTTCAGACATGTTAACACATTATGAATTGCGTTATCATATATCAACTGATCTAAGCACCAATACAACAATACTTTATTTAAATTTTTAAATTTAACAAAGGCGATTCATTCAAATCAAGTTGAGAATTAAACAGTTTATTATATTGTGTTTAAGTTATGGTTTGAGGATAGATACTGGAAACGAGATGATAAATAATTGGGAATCGAGGTATGTAGGATCTTAAATAAGAGAATTAGACAATGCGATTTTCTTCTCTCTTTTAGATGTAGCCATGACAATTCGTGGAATAATGGAGAAATGTGATCGTATTTTCGAACATTAAATATGAATCTGATACACATATTATGGACACGCTGCAGTTTGTCCGACAATCCGTCACTTCCTCGCAGTCCAAAGGGTCAAACCTCGGATCAAAGACGGAAACAAAATACGACAAACGCTAGGAAAAGGTCAACGATTTGGAAAAAGAAAAACATATTAAGAAATGCGTTCAAGACATAGTCCGATTTTGCTCATTTTCAAAATATGTCTTAATGTTTTTTTTTAATTAAATCGCATGTATCCAGTTTAGTTGTGAGAAAACAAATATTGGCGGCTAGTAGAGTTCAAGATGGGTATCCTGTTGTATCCATAATTCATAGCTATGTTCCACCGATTTACACTGTTATTATGACATCTATTATGTTATCTATATCTCTCATATGTCTTGCTCACCGGAGTCTACAAAACTTAACTCCTCATATTATATCTGGTTTTCTATCAAGATCATGGAGCTCACAGTTAGATTGTTTCCTCCATTCACCTGTCCATATGCATCTGGTCAATATGCACTTTATTCTCAAATACCCACATTTTCCTATGTCTTAAAGTAAGAGAACAGTTTTGTATCTATTTAATGTAGAACTTGTAGAATCGCCATTTTACATATTATTAATTTAACATTTTGAGAGATTTTGAGACAAGTCCTCGTCATCAATAATACAGACTATATCATGCGTTTCGATAGTTGATCCTACGCATAGGCTAATTAATTTCCGCTTTTACTGAATGTGTGTCATTTAAATTATTCGTTAGAGATGTTATATTCATGACTTTGATTCCTAACCATAGACACAGTAATGTAAATTCCTAAAGACAAAATAAGATACCAGTTTGTTGAGAAATGTTAAATATATAAATATGTGTAAAAATAGTTAAGTGTTGGGGTAAATCGGAATTCCAAGAGCCGCGTGTATTCAAAAGACAAAGTAGCATCTTGGTTTAATCCTTCAACAAGCAACATATTCAACATTAGCGTTCCCTGCTGATGAAGTGACGATCCAAATTTGTGAGTCGGCGTTTGTTGCTTACATTCATAAACTTAATGTCCGGATGCGTTTATGAAATTTAAAGAAATGCGTGTTAATTTACGCACTTATCAGAAGTAAAAGACTGGATTTGAACCACATGTCTCAACTGTAAACACACTCTCACCATCTATCTAAAAAAGTTCTTTTGAAGTTAGCTTAAATTTTTAGAGCGATAAGGTAAACATGAATAAACATAGTGTCTGTGTATTCAAGTGGAGGTAGTTGAAAAGTTTATTGTTAAAATAAGAAAAATTAGGTACTCCCTGATAATTTCAGAATTACATGCTTACACAGTAATATTAACGAACTATTTGACAATATCGAACCCGGAGATTTATGGCCGCGTGGATAAGACCTCTCCATATACCCCTATCCTGATCTAAAGTTTTACAATCAGACCTAGTATAATTTACCTCACTCAAGTCGTGATTAATGTTATTCTCCTATCTCATTCTTGGTCTACCTATGGGACACTTTACCATTGGGATTCCTACAAGTAGTTCCCATGCCCCATTCGTGCCACATGTCCTGTTATGAATGCATAGAGTTTTTTACATAGATATTTAATTATTTCATAGATTATTTTAAATATTCAAATAAAACGCTGAAATAAAGCTTTAGACATATTATACTTCAGGACAGAGTTTTGACTTATGGCAGGAACAAAGTTTTCAAGGTTTTCAAGGCTAACTGTAAAACATCTACATTTAGACTCTGGAATGTTTAATACAGTTACTTTGAGATGTAGGTCAGAACTTAGTATTTAACCCTGGCAAAGTAAGGGACTCGCGGCTGTCTGTGAAAACAAGAGGTGCTGATGGGTAAGTCACCGACTCTTTTTCTTAACAAATTCGCTAGGAAAGTTACAATGTAGACAAGGATCAAATATTTTAATACTGTTTTATTCTCAAAGTGTAGGAATTAGTATATACTTATTAAAATGTAGATTAGGGTAGATTTATAAATTCCTCATCTCCCTCTCTCTCAAACCCCAAGAGGTTCGAATGTAGGTTTTCTTAATATAAGCTTAGATTAGTTATTTAGGGTTATTGTAATCATTATATTCTAGAAATAAAACAGTTAAAATTAAGAATCCATTTATTTATTTTCAAAATCACGTTTGCCTTTATAACTAATACATCCACATACTAACGCTCGGCTAGAACCTCATGCTACCAAAATTTCCAAGTCCCGAAGGTCCTTTAAGCCCTAAGAAAACCAGCAGTTCGTAATATGTCCTTCACATCGCAGTAAACAAATTTCTTCTTATTCTTCTTCCTCTACGCATGAATGCTGGCAACTTGTTGCGTGTTCATTCACATACAGGTCCGGGGTATGGGGACGTCCTTCCATCGTAGTTGTGGTCGTCCTAAAGGCCTTTTCTGCTGAGGTGTCCAGTCACGTACTTTCTTCACTAATCTGCTGTTCTCAATTCTATCTATGTGATCGTTCCAATTTAGTCTTCTAACATTTATCCAGAGGTTAATAGGTTCAATTTCACATTCTTCTTTAATAACAGGGCTTCGAATTTTCTCTTTAATCGATTTTCCTAATTTTCCTTGAAACTTTCATTTCGGTTGTTTCATTTTTTTTTTTTTTTAGTTTCTGTTCGTCATTCACATCCACGTGTTAAAACTGGTCTTATGACAGATATGTAATTTCTTACTTTTGTATCTATTCTTAAATTTTTATTTTTCCAAACAGTATTGTTTAAACATCACGATATTTTGTTTGCATTATTTGCTTGATGGAGGATTTCATTTATTATTCTGTTGCTGCTATTAATTTCTATTCCTAATTTTAAAATTCCATGACCTGTGTAACCGCACCGCATCTTTAAATGATCTGAAACCAAATTTTGAAGCAAGTACTATATTTGTATACAGAATGATTCAGAAATGTGGCTATATGTTTGATCGAATTTTGTGACGAAAATATTATCATTAAAGGAAATGTGATGTTATCATTGGAAAGGAAATCCTTCAAATTACAACAATAGAACAAAACAAAACTAATCACTGCTCACGTGCAGCTTGACGGGTTGATTTTTCTGGGCTAGCGTCGAAAGCCTCCACAATTCTGTTCGTTGTTTCTGCATCCGTGCTAATGGGAGGCCTTCCAGGAGGTTTGATTGTGTGTATCCTTCCCATTTCCAGCAGTCGTTTTCTCCACTTCCCCACAGTCGACGGCTACAATGCTACGTTAAACGTACGTCTTTCCTGTCTTGCGGCCTCACGATCATTAGCATACGTTATTGCCCATGCAGCAATTGTAATTTGCTGTTGCATATTCAACGCCATTTTGACTAATGACGTAAGTTCTACACTGTTTTGTTTTATTCCATTGTTGCAGTTTGAATAATTGCCTTTCCAGCGGTATTTTCATATTTCCTGTAATGGTAATATTTTCATCACACAACGCGATCTAACGTATAGCCATATTTATGATTCACCTCGTACTTTTAAAATTATTTGTAGAATATATTTAACCCTTAAATTGGCAAAACACAAATTTCTTCCCTTAGTTATTTGAATGTGGCGGACCGCAGTGAAAACGGAATCTTGTATAACTGTTATTATTAGGTATATTGTATAATTAGACACACATTTAAGTGGTTTCATTTTGTTCGTTTTCTTCTGATTTATTTAAAATATTAAATTAATTAAACCAACTGATGTATCCAGAAGGATACATTATGCATTTCAGGGTTAAATCTATGTAGATTTAACTGATCTTATTACATCCGGTTTCTCATAAGGAAAACATGTAGAGAAACCAGATGAAATGAAAACTCTATTAACTACCTTTTAGATTTTGAATAAAATTATCCATAAATTTAATGGATTTATGTCATATGATGGAAATGCTTCCATTGCTTTATTGTTTTATAAAACTGATTGCAGAAAGATACAACTAATTGGTATTCTAGGAAGCTTAGGAGCAGGTGCACGGGACTTGAGACAAAATCCGTTGTTCATTTTATGTGACTATGGGAAACATTGATTGATCGCCATTTATTTCAGAAAGGAATGAGGGATTTGGCATAAATACGAGGATAAACATGGAAGCAAGAAAAGTGACAGAAGATTAAGTACAAGAGTAAAAAGGGGGAGCGAGCTGTATTGGTGAATCATAGAGAGAGTGCGAAACATATAGAAATGAGCTTAATTACGTCACGTCTCAGGCGTTCGCTCATTCATTCTTGAATCAGCACAGGGGGGATCTACGGTCTAATATATTAGAAGCAAAATTCCAACGCTCCAGTAGCTCTTCAAAGTAGAAACATGTGATCCCCCCCACTCCGAGATCAATCTCATAATGTGACCGCATGCGAGAATGTAATATTTTCTGCTTCGTCACCGCTATCTGCAGAATGCATTCATTTATACAACATTAATATGTGCATATTGGCTAAATTCTCTCAGAGTTTCCTTCCTTCTACAAAATATTGAAGGAGAAACTTTATCAATTGATTTAAAAAAAAAGTTAAGTCTACTCAAGTTGAAGCAAGGAGATGCACTATCTCCTCTACTATTTAATTTTGTACTAGAGCATTCCATGAAATCTTTAGACAATGAGGAAGGCTTACAACTCAATGGTATTAATAAGCTGTTAGTTTATGCTGATGATGTAGTACTACTGGCCGATAGCGAGGAGATACTAAAGGCCAACACGCACACACTATTGAATAACACTAAGAAATCGGGACTGGAAGCAAATATCAGTAAAACTAAATATATGGTCACTCGTAGAAATTCAGTATATAATGGAAATGGACAGCTAATGACAAATGAGGGAAATTTTGAGGAAGTGGCTGAATTCTAATACCTAGTAACAATAATCGCAATAGGAATGAGATGCACAAAGAAATTGAACATAGGCTCAATTCTGGAAATGCATGCTATTATTCATTGCAGACTCTTGATGTCCCAACTCCTTTCAAAAAACGTTAAACTGAAAATATATAAAACTATTATTCTACCAGTTATATTATATGGGTGCGAAACATGGACTCTTACATTAAGGGAGGAAAGGAGATTATAAGTATTTGAGAATATAGTAGTTAAAAAAAATGTTTCGACCAAAGAGAGATGAACAGACAGGTGAATGGAGAAGTCTACATACGAATGAACTACATGGTATTTATAGGAAGCCAGATATAATAAGAACAGTTAAGTCTCGTAGACAGCGATGGGCAGGACATGTTGCACGTATGGGGAATGAAAGACTTGCATGGAAGCTTCTTGTAGGAAAGCCAGAGGGAAAACGCCCAGTTGGTAAATCAAGAATGAGGTGGGAAAATAACATTAACTATGATTTGAGGGAAGTAGATTATACAGGGAATGATTGAAATGCATTAGCTCAGGATAGGGATGTATGGAGAGCCTATGTCCGCGCGGCCTGAACCTACTGGTTTCGATAGTGCCAGTGAGTTAGTTAGTTAGTTATGTCTACTCAATCCAGAAAATATGAAGGAGCTCATTAAATACCTTTTTGCTGTCCTATAGAATAAATGGTTAAAATATTTTTGTAACTTTTTTTTTCTTCTTAAAGGCAGTTTTATGCTACATTTCACTTGATGAAAGTTAAAAATTAAATTGTACCTGTTGGTATGTGCCGTCGTCCTCAACTTTGTTAACATATTGTATATAACATTAAATGGAGCGCTTTCGGAAGTTATCTTCCATCTTCTGCAGGTTGAGTTTCCGCTACTTGTTGTCGTTGTGTACGGTGATGTATACTCCAACTGTTTGTAGCAGCAACTGACTTGTTTTTGACGATCTCGTACAATGGGTTTGACTGGGGTGCGTTCTCATTGAGAAGTGAGGTGTTGTTTGTTTCCTTTATAATTTCGAGGTCTTCAAATATATTTATCGTAGCTGGAATGTTTTCTCGGTGGATTTTCGTGAGAATGTTTTCAATTGTGTTCATTCGATGATCTGCGTTAATGAGATGTTTAGCATAGCGGCCCTTAGTTATGCTAATTTCCCTACAGATGTCATGAATGACATGTGGTCAGCATACCAACCCAATGAGACATCTAGTAGGGAACTAAGTTATTATTTGGATGATGAAAGTAGGTAAATTTTGCTTCAAGTTCCTTTTTGAGGCTTACGGTTCTTTTACGAGTCTGAAAATCTTCAGACTCGGAATCCGTGGCTTAAAAGTCCATCCCGAGGACAAGATGGATTTTATTAAAAAATATAAAAAATGTAAATGAATATCACAGAAAACTCTTGCCTGATAGGAAAGAACTGAAATGATATTTAAATTCAGGATGAAAAATACTTCTAAAATCTCAAATTTTTATTGTTATGAAAGAAAAAAAGTTCATTTTTGTCTACCAGAGTAATTAATGTAATATTTTTGAAATGAGAAAAATAACAGCCCTCAGGGGTCCTCATCTAGGGGATATGTGGATGGCGACCACAAGGTGCCCAAGCTGTGCAAAACATTTCTTCCACTTACTTGTGTTTTGCACTCTTTTAACTTTACTATCTAACCTCTCTTGGTTAACTCTTGTTTTTTCGACCCCGACGCTATTAGGGCATTCGAGGGCTAAGGAGTCCTTCCTTTCTTCCATTTCTTCTTTCCTTTATTTTCTTTTCTTCTTCAGAAAGCCTGACCAGAGGCTATAAGATGGCAGCCCCATCACTGGTCTTGCCTTCCTTTGGCCAGCAACCAATCGAAGGGACTATTATTATGCTTTCAAGTCTTATATGAGAATTTCCCATAAGGGAAAATTTTCTATAGGATCGTAACAGGCCTTGGCCTAATACTTGAAAGGAAGAAGAAGAAGAAGAAAAATAACAATTGTTAAGAATTAAACTAATAATATGCTCCTAGTCAAAGAAAAATTGGATTACAGTATAAAAAAATCCCTATCAATACTTGTTAATTTATGTAGGAAGTTTCATGTCTTTGATTTGACAGGACGGTTCCTTTTGTGTTAATAATTATTATTAATCTGTTGTGCAAGTTTGACTGTTGTTTACAACATTGAATTAACTTGTTGAGGGAGGTTTGTAAACTGATTTAAAGCGCAGTTCTAGATACTTGTAATGGGGGGGGGGGGATCTGCTAACTTGGTTCATACCCACCTGGAACCCATTTGCAGGAGAATCATCAAAGGGCACGTGTGTAACCCTAAGGGATAAGCTATTAGACCCAATGCCGCTGTTTGGAAAACCTTGTTACATTATCTTAGATCTTGGTGAGAATGTAACAATATTTGTTTCGGAAGGTTTGGGAACATCCCATACAGATTGGCCGTAGTAAAATCATATAAGAAGTCACGAAACGATTTAGCTCTTCTGGCACTTTCCGAAAATGATTTGCAACGATCAATTTACAATTTACAAAAAATAGCTGCCAAATTTAATGTAGAACTATCAACAAAACTAAAATTATGGCATTTCATGGGAAGGACCCCATACAAAGTAAAATCTGTCTCCAAAATAACATTTTAGAGAGATCTAATCAATTTAAGTATATTATCTCTCTATCCCTGAAAAATTACTATAATAAAGGTTTGGAAATTATTAATCAAGTTATGAAACCATCCCTAGTACAAAAAAAACACCAGATTACGTTTATATAACACTTTGGCTAGACCAGTGTTGACCTATGGTAGTGAAGCATTTGACACTAAAAAGACAACATAAAAGCAGAATAACGGCCTGTGAAATGAGATTCATGCGCAGAACAGCGGGTTACACCAGATGGGATCGGAAAAGGAACACCGATATCTTAAAAGAATTGAAGACTACCTCAATTTTGGAATATATTAAACAGTGCCAACTAAATTGGAAACACCATCTTGAAAGAATGAGTTCAAAATTGGATCCCCAAAGCTGTTTATGATTATATATCAAGAGTACGAAGATCTCTGGGCCGTCCTATGAAACGCTGGAGGGAAAATTTTCTATAGGGTAATAACAGGCCTTGGCCTAATACTTGGAAGGAAGAAGAAGAAAATGAAGAAGGAGAAAAAAGTCTCGAAAATTCTTTGTTTTAGTGGTTTGATCTCCGTTATTGAGATCAAACCACTAAAGTTTGATCTCCGTTATTGCCCCTCAGGGGTCCTCATCTAGGGGATATGTGGATGGCGACCACAAGGTGCCCAAGCTGAGCAAAACATTTCTTCCACTTACTTGTGTTTTGCACTCTTTTAACTTTACTATCTAACCTCTCTTGGTTAACTCTTGTTTTTTTCGACCCCGACGCTATTAGGGCATCCGAGGGCTAGGGAGTCTTTCCTTTCTTCTATTTCTTCTTTCCTTTATTTTCTTTTCTTCTCCAGAAAAGCCTGACCAGAGGCTATAAGATGGCAGCCCCATCACTGGTCTTGCCTTCCTTTGGCCAGCAACCAATCGAAGGGACTATTATTATGCTTTCAAGTCTTATACGAGAATTTCCCGGAGGGAAAATTTTCTATAGGATCGTAACAGGCCTTGGCCTAATACTTGGAAGGAAGAAGAAGAAGAAGATCTCCGTTATTGAGAAACATCACCAACATTATTTTTGTCATTAAAAGCCAAGTTGTATTGTATTTCATATCTTGAAGACAAATTAATTAACAAACAAGTTCTTGACTTTGTTTAGTTGTCCTCTTGATCTAATTTATTGTTGTTATACTTATTATGAATATTACTCAGGAAACACTTGCTATCATCGACTTTTGTCTGATTTACTGATTGATCCTAGTGTAAAATTGTATATGACTAAATTTATAGGTCGGTACGAATATTTTTATTAGATTACAATAAATGCAGTTATATGAAGTTCGTACTATTAAAATGTTTCAATTTTGAAGTAATGGATGAGTAACTTACATACTTTATTAAATTATTTAATTTACATATATATCTTCTTCTTCTTCTTCCTTCCAAGTATTAGGCCAAAGCCTGTTACGATCCTATAGAAAATTTTCCCTCCAGCGTTTGAGGGAAATTCTCGTATAAGACTTGAAAGCATAATAATAGTCCCTTCGATTGGTTGCTGGCCAAAGGAAGGCAAGACCAGTGATGGGGCTGCCATCTTACAGCCTCTGGTCAGGCTTTTCTGGAGAAGAAAAGAAAATAAAGGAAAGAAGAAATGGAAGAAAGGAAAGACATATATATATATATATATATATATATATATATATATATATATATATATATATATATATGATATGAAAAGAAAAAAGAATGCTTGAGTCGGGATTTGAACTCGAGTCTCTAAAGTCTGTACCTTTAGCGCTCTAACCAACTGAGCTACCCAAGAATTCCAAGACAAACATTGTCTTGGAATTCTTGGGTAGCTCAGTTGGTTAGAGCGCTAAAGGTACAGACTTTAGAGACTGGAGCTCAAATCCCGACTCAAGCATTCTTTTTTCTTTTCATATCATATTTGCCTTCATTGCCAAATGTCAAAAAAAATATATATATGTGTGTTATAATTAAATATTTAACATTGAGCAATGCAAGAGCTTAATATGGTATGATAAGAAAAATAAATGCCTGGACGGGATTCGAACCCGGATCTCTGAGTCTGTACCTCAGTGTGATATCCATTACACCACCAGGTGAATCCAATTCAAACATTTATTTTTCTTATATATGTATTATATTCTCCATTATTACTAGATGTCGCGAGAACTCGGTCTTCACTGCCTTACACCACCAGGCGAATCCAATTCAAACATTTATTTTTCTTATATTTTCACTGCCAGTGAAGACCGAGTTCTCGCGACATCTAGTAATAATGGAGAATATAATACATATATAAGAAAAATAAATGTTTGAATTGGATTCGCCTGGTGGTGTAATGGATATCACACTGAGGTACAGACTCAGAGATCCGGGTTCGAATCCCGTCCAGGCATTTATTTTTCTTATCATACTATATATATATATATATATATATATATATATATATATAGCGATTGTACTACACCTGTCGAGTCGAAGGAAGTTCTTGTACGAATTCCGGGGGCAGCAGAAATTATTGAGCACGCACCAGGTCTTGTGGGGTGTTTGTATGAAGACATACGTCGCAAGTACACTTTGTGCAACGAACAACCGGGTCGTCACGTGGAACCACACTTGTCGTATATCACATAGAAGTCTCTAATATTTATTCTGAAACACAAAACACACGATATCAGCCCACTGTGATTTTGAGTTTCAAACTTATTTTACATCGATATTGTACGTTTCCGGACACGGATTCCATATCAAAACTTTATCTACTAAGTCCCCTCTACAACCCCTAGAAGCCTGTAATACTTATACTTATTCTGAAAGAACCTTTATATATATATAAATGTCAAAAATATGGTTATAACGTCTAATATACAAGCGTTACTGCTATAAAGTAAAAATTCTCTTTAAAAATTGCTTAACTGTTATGTTGGGCACTAGATGGTGTGTTGGAACGAATTCCCACTACCTCTTGTGTGAATTGAGAATACTACATATATAAGAAAAATGTATGTTTGTGTTGGAATTCTTGAGTAGCTCAGTTGGTTAGAGCACTAAACGTACAGAGTTTAGAGACTCGGGTTCAAATCCCGACTCAAACATTCATTTTTATTTTCATATCATAATATATATATATATATATATATATATATATATATATATATATAATCATCATCATCTTCATTCATGGATTAGGTCTGTTGACCCGTTCCGACTTCAGCCCATCTCTTTCTAGGTCTACCCACATCTCGGGTGCCTTTAGGTTTGTATTTTGTATTTGTTTTGGATATCTATCTTCATTCATTCTGTCTATGTGTTGCTTCCATTTTTGTCTATATGTATCCATTTTATCAGTTATTGCAAATATTTCAAGTTCCTGTCTTATTTCTGTGTTCTTGATTCTGTCTTCCTTAGTGCACCCTTTAACAGATCTAAAAAATTTCATTTCTGCCGCCGTTATCCTACTTAGGTCTTGTTTTTTATGTATCCAGGCTTCTGAACCATAGAGCAGTACCGGTACTGCCAACATTTTATAAAATTTCAGTTGGGTCTCTCTTGTTGTTTTGTTATTTAGTGTTCGTTTTATCGTACCACATATTCCCTGGAATTTTGCTATTTATATATATATATATATATATATATATATATACAGAGTGTTGCAAAAAAACAGCGACAACCGAAATAAGGCAGTATATTGAGGTACTGTACGTTGATCTTTTTTTAAATAAACTATCAATGTCCGGAAATGATGCGTTTTCACACTATGAATAATTAATTATGTCTGAAGATCAGTGTTAGTTCGAAGGATTTGAAGATTCGTTACTTGACAACACGTCACAGGTACGGAACCTGTGATACGTGGCTTTGCAAAGGAATGTGGCTGCAACATGACGGAGCTCCAGTTCACTTCCATGCCAATGTGAGGAGACATTTGGATACCACGTATCCAGGTCGATGGACTGGTAGAGGAGGACCAGTCCCATGGCCTCCGAGATCACCTGATCTTAACCCTGTCGACTACTTTTTGTGGGGGCGACATGAAACAATCTGTTTATTAGACTCCAGAAGAGTCACGTATGGATCTTATAGCCCGAATCCACGCTGCTACAAAATCAAATCAAATGAGGCCAGGCGTATTTGAACGTGTGCTCCAATCACTACACCGCTGATGTATGCTCTGTAATGAGATAGGAGGTGGATGTTTTGAAAACTTGATGTGACTGTGCATGTGCATGTATCGTCAAGTATTGAGTCTTGAAATCCAACTAACGGAACTCTTGAGAAGTTCGCTACTCATTGCATCATTTCCGGACTTTTATTTATTTATTTTTATAGGAAATGTGCACTCAGTTGAGCATTAGTGGTGGGACAGGACACACACCCAGAGCCAAGGTGGAGATTTAAATCCCTTACCCCGCCGGGAATCGAACCCGGGTCGCCGGAGTGGAAGGTAGGGCGACGGACATTTCCGGACTTTGATACCTTATTAAAAATGATCAACATAGCTCAATATACTACCTTACCTCCGTTGTCGGTGTTTTTTTGTAACACCCTGTATGTGTATGTGCATTATAGCTTATAGGCCTGTTATATTTATACATAAATTATACTTTCTGATATTGATTTTCTCAGGAGACGAATCATACATTTTTGTTTGGTTTGTAGTAAAATATGATATCTATACGAGTAATTAATTGAAATTATTTCATAATATTGGAGAAAAAATGTAACGAATTCTTTCAATGATATCATTTTAGATACTACTGTTACGGACATGCTATGAATGTTTGTCATTTTAAATTATGTGGTGGAGTTTTAAAACTTTAAAATATTCGTTTCGTTCAGTATTTGTTTCTGCAGGCTACATTCGTAAACCAAGTTCACTTTTATACTGTACTCCAACGAATAATTATTTTTTTTTATTTTCATTGAATGCCATTTACATTCGTAGCTTTATTTTATATAGAATCGCTTCAGGGATATCAGATAGACCTATTGCGCGCGTGCTTGGCATATGAGAAATAATACAACTCTAGATTGTAATTCCCTTTAGTATGCTTTCCAATTGGAATCAAATTACAGTGTTAATTAAGGGGAATTCTTTTTATTTATAAAAAAATATCGTTTCTGCTTGAAGTAACTTTTTCATTAGTTTTATTATTTTTTCACAAACCTATTGTTTGTTAGATAATGTATATAATGGCGAAAGAAAATAGTATCCCTATCTCATATTATTTTAATAATGTACCAGTGGCGTGCGGTAGTCCCAGCATTTACGCCAGCTGTAAGATGAAAATATATAAAACTCTTATTCTACCAGTTATATTATATGGGTGCGAAACATGGACTCTTACTTTAAGGGAGGAAAGGAGATTACAAGTATTTGAGAATAAAGTACTTAGGAACATTTTTGGACCAAAGAGAGATGAACAGACATGTGATTGGAGAAGACTACATAACAATGAACTACATGGTCTTTATAGGAAGCCAGATATAATAAGAACAGTTAAGTCTCGGAGACTGCGATGGACAGGACATATTGCACGTATGGGGAATGAAAGACGTGCATGGAAGCTTCTTGTAGGAAAGCCAGAAGGAAAACGTCCAGTTGGTAGACCAAAAATGAGGTGGGAGAATAACATTAACTATGATTTGAGGGAGGTGGATTGTACAGGGAATGATTGGAAAGCAGGCTCGGGATAGGGATGTATGGAGAGCTTATGTCCGCGCGGCCATGAACCTACGAGTTCGATAGTGCCAGTGAGTAAGTTAGTAAGTAAGATGAGAACGCATATTACACTTTAGAATATTTGTAATTTGTAAGCCTATGTTTTCCCTTTACGGAGATTTAGGCGCTCTCCCCCTACAGGGAAGAATTTGAACCATACTAATTTAGTTACACTTGTTTTCTATAGATGTCATTTTGAGTGGTCCGTGGTCAGCGTTCCGCCTCATACTGACATCTAGGAAACCAAGGTAGCACTACGACGGGTAAATTTTGCTTAGAGGCCCTTTCATTCAGGCTTAAGGATTTTTTACGAGCCTGAAAATCTTCAGACTCGGGACCCACGGCTTAAAGTCCCTCCCGGAGGACTTGCTACTTGGATTTTTCCATCCTAAAAAATCCATCGACCCCGGCCGGGTTTGAACCCGCGACCCACGGTACCAGAGGCAAGAAACATAACCACTAGTCCACCGCGACCGACACACTTTAGAATATCTCTATTTAAAATTATATGCTGTTGTTCTGTTTAACAAGACACTTTACAGATAGGGTCATTACACTCATTAGCTTTGCATTTAAAATGTGGGAGTGAAAGGGTCAACAAAGTTTGTTCAGATACCTCTTTTTCAGATTTGAGGTTCTTTTATGTGCCATAAGTATTCGATATTGGATCCAGCACTTTATTTACATTGGAGAGGAACAATGCTCTGGACTTTTATGCCTTGAAACATCCACCGAATTTATAAGAGCATAATACACCATATTTTGTCATATGGAAGTGAAACTTGGTCTTCGAAGGAATTACAGAAGAATAAAATTAGAACAGTTGAATTTGATTATTTTAGAAGAAGCCTCCAAAAACAAGACAGGATAAAATAAGAAAGAATTCCTTTGTAGAGAAATGAATGTCACCACATCTGTTGTTAAGAGGATTGAAAATCAAACGCTTAAATGGTATGGTCATGTACAAAGAATGGAAAATGAAAGATGGTCGAAAAATATATACCAGTGGTCACACCCTGGAAGAAATACACGTGGCAGACCAAGATGGAAATGAAAAACCTGCGTCAGAACTATAATGGATGATAGGAATTTGGAAGTGGGGGAAAGCCGAAGAAGAAGAAGAAGAAGAAGAAGAAGAAGAACATCCACCGACTTCGGCCAAGTTTGAACCATGGACCTTGAACCAGAGTTTAGCATGGTACCCACTGACCCTATTGCAAAATTTTCAGATTATGAATAATAGAGGACATTTATTACTTTAAATGTGTTTCTAGAAACCATATCTTAACAATATGGTATATACAGTGCGATCAGTATAGCACTGGACAGCAGACGCGCGGATTTCACTATACACTGCTGACGCACTCGCGGCGGGGAACGGTCAGCATAGGATCGCGGTGATAAAACCACAAACATTTTCGTAAATATTTTATAAATTGTCGTATTTACCTACTTTATTGAAGCAGGTGCTGGAACTGTTTACCTTCATAGTCCATATATTTTGACACCTCTTTATAAAATTTGCTGTACAGATAATGGACTGTTGAACGTGACGGAATTATTTAAACCGGGAATCGTATTTCAAAAAGTCTTCGTACTTGGCTGGCAGACTGAGTTAACAAATATTGATCATAAATAAATACACGTTGGTCAATAGAAAAAAAATATGAGCTATTATACAGTTTACACTTTATACTTATAAACACGTCATTCTGTGTACACTTATACGCGCCTGTTTTATAATATACACATTTTAAAATTGTAATAACTTATACAGACGTCATTCAGTTTACATTACACATACGTCATTCAGTTCACAAGGAAAAGCGACCGAGCACCTTATCTACTCGAAGTACACTATCTGAATGTGACCTTGAATGCGTGGGTTATACTCGTATATTGCTTAGTCAGCGTACATTTCTAGTCTCTTGCCTGCACGTGTAAGCCTTCGTCATCGCACAGCACAAACCTCGTGTTTGCTGCCCAATTCTTTACTGATCTCACTGCACATTATGAATCATTTAAGAAATTTCATGCTTATGTATCTGAAATTCAATAATGTTGCCAGAGGAAGCCATCATATACCTTTCTTAATTCCGTAATATGGCCAATTGTTTCATCGTGAGAAACTGCTGCTTACGTTAAACTTCCTAGATTAATGTACCTGGTTTCGTCCAACTATTAATTCTGTCTTGGCTGAATAACAACCAAGTCTAAGAAAATAATGCGTTAAACTGTTTACTAGCAGCTGGCCATGACTATTTTTCATACGTCAAATAAGTAAAATAAGTAGATTTTTCTGTTATTTTGTTAGATCCGGTAAATCTAGAGTTGGCATACTTTGTTGTACGGTGTCGTTTTTCTCGTTGAAACGTATGTAGGAAAATGGTCTCTTGTGTATATTACGTATTTTCCAATCACTCACGTTTATTTTCAGTAACCTAGCAAATCACATTTATCAATGACACTTTAACTAAAACTCGCCAAAACAAATTAATAGCGCATTTGAACAAACTCAGTGCCGATGTAAAATTACTTCAACAGATGGTTTTCACAAATAATACACTGTACAGGCGTTCGCAACGATTCAGTTGTTAAGTTTTTCAGTTAAATAATATTTATATAAAGCTTATTGAATTATTAGGTTGCCAAGCTGATAAAATGTTCCATATAATTTGATTTTATATTCTTATTCGTGTTTTACAAAAATATAACTTCCATATAAATTAAATATTATGGATTTACGAACATTATTTCGAAAAAATGTATTTTTTAGGAATTCGCGCTTGCCAAATCAGCCAATCTCGTTTCTCGTCTCGCATCAGTCACAATACTTCTTCCTCAAAGGAATGCTTCATAATTCGGGCCGAAGCTTAATTCGACCTTGTGTACAAGGTCGCTTTTTCATGATTATCGATTAATTGTACATTTCTCTTTCGAGTTGTGACGTTAGCCTGATCCAGCTAGCTCACAGAGTACCAGAGAAGAAAGTGGACAAGTTTCGCGTACATGCCACAAGCGGAGCTAGTGTAGAACAACTAACGACATCTAATTTTTTCGATTTTTTCTGGTACTAATATGAAATTCAGCACCGTCTGATGGTAAAATTATGAATTATAACGCCATCTGGTGAATAATCATGAAATTTAACTTTTATAGGAATAAATAACATGTTAATTAATCTTAAATTGTGGAATTATTTGTACCCAGATTTTCTTTAATTTTAACACAAGGGAATAATGGAAGTAAATAAAAATGTTAATTTATTTTCGTTTATTAAAATTTAAAAACTTGCATTATGAGCTCTTTTGATCTTCTTCACTTCCTGGTTTAGGCAAGAGTTGCCTGTTCCGAGCTAAATATTACAATTGACCTACCCCCTTATTCTCACATACATATTTTATATAATATTTATTAAAGAACCTCAGCCATGTCGTACATCTGAAATCCATTATAAAGTCACATTAAAAAGTAAACAAGCTTGAATTTACTTACAAATTAGAGTAAAATAAAATCTAAGTAACGATTTTAACTTTCGATAGTATATGATTTTTACAGTACCGTCTACATAGAATGAAAGAATAGCAGTTAAAAATTTAAATTTACAAGATGGCTAATTTCCCATAATCCCGAGTGAACACGCCGTGTGCCTTGCATTTGTTTTATTTAGTTGCATATTCTGTTATTACGAAACAGCGCTACCATTGTAGTTTGCTCATTGTAGTTCATCGTAAAGACAGAAATTTTTTAGATGTCACTGTACTCAGTTTTCCTTCTATTCGAAGTTTCTCTATGCAGCTAGCTGGTTAGTCAGTAAATAGTCGATGCCTTTAGACACTAGCTTCGAGTGCATTATAGCTAGTTTAACAGCCACACATTGAAATGCTGTACATTATATGCGCTTGCGTGAATACATTTTTAACGTAGTAACTGGTGTTAATAAGGGAAATGTTGATGCCGAAGGTTCTGACAAGCTAAATGTAAGTGATACATGCTGACTCGGCGTTAAATTTGATTTTTAATATTCACGCATAACCGATTTGAATAAAATTTGGCAAATGTATTATTTTATTTTAATAGAAATTTATGAGAAATGGAAAATATAATTTCAACAATGGAGAAGAACTAAAACCTAGTATTGAATGCACTTATTTAGGAACAAAATTAGACCATTCAGGTGATAACACAGTGGGAATTAACAATTGAATCGCACAAACAAAACAAGAAATAAATGCTTTAAACTCTGTTTGGTGAAGCAAGATTATTACAAAAAATAGAAAATTACAAATATATCAAACCATAATTCAGAGCATTTTAACATATGGTGCTGAAGTTTGGCAAATTCCTACCAGGGAAATGAAAATAATTTCAAGTTCTGAAATGGATGTTTTAAGATGATCAGCTGGAAAATCTAGAATGGATAGAAAACGAAATAAAGAAGTAAGGGAAATTATGGGTGTACAAGAGGAGCCGGACATCATAGACATTATAGAAAAGAAAATATTACAGTGGTATGGCCATGTCAAAAGAATGCCAGAGCAAAGATTGCCTAAAATTGTTATGTAATGGATCCCAATGGAAAGGAGGAAAAGAGGAAGACTGAAGAAAACTTGGATAGAAGGGGTACAAGCAGCTATGAATATCAGAGGATTGGATGAAGATCAATAGATGGACAGAGAGGAATGGCGTTTGGTTTCCGGAAGACGGCGGCAGCTGCCATGATACCGGATGATGATATTGAATTATATATGTATAGGCCTGTATTCATACTTATGATTATTTATTGTCACTTTTATGCTAATAGTTTTAACCAACACATCATTAGGATATATCTGTGGAGAATTGTGAATTTTTATCGTTCTTATCTAAGTTTTGAATGCAGGAACCTCAAATGATTGAGGAAGCCATTTTCAGTGAGCTATTCTACGATGCTTGCCCGGGAATCTACTTATCCCGATCTTCTTGGCATCAATGAAAGACAAAAATGGTTATTGTGAGTTATCCGAAAAGATAAACGTATGTTGTAGCGGACTTTTTTGTAGAGTTTTTTTACATTCAATTCTGTGAACATTAATTTGGTGTATTTGTTATGCTTTAGGCAGCGTAAGCCATTTAAGCGTACAAAAAGCGACTTTTTTTCACGCTTTTCCTACAAAGGGTTATGTTTAAGGGCGAAGGGCTTAAGCACTAAAACTATCTTATAGCCCATAACCTTCTCGGGAAAATCCAGAATATTTTGCAAAGAAAACCCATCATCGAAGAAAACTTGGATAGAAGGGATACAAGTGGCTATGAATATGAGGATTGGAGGAAGATCAGTGGATGGACAGAGAGGAATGGCGTTTGGTTTCCGGAAGACGGCGGGAGCTGCCATGATACCAGATGATGATGATGATGATGTATTATACATGTATAGGCCTGTATTCATATTTATGATTATTTCAGTTTCAAGCTATTTGTGGTACAATAAATAGAACATTGAATAATAAAGCCCATAAACAAACAAAATTAAAATTGTATAAAACAATGGCTGTCCCTGTCCTTTTGTATGGGAGTGAATCTTTGATTACCACTACGAAACAAGAAAGTAAAATCCAAGCAGCCGAGATGAAATTTTTAAGAAGATTAAAAGGCTGCACTAGAATGGACCAGATAAGAAACGAGGATATCCGTGAAGAACTGCAGATCTACTCCATAACAGAAAAGATATTTAACAACAAGATACAGTGGAAAGAACATGTAGAAAGAATGGAAGAAAGAAGATTACCAAATAAAATCTTCCATTATTTTCCAAGAGGAAGAAGAGATGTCGGACGTCCTCGGAAGAGATGGTCTTAGATCTATTAGTGAAGACGGAACAGGCAACTCTTGCCTAAACCAGGAAGTGAAGAAAAAGAAGAAGATTATTTATTGTCAGTTTTATGCTAATAGTTTTAACCACAGACAATACATCATTAGGATATATCTCTGGAGAATTGTGAGTTTTTATCGTTCTTATCTATGTTTGAATGCAGGAACCTCGAATAATTGAGGAAGCTGTTTCCAGCGAGCTATTCAGATGCTATTAGGATTAAAAGTGAGTAAAGGTTTGTATTCTTAAGAAACGTTACAAGTGACAAATGTATGACCTCGCTTCCATCACTTGTCACTCTTGTTTATGAGTGTCCCCACGTGACATAAGTAATGTCTGGAACACCTGTTGAATCGGTACGAGGGACACAAACTTGCAGACATAGGGAACAGCGTGTTTCTTCTGTTCTTCTTATCTCCCGCTCTCGTGCTAAGATTGATGTTACATATTTTTTATCACTGACGAGTACTTCGTCTTCTTTTCAAAGTTTTCGGGGATATTCCGTGCGTCTGCGCATTAAAACGAATCCTGTAATAAATATTATAAAAGAATGGAAGAACAAAGCAAGCTTCCATGTTTCTTTTAATCTTTGAAGCAGGCCATCTGTTGTAGCTACTCGTATTAAAGGACGTTTCCATTGCAAGGTGTAAATTCTTTATTGTGTGTAGCACACATTTATACAATGAACCTGTACGAATATTTATTTATATGTCGATTTCAAACTGGGGATAAAATAATAATTAACCCGGATTGCTGCGTGATTATCGCAGTGTAGTGGTGCAGCAAATTAATTACTCGTGACTCCAAATCATCAAATAAATAATGAAACATAGTATAAAACAAGATAATGTTTTTGGTATGGTTTATGTCCAATTGTAATGAAAAATTATTATTTAAGATAAGTTCTGAAATTTTCTTCTTAAAACATTCATATTTTTATAAGAATACTAGCTAATACCCGACATGCGCTGCTATGCTTAAATAAATGATAATATGTTTTTACGTTTAGTTTAATAAAAGTAAAAGGAAAAATAATTATAAATTTGCCCTCTTCGTTATTGCAGCCAAAAAAACAATAAATAAATAAATTATATTTCCAAATTACCTTTCATACAATCCAAATAGTAAATAAAATTTCATCTTCAATAATTTAATATTCAAACACTCATTATAAGGTAAAGACATATCGTAATTATTTTTAGATACAACGTGCTGATTGCCCAGCTTTGCCCGGGAATCTACTCATCCCGATGTACTTGGCATAAATGAGCTGAAAGACAAAATTCGTTATAAAAGAATACCCGCCGTACGTTGCTATGCTTGCCCGGGAATCTACTTCTTGGTATCAATGAAAGACAAAAATGGTTATTGTGAGTTATCCGAAAAGACAAACATATGTTGTCGCGGACTTTTTTGTAGAGTTTTTTTTATATTCAATTCTGTGTACATTAATTTGGTGTATTTGTTATGCTTTAGGCTGCGTAAGCCATTTAAGCGTACAAAAAGCGACTTTTTTCACGCTTTCACTACAAAGGGTTATGTTTAAGGGTAAAGGGCTTGAGCACTAAAACTATCTTATAGCCTATAACCTTCCCGGGAAAATCTAGAATATTTTGCAAAATACCCCATCACAATCGGATGAACGGTATGACAGTGCACGTTTGCCCGCGAATCTATTTATCCCGATCTTCTTGGCATCAATGAAATAAAAAATGGCTGTTTTGAGTTATCTGTAAAAGATAAACATATGCTGTCGCGGACTTTTTTATAGAGTTTTTTGAGGTATTCAATTGTGTATACATTAATTTGTTGTATTTGATATGGCTTAGGCAGCGAAAGCCATTTACGCGTCCAAAATAGGGAATTTATTTCATGCTTTTCACTACAACGGTGACTTTTAGGGGTGAAGGGGTTGAGTATTACAACTCTCTTATAACCTATGTTCATCCCGGGAATCTCTTGAACGTTTTGCGAAAAGCCCCATCACAATCCGATGAATGGTATGGTATGGCAGCGCATAAAATACGAACAAACAAACAAACAAACAAACATTCACTTATATATATTAGATTGGATTAATAATAAAATATAATTTACTAGTAATAAAATGCACAGAGGCCATCTATCATGTACGTACAAATACACGATTTCTTAAACGTTTGGGGACACTATATGGAATATTGTACCGAAGGTCTGAAATTACATATCCCAAAGATGTAGAACGAAGTACAATGGCTTCAAAATAAATATATTTATAAAGTATTATTTAATCAGGCAACTCTTGCCTAAACCAGGAAGTGAAGAAGAAGTATTATTTAATTTAATGCGAGTTTAAATTATATTTATTTACCTCTTAGAGCTATTATTAGTATTAATATTATTATTATTATTATTTCACTATTATTAGTATTATTATTTCACTATTATTATTATTATTATTATTATTATTATTATTATTATTATTATTATAAATGATTTTCTCCTTCAGCTGAAATGTATTTTGCTTCGCCACAGATTTATATCCTCAGCATCGTCTTCTTTGAGGTCATTGCTGATCATATTTCTTCTTACTTCATCCATCAACTGTTCTGTGTTTCTCCCTCCTCCACCAGCCTTCAGTATTCCAATCAAGTATCATTCTTGGAATTCTATTATGCTACATCCTCTTCAGATATCCATACCATTTCAATCATCGTTCTTCTATTAATTCTATAATTTTTATTAGTATTATCATTATTATTATTATTATTATTACTATTATTATTATTATTATTGATATAATATACATTAAAATACGGGCTATAATTCAATAGTGTGTAGTAATGTCACTGTACTGAAGCCTGGAAATTCAAACAAAAACTTAGAATAACACTTATATCGATGGAAATGAATTTCTTAAGGAAAGCTGTAAGATGTTCGAAATTCTAAAAAAAAAAATAAAAACATAAATAAATAAATAAAAATAAAATAAATAATAAAATGACGCGAAAAAAAATTCAGTAGTAGATTTATAAGATATCCATCCATCCATAGAAATTCTGCCCGAAGGCAGGTCCTTCACTGCAATCATAGCATTTTCATGATATGCTTTACTAGGAAATTGTGTAGGTGTGGTAGCTTCCCGTTGCTTTCCACACCGGTGAAGGATGATGATGATGATAATGATAAGGATGATCATGATGATGGTGGCCATATGATTTCGGGGACCGTTTGGGCCTTAAAGTTTTCTTGACATTTGTCTTACAGGTGAGGAAAAACCCCGATATAAACTGCCCCGACCGGGGATCGAAACCGGGCCCGCTGCGTGACAAGGCAGCAAGCTACCTCGAGACCACAGCGGTGGACTTATAAGATATAAGCAGTTAAATTGTTATGGACATGTACGACGAATGCAAGAAGAAAGGTTGTCTAAAAAAAGTGGAATGAAATCCACATGGAAGAAGAAAGAAAAGATGACCTCGAAACTCATGGATGCAAGAAATAAGAACTGGAATGAGAACAAGAGGGTTGGATGACATGGAGTGGATGGATAGGGACGAGTGGAGAAAGAAAAATAAAACATTAGGCACACATATATGTGTAAACATTGGAAATGTGTATATAAATAATAATATTTTGTATGAAACACATTAGTCAATAGTTACATCGAACTTGATTCCAATTACGAGTTTAAATATTTTGCAAGTATTAACTTAGTATATGAGGGGCACGCCGTAGCGTAGTGGTTAAGGCACTGAGCTACAAGCCGGAGGGTCGAGGGTTCAAGTCCCGTTGGGGTCAGGATTTTTAAACTGACCCAAACCCTCTGGCGGCACTATGACCCTGGGGTCGACTCAGCCTCTAACGGAAATGAGTACCAGACGCTTGTTCTGGGGGTAAAGACGGCCGTCACGCAGGGCTGACAACCCGGCTGACATAAAGTGCCGATTGTCTAGAAAAAGTGGGAGCCCTAACCTCCTACTACCCCAAGGGCCTCCGGGTCTGTTGTGGGATCACTTTACTTTTACTTTACTTTACTTTAACTTAGTATATGAACCTGAAAAGAGAATATGATTATCAGATAGAAAAGCGCGCTGAGTAAAGTCGTCTTCAGTGTGCATTGAGTTGAGAGAAGTAGAAATGTTTAGATGCATTTAAAATTAATGCAGTAAATTTTCTCTAGGTAGAGTTGAATCTAGCGTTAGGAGTATCTATTGTTTTCAGAATATACTGAATTATCATCTTCTTTATGAGAAAACAGTAGCCTCATTAATAAATTAATTATTGTAAAGATTTGTAAGAACATTAATTACTGGAAATATAGAAATATTATTACATTTCATAAATAAAAATATCCATCCATCCATAGTAATTCTGCCCGAAGGCAGGTCCTTCACTGCAATCATAACATTTTCATGCTATGCTTGCAGCTTTACTAGGGAATTGTAGGTGTGGTAGCTTCCCGTTGCTTTCCACACCGGTGAAGGATGATAATGAAGATGATGGTAATGTTAAGGATGATGATGAAGATGATGGCCATATGATTTCGGGGACCCTTTGGGCCTTAAAGTTTTCCTGACATTTGTCTTACAGGTGAGGAAAAACCCCGATAAAAACCTCACCCAGAAAAACTGCCCCGACCGGGGATCGAACCCGGGCCCGCTGCGTGACAAGGCAGCACTCTACCTCGAGACCACAGCGGTGGACATATAAAAAATATAAAGTATAAAATTATGAAATATTTACCTAAAAGGTCGTCTCCTTGACTTTATTAGTTATTTATCTGTAGCGCTTTCGGTACTAGTCCCATTATCAACAGGATTCAAAACTGGTGTTTGACTGAAGATCTCGTACAGAAGATGGGGTGCCCTATACTTGTTATTTATTTATTTCAGGATTGTTTATGTTATGTACACAGATATCCTCAAACAAAATCTATATTTTTTTCTTTCTTCCACACTTCCCGATCTTGCGTGTCTGCTTCTGTCATATTTCTCTTCTTCATGTTGTCTTGAATTCCCTTCATCCGAGGTGGCTTTGGTCTACCACGTTTCCCTTTTCCAGGAGGTATCCATTTCAATACTTCTTTGTTTGTTTCGGTGTCCCTTCTCATTATATGCCCATATAATTATATACCATACAGTATATTGGTTGTTTGTACATATTTTATTATAGTGTACAGATATAATCTTTATTCCTTAAAATCTCTGAATATGTCCTTTTTTATTTTGATCTGTAGATATCGAAATTAATATTAGGCATATAATTTCTTACATAACACAGTTATATATATATGTCCACCGCTGTGGTCTCGAGGTAGCTTGCTGCCTTGTCACTCAGCGGGCCCGGGTTCGATCCCCGGTCGGGGCAGTTTTTCTGGGTGAGGTTTTTATCGGGGTTTTTCCTCACCTGTAAGACAAATGTCAGGAAAACTTTAAGGCCCAAACGGTCCCCGAAATCATATGGCCATCATCTTTATCATTATCATCCTTACCATTATCATTATCATCATCATCCTTCACCGGTGTGGAAAGCAACGGGAAGCTACCACACCTACACAATTCCCTAGTAAAGTTGTAAGCATAGCATGAAAATGCTATGATTGCAGTGAAGGACCTGCATTCGGGAAGAATTACTATGGATGAATATATATATTTAACATTGTCTACGAAAGACAGTCTATTATTACGCAAAGACGAAGATTTGATAAATGAACAGAACATTATTAGGTCTTCTTCTTCTTCTTCCTTCCAAGTATTAGGCCAAGGCCTGTTACGATCCTATAGAAAATTTTCCCTCCAGCGTTTCATAGGACGGCCCAGTGATCTTCGTCCTCATTATTAGGTCTGGGTTTAAGAAATAAGATGATTTTGTGAACTATGGATATTCCTAAACATTGTTTTGCTATGGGATTAGACATTATGTGGCTTAAGTAAAGATGAAAATCGTAAAATAGCATAACTTAAAAATATTCACCTAACGAAGCATTGGTGTTGTAAGTTTACATGACTTAATTAGAGGAAATGTAGTGAAACTAGGTTAGGAAATTGAAAAGAGGACTGTTTTCACATGTATACTATTTGCTCTGACGAAGCACAAAGTTTTTGAAAGTAAAGTTGTAATGAACACGGCAAACTGTCAGTTGGGTTCAGAGTAACATGGTCTTTCCATTACATTAAGTTCAGCGGTCGTAGCGTTTCTGTTTATATCAAGTTCTCGATCCTATGGCTGCCTGTTGTCTCTGTGTGGCATTGGATACTCCTAAAATATGCATGGAATGAACCAATTTAAAAACTGCTACATGGATTTAACCTCATTCCCTTCTCTCGGAGCACCCAAGTTAGATTTATAGCAACTAGCGGAATGCAGAGTGGAACATTAATTCTTTCGCCTTGGCACACAAGTACACTTCTACGGCGCACGCCAATTCTTCTTCATCCCAAAATCATTTTTAAAGACATTGATCTCGCATTATGGGTGCGTTGGATAACGACATAATCAGCAAATCTCAATTTTAAATTCGAATAAGCATTTGGACAAAACAAATAATCATAAGCGATGCCATGAGTGACTTCCAATTTATCCAGAGGATTTGGAAATCGAGAGTGGCATTTGTTAGGACACACGTACACACACAAACACACGCACGCACGCACGCACGCACGCATACACGTACGCACGCGCAGGCACACGCACGCATACGCACGCACACTCACGCACACACACGCACACGCACGCAACCGCACGCTCACGCACGCTCACACACGCTCACACACGCCCACACGCCCGCACATACAAACACACGCCCACACGCCCACACCCTCACACGCCCACACGCTCACACTCACACTCTCACTCACACTCACACTCACACTCACACTCACACTCACATTCACACGCACACTCACGCTCACGCCCACGCTCACGCTCACGCTAACACTCGCGCTCACGCTCACACTCACACTCACACTCACACTCACAGTCACACTCACTCACGCTCACTCACACTCACTCACACTCACTCACACTCACTCACACTCACACTCACACTCACACTCACACTCACACTCACACTCACACTCACACTCACATTCACACGCACACTCACGCTCACGCCCACGCTCACGCCCACGCTCACGCTCACACTCGCGCTCACGCTCACACTCACACTCACACTCACACTCACAGTCACAGTCACACTCACTCACGCTCACTCACACTCACTCACACTCACTCACACTCACTCACACTCACTCACACTCACACTCACTCACACTCACACTCACAATCACTCACACACATACCCATACACACACATACACACAATTCCATCAAAATCGGTCCACTTGTTAAGGCAGTTTTTTTAATTTCGGATTTTAAACAAACCTCCACTTCTAAATGTCTGATTTCGCTCATTTTTTAATGATGCCTATCTCCGTTTATTTTAATGGGATATCCTGAGTTTCATTGTGAAACATCGAAAATTGTGACCGCTAGAGTTATTTTTAAATTTTAATTTCAGATGAACTCCTACACCTAATGGTTTTAGAGAGACCAATTATGAATCAAAACTATCTAGGGACCCAATCAGACACGCACAAAACATTTAATCCAAATAGGTCCAGTTGTTTAGGAGTTCAGTTTTAAACACACGTACAGAAGAATTATATAGCCTATATATATATATATATATATATATATATATATATATATTACACGGGCCTACATATATATTTTCCTTAAAAAGTTTCATTTTCAGAGAAAGGAGCATACACAAGAACATAAACAATGTATTTCATCATCATCATCATCACTCCAGGGATTAGGCAATTGCCCGTTCCGACTTCATAATGCATCAGCCCAACGTCTTCTAGGTCTTCCAACATCACGTCTTCCTCGTGCTTGATAATTTCTTGCTAACAATGGATATCTCTCCTTACTCATTCCATCCAATGTATTTCTTCTACATAATATATTCTTTATTTCAGAGCGTCCTGTAATGTATAACGTCAGAATGGTAAGTTCATCGATCATCATTGACACCAACATACGTCACTATATGGGTCACTTGGGTTTTCCGCGTCTTGGATTTAAGTTCGGCCTCTGCCACTGATTCCGACGTTTCGACGTGATCACCACATGCCATTATCAAGGAATGATAAGTTCGAGTCACAGGTTAAGGTCTTACATAATAAAATACATAGAGTTTTCGCTGTGGTTCGTGTGTATTTTATTATATAAGATCTAAACCTGTGTCTCGAAATTATCATTCCTTGATAATGGCATGTGGGATCATGCCGAAACGTCGGAATCAGTGGCCAGAGGCCGAACTTGAATCCAAGACGCGGAAAACCCAAGAAAACGTTCCTATTCATACTTATATCCGCGAAAATCTGCAATATAACATATGTATATATATATATATATATATATATATAGGTTGTTGCAAAAAAACCGACAACGGAGGTGGGGCAGTATATTTAGATATGTTGATCATTTCTAATAAGGTATCCATGTCCGGAAATGATGCGTTTTCACACTATGACTGGTTAATTATGTCGCAAGATCAGTTTTAGTTCGAAGGATTTGAAGACTCATTACGTGACAACATCTCACAGGTACGGAACCTGTGATACGTGGCTTCGCAAGGGAATGTGACTGCAACACGACGGAGCTCCAGCTCACTTTGATGCCAATGTGAAGAGACATTTGGATAGCACGTATCCAGGTCCAGGGGGACCAGTCCCATAGCCTCCGAGATCACCTGATCTTAACACTCTCGACTACTTTTCGTGGGTCGACATGAAACAGTCTGTTTATCAGATTCCAGTAGAGTCACATATGAATCTTACAGCTCGAATCCACGCTGCTACAAGAATAATTCAAACGAGGCCTAGCGTATTTGAACGTGTGTGTCAATCACTACACCGCCAATGTATGCTCTGCATTGAGATGAGAGGTGGATATTTTGAAAACTTAATGTAATTGTGACAGTATTGTCAAGTACTGAATCTTGAAATCCAACTAACGGAACTCTTGAGAAGTTAGCTATTCATAGTGTGAAAACGCATCATTTCCGGACATGTGTACGTTATTAAAAATGGTCAACATATCTCAATATACCACCTCACCTCCGTCAGTGTTTTTGGCAACACCCTGTGTGTGTGTACGTGTGTGTGTGTGTGTGTGTGTGTGTATTATATATATATATATATATATATATATAGAAAGAGAGAGAGACAGACAGACAGAAAGAGAAAATATCTCTCTACATTAGAAAGAGAAACTATCTACAATATAATATACATATACTAGAGAGATTCTCTCTTTTTAAAGTGTTGGGAACATTCTTTAAAAGGACCTCTTTCTAAATGTAAATAAATACACTAGTGTCCACCGCTGTGGTCTCGGGGTAGCGTGCTGCCTTGTCACGCAGCGGGTCCAGGTTCGATACCCGGTCGGGACAGTTTTTCTGGGAGTTTTTCCTCACCTGTAAGACAAATGTCAAGAAAACTTTCAGGCCCAAGCGATCCCCGAAATCATATGGCCATCGCAATCATCATCATTCATATTCATCTTAGATTAAGCTTAGGATTAGGGACTGTCATGGCGCACCAATATCATCATCACCACCACCCATCATATCATCGGGGCAACGTAATCCCGCCTTCCAGGCGCCCTAACCTCAGAAGTGGGTTACAAGTACGCCATGTCAGGAGAGAACACCAGGAATGTCGAAAGACAGCCTGGAGCATTTGCAATAAATAAATAAATAAAATAAAGAAATTAGTCTACAGTTACTGATTCTGGATCTGCATTTAGATAATCTACCAGATAATCTAAAATTAAATAATTAATGAAAATACATGAGAGACGAGGTCTAGAAGAATATTGCAGTATCTTTAACTTCAACATATTCGCATTTCCTTACTAGTTTGTGGTTTTCCGATACTCAAACGAAGTCTGTCCCTATGATGGAATAATGAATAATACAAATGAGAGAGAAGAAACATTCATTCAGCAGAATCACATTACGTAAACAATAATCGGAATTGCTTTTGCATAACAGAACGAGAACATATTATTATCACTGTCCACAGTGAGTTATTATTTGCAACATATTGAAATAGTCCTGTGTAACTGTAAATGCATTCTCTTTACATGATAACAATTAATTCCTTTATGGTTATTTCTGTCCATGCGAACCAATTAGAACAGAACCTGAGTATTATCATTTTATATTTTACATTCGGGGGTGGCCGATTATTTACTCTACAGAGTGATTCAGAAATATGGCTATACGTTTGATCGCATTTTGTGACGAAAATATTATTATTAAAGGAAACATGATGCTATTATTGGAAAGGGAATCCTTCAAATTACAACAACAGAACAAAACAAATCTCTGCTCACGTGCAGCTTGGCGGGTTGATTTTTTGGGCTAGTGTTGAACGCCTCCACAATTCTCTTCGTTGTTTCTGCATCCGTGCTAATGCGAGGCCTTCCAGGAGGTTTGACTTTCTCGAGAGTCCAGAAAAGAATGCAGACTACATGGATAACTCCCAGCCACTACACCACACAGATCCTTTCAGGCCATGGACTCTTCCGCTCCAAACTGCACGAAAGAGGACGTGCCGACTCACCTCTCTGTGATTGTTTTAACCCCGGAGAGGACGACGTAGTCCACGTGCTCTATCAATGTACCAAGTACAATGTCTTCAGGCAGGAGCTGGAGGAAGCAGCCATGATCGGTGAAACACAATGACCGCCCGCCTTAGAATTCTGGACCGGGAAGGAAGGCTTCAAATCCCTCACCAAGTACACAAGAAGAGTCTTGGGATTAAGACGAGACGAAGACCAGCGGAGACAAGAGAGGCGTTAAAAACGGCACCAGTCTGCTACTACTACTACTACTACTATACACACACATATACACAAACAAACAACACACTTTATTTTAATTCAATGTAACACCAACACACTTAAAATACCCGAATTGTATATTTATTATGTATTTCAATAAAGATAAGATATAGATAGGGACATAGAGCAGACACGGGGATAAGGGCATTATGCCCGAGGTAACCCGGGGGGTGGTGGTGGGACTCTAAATAAAAAAAAAAGGTTTGATTTTCTGCATCCTTCTCGTTTTCAGCAGTCGTTTTCTCCACTTCCCCACAGTCGACGGCTGCAATGCTACGTTAAACTCACGTCTTGCCCATCTTGCAGCCTCACGATCATTAACATACGTTATTGTCCATGCAGAAATTGTAATTTGCTGTTGCATATTCAACGCCATTTTGACTAATGACGTAAGTTCTACACTGATTTGTTTTATTCCATTGTTGTAGTTTGAATAATTGCCTTTCCAACGGTAATTTCATATTTCCTGTAATGGTAATATTTTCATCACACAACGCGATCAAACGTATATGCATATTTATGTTTCATCCCGTATTGTGTGTTTAACGTTTTTGAGATCAACATAGGCATAATGTGTAATATTTATGATGACTAGTGCTAGGATTTTAATGTAATAAAAGATAAGATTGCAATACAGATAGTGTATACAGTAACACTTGTTCAAAGCGGAATCGCATGGGACCAATTTTTTCCACATTAGACAAAATTCCGCATTATAAAAAAGCAAAAATCTGAAGATCTTCTTCTTCTTTACTTCACGGGCTAGGCAAAAATTGCCTGTTCCGCCTCATAGTTGTTCCGTCCATCTTTTCACTGGCATTCCTGCATTCCTTGAACCTCTTGGCTTGTAGTTGAATGTTGCTCTTGGTAATCTTGTTACATTCATTCTTTCCACACGTGTAAACTATTTCTCTCTATATTCTCTGATTTTATCATTCAAGATATATATATATATATGTCCACTGCTGTGGTCTCGAGGTAGCGTGCTGCCTTGTCACACAGCGGGCCCGGGTTCGATCCCCGGTCGGGGCAGTTATTATCGGGGTTTTTCCTCACCTGTAAGACAAATGTCAGGAAAACTTTAAGGCCCAAACGGTCCCCGAAATCATATGGCCAACATCATCATCATCATTATCATCCTTCACCGGTGTGGAAAGCAACGGGAAGCTACCACGCCTACAATTCCTTAGTAAAGCTGTAAGCATAGCATGAAAATGCTATGATTGCAGTGAAGGACCTGCCTTCGGGCAGAATGACTATGGATGGATATATATATATATATATATTTAACTCTGTTCTTATATCTTCATTCTTTATCCGATCCAATCTTGTGCATCCTTTTGTTCATCTAAGGAAGTTTATTTCTGCGCTTTGTATTCTACTTTGCAATTTTTTGGTCATTACCCAAGTTTCGCTCCCGTAAAGTAATGCAGGAACTGCCAATGTTTTATAAAACTTCAATCTAGTATATCTTCTTGCTGAAGATATTGGGTTAAAATCCCGGTTTAGACAGACAATTTTCTCTTTAGCTGCATCCGAACAGCAAGCCTAAACACATTAATTTCAATCTTCTTCTTCTTCTTCTTCTTCTTCTTCTTCTCCTTCTTCGTATTCTCCTTATTGTGAAAGTTCCATGAGCCCAAGAAAAATAAATATTCTGGTAATTAAAAGAGTCACTTAAAAATATTTGTTATTGTGCGTGTTGTATAAAATAGTCTAGTAAAGGAACTGTGAATAACATAAAAATCGATATGTGCTATACTATTCTATAGTAATTCTTCCCGGAGGCAGTTCTTTCACTGCAATCATAGCATTTTCATGCTATTTTTGCAGCTATATTAAATAATTATAGCTGTGGTAGCATACCGTTGCTTTCCACACTGGTAATGGATGATGATGATGATAATGATTATAACCGGATGATTTTGGAGGACCGTTGGACCCTAAGCTTCCTGGCATGTGCCTTATAGGCGAGGGAAACCCCCGAAAAAACCTCACCCAGGAGCCTGTCCCGACCGGGAATAATCGAACCCGAGCCCGCTGCGTGACAAGGCAGCATGCTACCTCGAGACCACAGCGGTGAACATGTACAATACAATGCACGTGAAAGATGGGCTTATCTAGATTGCAATTTTGTCAAATCAATTTAACAAATCCTGTGTTAACGTAACTGAAAGTTCAACTGACGTCTTTATCTTACGTTGGTTGTTTACGTTAGATGATTAACAATGGGGCGTGTGTACGGTCTTCTCTCTCAGATGTTATATCTGAATTTTAATGGTTGTTAAAGGATCAATAAATTATGAAAGTTTAAATTCGGTGTATAAGAAACGTTTGTTGTGAGGTGAGCTTATTTTGTTAAGAGAATACCGTCACGTAAAGTTGTGTGGACCTCCTACTGTGCCCGACCTCCATGTCCTGCCATTGCCACAAAAAATCGTTTGGGAGACAGAAATGATATATACCAATATACAAGACAATTTGGTTGACTATTTAACTCATGCCCCAAATGGGAGTCAATGACCATTCACATTTCAATGATTTTTTATTTACAACCAATCACAGTCGTGTTTCGCCTAAAATTTACCAACTAAAGTTTATCATAATAAAGAAAGCACCTCCTTTTTAACATTCTGAATAGGTCATAGCATTATTTTTCAGTGACTGACTCTCCAAGAAATACGGCTACCAGATTGTATATATAGTCCATGAATGTTAACACATAGCGCATGCGGGAGTTAATATAAAAACATTTGTAGCAATTGATTATACCACCAAAAAAAAAAAAAAAAAAGAAACCACTGTTTGCACTTTCTTAAATGTATTTTTTTCCCAGGTAATAATATCCAGAAAAATATGATTGTCATATTTACATCATAGGACATCAGAAATTAATTAATATACAGTTGGATGTATTTCATTTATTCTCCACTAGGGTGCACTTGTGGAAAGCAACGGGAAGCTACCACACTTACAATTCCCTAGTAAAGCTGCAAGTATAGCATGAAAATACTATGATTGCAGTGAAGGACCTGCCTACGGGCAGAATTACTATGGATTCTATGGAGGGTGCATTCTTACAACATTGCGATCTTTTGGCAATAAATAATATTATGATCTGGTGGCAGTGATCGAACAAAAGAAGCAAATGAAGCGTACCAATCGTTTCTCATTTGTTTTCAAACATCGCCGTTTACATTAAATATATAAATATTTTAAAATAACTATAGTTAAATAATGATTTGTGAGCAAACAGCTTAATTATATTGGTTAAATAGTCCTAACAAATGCCACTCTTGATTTGAATATTCTCTAGATAAATTCACTCCTCACTTCGTGAGTCGTGAATTTATCGATAATTTGGAAATCACTCGTGGCATTACTTATGATAAACCACATTAGTATTCGATACTTGATGTGAGCAGATTTATATTTACGTAGATATTCCAGAAAGGATTCTGAATTTGTAAAATCATGTAAATTACTTCAATAAGAATGTAAACGTAACTGATGTAGACACGATGTTGAACCTTTTTGATATGTAAAGTATATGTGGCTACTGACATAACAATGTACCAAGAGGTTTTTATTCTTATCTCATTTAACGATAGTCGTACATTGCTTCTGTGCTGTCTTATACGGAGAAAATAAAATACAGTGTTTCCTCAATGATATGCTATCCTCTATAAGAGACGTATTTCATCTGCCTGTCCACATATTGCATATTTCCGGAATACGTAAATTGTTTAAAATTACTTCGTGTTCTGCGGACAAATATTGCACTTCTTCTTAAACATAATTTGTAGGATTTTCATCCTGTTTCTTTCCAAAATCACTCCTCGGAGGAAGACGTATTGGATGTGCATTCACTGTCTACCCATCTCTTGCCTGGTCTTCCTCTTGTTCTTTGATCCGAGGCTTGATCCTTGGGACTGCGAGCAATGTATAAGATACACCTTGAAGTGGGTTGCTAGCCCGTTTTAATGGCGGGTTTATTATTCGGGGTTTCCTCCCTAGGCCGATTGTCTTCACCCATCTCCAGAGCTCAGCCTGCCCCGTTTTATTTCGGAATTTTCTCTCATAGATGGGTTGTCTTGCAGAACTAACGAACCCCATCCGCCCGTTTGTCAATCTACAAGGCAGTAGATGTAGAAAATATTGCGTGTTTATGAAGTATTTTAAATTCATATTCAGAAATAGTTACCTGAAAATAATGTTAGAGGCCTGAATGTATGGCTTCTCTTTATTCAACAATTAACTACTTAATTACTGGTTCGAAGTAGCGTGCTGCCTTCTCACGCAGCGGACCCGGATTCGATCCTCGGTCAGGACAAGTTTCCTGATTTTTTTCGTCACCTGTAAGATTAATGTCAGGAAACGTTAAGGCCCAAACGGTCCCAAAATACCTTCTGGCCATCATTATCATTATTATAGAAGTTGTATAGATAAATCAATTGAAACGTGGTAATAAGCTGTTAAAATCCCAACTAGATTTGAATGAATCGCCTATTTTAAATTTATAAAAGAGATCATCATCATAGTACATTCACGAATTTAGGCCATTTGTTGACCTGTTTCGGCCTCAAGAGAAACACCATCCAGAAGTCTTTTGAGTGAACGTCCTGGTCTTCTTCTTCCTGCAGGTTGATATCTTAACATTAGTTTGGGTATTCTGTGATCTTCCATTCGATGAACATGTTGTACCCATCTTGACTTATAATCAGAAATTTTGTTTTCTAAAGATTCCATGTGTAATTCTTCTAAGATGTCTTCATTTTTTTTGTGATCTAGTAGTGTGTATCCTGCAGTCCTCCGAAGGTATCTCATTTCAGCAGATCTAAGTCTCTGTATATCCTTCTGTTTCAATGTCCATACTTCGCTACCATACAAAAGAGTTGGAGGAGCCAGTGTTTTATACACTTTCAGTCTTGAATGCTTTTGGACTAACTGTGGCTTGAAGATAGAATTTATTAACCCTAAAATTCTTAAAAATTTAGATATTTTGCATTTACATCCTTTTCTTCTTCATATGAGACATTGCATCCTAGATATGTAAAATTATTCACCTGCTCCAAAATTTTATTGTCCAGTACAATTTTACTTCTGACAGGATCTACACGTTGAAATGCCATAATTTTTGTTTTTTCTGTGGATATCTTTAATCCATATTCTTCTGTAATTTTGTTAAGTTCATACAGACCTTTCTGTAGATTATCTTCGGAATTTGCTATTATTATTTGGTCATCTGCAAACAATAGGGTGTTTAATTTTCTATTTTCTGATATTCTTATTCCAAATTTATATTTTTTGTTCCAGCAACATATTACTTCATTGATATAAATTGCAAAGAGTGTTGGGGATAGGGGGCAGATTGTAAAAAAAAACTGTTGCATAGTTACAGTTTCTATGTACAATAATAACAAAATTCATTAATTTGTTATCATATCTGAAGAAGGTACAAAGTACTGAAAGAGCTGCAACTAATTTATATATTTTATTAAGTATGAAAATTACATAAAAATTTTAAGTTTTATTTTTATTTAACTAAATAATATCATATTCGCCTAAATACCTTAAGTTTAGTTTAAGGCCTCTCCTTGGAACATCATTACCATCATCATCAACTCTCATATCATTGGGGCAGCATAACCTCGCCTTCCAGGCGTCCAACCTCAGATGTGGGTTACAAGTACGCCATGCCAGGAGAGAACACCAGATATGTCGAAATGACAACTTGAGTCATTTGAAAAAAATACTGCTTTATGATATTAAACAAAAATATTGGTCCCGCTATCTGGTTTTGATGCATTTATTTTAAATGAAAGCTAAGTAGTCTACCAGCTACTGCTGGCCTCACATCCATATATGCTACTTGCAGAGATGGACGCATTTTGTAGCAGCCGTTAGGGTGTAACTGGTTTTCTCATCCTGGAGTAGTCACTTATTGTGATTATCCAAATTCTTCGCGATGCTGGGAGAATACAAGTCCCATACTGGCCAAAATTCAATGAGAAAATTTATTCTCGCGTGGCGATAGAAACTAGCTATATCTCGTAACTCTATGACAAGGCATGATCCTGTGGAGTGGAATTTTGGTATCGGTATAGTTCAAGTTTAAGAATTCTCCTATTTTTTTGCTGTTCTTTATAGATCTGAAACAACTATTATATTATTCTAAATTTTATTGTGTCTATAACAACTATAAAAATAACCGAAAATCCAAATTTCTACTTGTAAAAAATCCTAAACTTCAAATACGGTTTTGTTATTATTACTGTGGATTTTATTTTTTATAACTAGTTGTCAACCAGTTATATTGTATGCATGCGAAACATGGACTCTTACTTTAAGGGAGGAAAGGATATTACGAGTATTTGAGAATAGAGTTCTTAGGATAATGTTTGGACCAAAGAGAGATGAACAGACAGATGAATGGAGAAGACTACACAACAGTGAACTACATGGGCTTTATACGAAACAAGATGTATTAAGCACAGGTAAATCTCGTAGACTGCGATGGGCAGAACGTGTGGCACGAATGGGGAATGAAAGACGTGCACTGAAGCTTCTTGTAGGAAAACCAGAGGGAAAACGCAGTTGGTAGACCAAGAATGAGGTGGGATTTGAGGAAAGTAGATTATACAGGAAATGATTGGAAGACATTAGCTCGGGATAGGGATGTGTGGAGAGCTTATGTCCGCGCGGCAATGAATCTATGGGTTTGATAGTGCCAGTTTTGTTAGTTGTCAAAGAAATAATAAAATAAATGTAAAACTTGTTCGTGATTGATACTTCATTTCTGCAATAAACTTATTATTTCTAAACTATAATTATATAAAAAACCTAACTTTATGTCTAAAGCAAGAAATGATATATTCTGTTTGATTTATTCCATAGGATTCTCCCCTCTGCCTTCTTGTGGGATATACCTTGATGTAATTCTGGCAATAAATTATCTTTTCTTGTGTAGACATTTTTTGCCCATTGTAATCTATTTCCTTGATTTATTTATTCTCGTGGAGTATTTGTTACTAATGTGAATTCATATATCTATTTGACGTAGTCATTATTGTGGGGGGGGCTTTCCACATTCTATATCATAAGATATTACTAGAGGAAATAGGCACTACCTACCCGCAAATAATATAAATGTTACAGTCTTTGAAGACATTCGAATTGCTAACCAACTAATTCACTGGAACTATCGAACCCATAGGTTCATGGCCGTGCGGACATAAGCTCTCCATACATCCCTATTCTGAGCTAATGTTTTCCATTCATGCCCTGTATAATCTACTTCCCTCATATCATAGTTCATGTTATTCTCTCACCTCATTCTTGGTCTACCATCTAAGCGTTTTCTCTCTGGTTTTCCTACGAGAAGCTTCCATGAACCTTTTTCATTACCCATTCGTGCCACATGTCCTGTCCATCGTAGTCTACGAGACTTAACTGTTATTATATCTGGCTTTCTAGAAAGACCATGTAGTTCACTGTTATGTATTCTTCTCCATTCACTTGTCTGTTCATCTCTCTATGGTCCAAAATTTTTCCTAAGTACTATATTTTGAAATACCAGTAATTTCCTTTCCTCCCTTAAAGTTTCATATCCATATAATATAACTGGTAGAATAATAGTTTTTTTATATTTTCAGTTCAACGTTTTTTGAAAGGAATTGGGACGTCAAGAGTTTCTGTAGTGCATAATAGCACGCATTTCCAGAATTAAGCCTATGTTTAATTTCTTTGTGCATCTCATTCCTATTTGTGATTATTGTTCCTAGGTATCTGAATTCAGCCACTACCACAAAATTGCTGAGTTTTAATATAATATAAAATAGTGTCTTCAATTTTTATTTTCTCCCTTATAACTGAGTTCCTATTTTGTGTCTTTAATTATTCAATTATTGACATTTTTTTTGTTTTGTGATCCCACTAAAGGCCTCAGGAGGCCCTTGGGGTAGTAGGAGGTTAAGGCTCCCACTTTTTCTAGACAATCGGCACTTTATGTCAGCCGGGTTGTCAGCCCTGCGTGACGGCCGCCTTTACCCCAGAACAAGCGTCTGGTACTCATTTCAGTTAGAGGCTGAGTCGACCCCAGGGCCATAGTGCCGCCAGAGGGTTTGGGTCAGTTTAAAAATCCTGACCCCAACGGTACTTGAACCCTCGACCCTCCGGCTTGTAGCTCAATGCCCAATTATTGACATAGAAAATTTAAATATCAGTAAATTAGCATAATTTGAAAGAAAGTTATGTTTAATTACAAGTAGATTGGATGCACAGAACACGGATGTGAATATGTGATGCAATGTGTCAGTACTAACAGACATAATGTCTCCCTCCACGTTGCCATGAATGATATAGGCTTGAAGTCTAAATGGGAAAATATGCTAGAAATTAAAGATGGCCGTACTGAATGGTCTACGTACGTTCTAAAACCTAGCAACAGCATTAATCAATTCTCAATACTGACCACATTGCAAATATTCCATTACGTCACAGCCGTAGATGGAGTATTAAAATTGTCTCCTCACTCGCTTTACTTGGACGTACTTGATTACAATTAATTTGATAAATTCCAGATTTTTTGCTATCTGCTTAGCCTTGGCAATCTTTTAATAACTAATAAGAAATTGAACACCCCAGATAGCAAAAAATCTGGAATTTATCAAATTAATTGTAAGGACTGCAATAAAGTATACATAAGAAAAACAAAAAGAAATTTGGACATTCGCACTAAGGAACACTTTAGAAATATTAAAAATGGTGAAATTGAAAAATCAGCTATTGCAGCACATAGTTTATTGGAGAATCATAAAATTGAAAAAGAAGCCCTACTTTCAAAACATTTGGAAAAACCTTTAGAATTGACAATTTGGGAGATTATATATATATATATATATATATATATATATATATTCAGAAGAACACATTTAGATCCATGAATTTCGAGATTCCTGATGAACATGACCTCATCTCAAAGTTCATCAAATCAACACCAGATGGAAACGTTATTGTTGGAGATTCCAACGGTTCCAACGAGAATCCCGTAGTCATAATGTCGGTTGAAAATGAGAGAGATCCTTCCCTCGAAAACTAGTTCCCGTGTTTGAAGAAACAAAATATGAGGTATTGTATTTTATTGTAAGCCTATGTTTTCCCTTTACAGAGATTTAGGCGCTCTCCCCCTACAGGGAAGAATTTGAACCATACTAATTTAGTTACACTTGTTTTCGTATAGATGTCATTTTGAGTGGTACGTGGTCAGCGTTCCGCCTCATACTGACATCTAGGAAACCAAGGTAGTACTAGGACGGGAAAATTCGGTAAATTTTTGCTTAGAGGCCTTTACATTCAGGCTTAAGGATTTTTAACGAGCCTCAAAATCTTCAGACTCGGGACCCACGGCTTCAAGTCCCCCCCCCCGGAGGACTTGCTCCTTGGATTTTCCGTCCTAAAAAATCCATCGACCCCGGCCGGATTTGAACCCGCGACCCTATTGTAGAGTAAATTGTGCAAGGAAGGCGATTAGATCCCTGAATGGTTTTTTATGGAATATAAGTTTGACCAGAAAAAAAGGGATTATACAGACAATAATAGAAAGTATACTCACATATGGATCAGAAAGCTGGACAATAAATGAAAGGATGCAGAAAAGAATCTTGGCGACAGAAATGGATGGATTACGGAGGAGTATGAGAATATCCAGGCTACAAAATATTCGAAATACATATATCAGATAAGAAATGGATGCACAAGAAACTGTTATCGATAGGATAACAAAGAGAGCTCTACAGTGGTATGGACATGTACAACGGATGTAGGAAGACCAGTGGCCTAAACAGGTGTTGGATTGGATGGTACCAGGCAGAAGGAGAAGGGGAAGAAGTAGAAGAACATGGTATGAGGGAATATATGATGCCATGATGAAGAGGGGTATGGAAGATGGACAATGGGAAGATAGGAATCTCTGGAAATCAGGAATCAAAGGCAAACTGCTGTAAAGTGGAAAGCCTGTATTAAGTATTAAGTAAGTAAGATTGGAGCACCTAAAAGACGGGGTAATTTACCCCGATGATACGATAAATGATAATGAAGCGCCAGAAGATTCCTTAACTAACCTTAACCTGAATTCCAGACCATGGGCAAACATGAATAATTCCCTTTAAGGAAAAATGCCTATGGTCTGACCGGGAATCGAACACGAGACCCCATAAACTGTAGTCAGAAACACTCGCCACTAGCACATGAGGCTGGTAAAGGTGAAGTTTAATATGCGAGACTGTTGTTTGCGGTATTATCATCCTGAAATGTAAATTAATTTTTGAAATGGATAATTTAATTAAATGACACAGTTATGTGATATAATGAGCAAAACTAATGAATACAGAATATGTCTGGGATCCCTGGCCTCCCTCTGTATCCCCTGACGCAACCTTCTCGTTGCTATGGTTACTGTCTGCTCCTTGTTGTTTGTTCATGATGGAAATAAACATAGAAAACAGGAATGCACCTGTAATCCCCTACCTGTTTCGATCGTTATCTGTCATTTGTTATTGGGTACAGACAGGATCTCACGGTGTTGGCTGTGTTTGTATTCCAATACAGTATTCATGGATGTAGGCCTAAATATACAATCGAAGTTCTTAAAAGGGCATTGAGATAAGATAAATAGACCTAATTTAAATATGCGGATTATAATTAAATCCAATGACTTTTGCAGGAACTTAATCTAGACTATTTAACTCATGCCACACATGCTAGTCAATGACCAATCACGTTTCAATGAATTTTGTTTCACAACCAAATGATTGTCGTGTTTCACCACGCTCTTTATCGATTTCTCTTTATCAGCTCCTGCTTTTGTGATAAAGAAAGCTCCTCCTTTTTATTGTTCTGAACAGGACATCTGCAGGAACTTAATCTAGACTATTTAACTCATGCCACACATGCTAGTCAATGACCAATCACGTTTCAATGAATTTTGTTTCACAACCAATGATTGTCGTGTTTCACCACGCTCTTTATCGATTTCTCTTTATCAGCTCCTGCTTTTGTGATAAAGAAAGCTCCTCCTTTTTATTGTTCTGAACAGGACAGAACATTATTTTTCTCCACCAAATACATTGAATATAGCAAATAATGAACAGATTCCTTGATTTTACTGACCTGTAATGTTGATTATGATATATAGTTTGATGTGTTTCATCATTTCTCCACTTGGGTACATTCTTACCATATTGCGATCTTATTTGGCAATAAATAATATGATCTAGTTGCAGTGAATGAACATAACCTCACATTTATGATTTGTTTTCAAACATCGCCGTTTACATTAAATACAAAAATATATTAAAATAACTACAGTTAAACAATGATTTGTAGTAAACAGCTTAATTTTATTCGATAAGTAGTCGTAACAAACGCCACTCTTGTTTCCAAATTCTCTAGATAAATTCACTCCTCACTTCGTGAGTCGTGAATTTATCATTTTAAAATCACTCGTGGCATTACTTATGGTAATTACTGGTATATACATACCTAGTGTTTTACCCAAGAGCAGGGTTTTCACTGCAAACTCAGCATTCTCCTAAAGTTTAATAGGTAATGGCAGTTCCCATTGTGACATATGGATCAGAGAAATGGCCATGAATGGATCAGACAGAGGGTTACTAGAAACATCAGAGATGAACTTCTTCAGATACGTTGCAGGATATACTCTAATAAACCACATTCCTAGAGAAAAAATTAGACAAGAACTCAACATTTTTAATCTAAATGAAAAAAATACAAAACTATAAACAAAAAATGGCATGAACATATTTTAAGAATGGACTCTTCTAGGCTAACAAAACAAGCACTGTTGTACCAACCTCAAGGCTATAGAGATGTGAGGAGTCCTAGAAGACGATGGGAAGATGAATTCTGAGAGCGAAACAGGCCGACAGCCTACCATGAAGATGATGATGATCTGTTATCTTTTTCTGCCTCTAACTTTCTTTCCGTTGACCATTCCTTCTAGGCCATCCGTCAGCAGGTAGTTTTTTCTTAGCCAGTGGCCAATCCATTTTCTTCTTCTCTTCACCCACTCTATCTTGCACATCTTTATTCTTTTTTTTTATTTTATCTGTCCAGTTATATACGTTTGATCCTTCTCCAGAGGTCGTATATAATTTGCTATAAAGTCGTTGTTTCATCGCGGTGTGCAACAAATACAACATTTTTTTGGCATTATCAGCTTTAAGGTTTGATATGAACTACTTTTCTGTCATGATTATCATGCTCGCCTCTATAGTCCAGCCACTGAGTCACCGGCTCTGACGTTTTCACGACAGTGTTGCCGATATGGATATTCAGTGGGAGGGGCCGCTTTATGTATGCTGTTAGCATAAATACAGCTGACAACATCTCAACAATTTCAAACCTAATTAGCGGGCTATAGCGGCGTCAAGAGCATTGAATGTTTGTGACAGACGTCCACCCCCACTCAACTGTTCGCTTATTGGCAGTAGAGGACGTTTCTCTTTTTTACCCCTCGTACAACGTAAACGTCAGGGCTGGAGATCCAGCGGCTGGACTTTAATTCCGTAGTTCGTGGGCTGAATCTGGGGCCAGGTCGATGACTTCTTCTTCTTCTTCACTTCACGGGATAGGCAAATTGCCTGTTCCGCCTCACAGTTGTTCTGTCCATCTTTTCACGGTCTTTCTACATTCCTTGAACCTCTTGGCTTGTAGTTGAATGCTGCTCTTGGTAATCTTGAAACATTCATTCTTTCCACACGTGTAAACCATTTCTCTCTATATTCTCTGATTTTCTCATCCAGTGGATATATATTTAACTCTGTTCTTATATCTTCATTCCTTATCCGATCCAATCTTGTGCAGCTATTTGTTCTTCTAAGGAAGTTCATTTCTGCGCTTTGTATTCTACTTTGCAGTTTTTTGGTCATTACCCAAGTTTCGCTCCCATAGAGTAATGCTGGAACCGCCAATGTTTTATAAAACTTCAATATAGTATATCTTCTTGTTTTATTCTTTAATGTTTTATGTATAGTTCCGCATATAATTTGAAATTTCGACAGTTTCATATGTATGTCTCAGTTTTTGTGTTTATAGTAGAATTACAACTCAAATAATTAAAATTTGTTACTTGTTCCAGAGGTTTGTTGTCTATTACGATTTTTGATCTTATATGATCGTTTCCCCAAAATGCATTATTTTTGTTTCTTCTTTCGATATTTTGAAATTATATTCTTGTCATAACTGATTTAATTGATGTAAAGAGTATTACATACTATTTTAATTTTCTTGAATAATAACCACATCGTCAGCATACATTAAAACATTTAATATTATTACTTTATTATGTTGTTATTATTATTATTATCATTATTATTATTATTATTATTATTATTATTATTATTATTATTATTATTAAATCATATCTATGTCTTTCGAAGTATATTGTTATAAAAATGGTTGTTATATATACATTTTTGTACTCTTCAGTAAAGTTTTTAACCTAATTTATAGGATAACTATTTTTTTAACTTTCATAAATTGACTTCTTTTCATGTTATTCTTGATTAGTTTACGTGTCATTGTTAGAAAACATGGCCTGCTAGAATGAGATAATCCGAGAAAGGATGGGTATTACATAGAGCAATATCCATTCGCACCTTTTTTATATCCTATGTTTGTATTCAATTGGAACATGAACCGCGGACATGTAGGGTCTAATTAGAATTCCGCCCTTTATTATAGGGCTAATCTCTAGGGTCGTGTATATGTGTATGTCATTTTACCAGCCCATCAATTTTTATGCTTTTATGAGCTTTGTACATATGGAATACAGTATTTTGTACTCCAGAACTTTAGGTATTGGAGAAATAACACAAATTAGGGGGGGTGGGGGGCGAGAACGTGCTCTATATTCACATTAATTGTTACCAAAAATGCATTTATGGGAGGGAAAGGGAAACGCTGCTGTACATGGTAGCTTTTGAATCTTGCCATAGGGAATGAAAAACCACTGCCCCGGTACATTACATGACATGTGTAATGTGAGATATGCAGGCTTCCTTCCCCTCGCGCCATACGTAGTACATCTTGCGACTATAATTTTATGTTACGAAACAGTAAACTATTCATCCACAGTGATTGTTGTGCAGTCGATATAAGGATATTCCCATACGTAATTCTCAAAGATGCTCTCTATTCCTTAAAAAATCGTTTTCCAACCTATGATTCGCGAACCCCCAGGGGAGGTTAGCCAAATATTTCAAGGGATTCGCCAAAACTTTTCGTAATGGCGAGTTTCGAGATCTAGCCTATTATTGTTTCCTTCATTTCTGCAGCATTGTAATAATAATAATAATAATAATAATAATAATAATAATAATAATAATAATAATAATAATAATAATGTATAATATTGTATTGTAAGCCTATGTTTTCCCTTTACAGAGATTTAGGCGCTCTCCCCCTACAGGGAAGAATTTGAACCATACTAATTTACTTACACTTGTTTTCGTATAGATGTCATTTTGAGTGGTACGTGGTCAGCGTTCCGCCTCATACTGACATCTAGGAAACCAAGGTAGTACTAGAACGGGACAATTCCGTAAATTTTGCTTAGAGGCCTTTTCATTCAGGCTTAAGGATTTTTTACGAGCCTGAAAATCTTCAGACTCGGGACCCACGGCTTACAGTCCCCCGCGGAAGACTTGCTCCTTGGATTTTTCCATACTAAAAAAATCCATCGACCCCCGCCGGGTTTGAACCCGCGACCCTCGGGACCAGAGGCATGGAGCATAACCATTAGTCCACCGCGGCCGACAACAATAATAATAATAATAATAATAATAATAATAATAATAATAATAATAATAATAATAATAATAATATAATAATAACAATAATAATAATAATTAGAATGATAATACTTACTTACTCACTGGCACTATCCAACCCGTAGGTTCATGGCCGCTCGCACATAAGCTCTCCATACATCCCTATCCTGAGCTAATGCTTTCCAATCATTCCGTGTGTAATCTACTTCCCTCAAACCATAGTTAATGCTATTCTCACACCTTATTCTCGGTCTACCAACTGGGTGTTTTCCCTCTGGCTTTCCTACAAGACGCTTCCATGCAAGTCTTTCATTCCCCATACATGCAACATGTCCTGCTCTCCTGCCCATCGCAGTCTACGAGACTTAGCTGTTCTTATTATATCTGGCTTCCTACAAAGACCTCGTAGTTCATTGTTATGTAGTCTTCTCCATTCACCTGCCTGTTCATCTCTCTTTGGTCCAAAAGTTTTCCTAAGTACCTTATTCTCAAATACTTGTATTCTCCTTTCCTCCCTTAAAGTAAGAGTCCATGTTTCGCATCCATATAATATAACTGGTAGAATAATAGTTTTATATATTTTCAGTTTAACGTTTTTTGAAAGGAGTTGGGACATCAAGAGACTCAGCAATGCACAATAGCACGCATTTTCAGAATTGAGCCTATGTTTAATTTTTTTGTGCATCTCATTCCTATTTGTGATTATTGTTCCTAGGTATTTGAATTCAGCCACTTCCTCAAAACTTCCCTCATTTGTCATTATCTGTCCATTTCCATTTTATAATGAATTTCAACGTGTGACCATATATTTAGTTTTATTGATATTTACTTCCAGTCCCAATTTCTCAGTGTTACTCAATAGTGTGTGCGTGTTGTCCTTTAGTATCTCCTCGTCAATTATATTTGTTAAATTGAACATATTTATGTCTTTTCTAACATCTTCATTTTTTTTTGTTGAAAATTGTCACACCTGCTACTGAACGTAAGACCTTCAATTCTGCAGTTTGTATTTTTCTTCTCTCTGAATGGTTAAGTGGCCAATTTTTACTTGCATATGTTAAGACAGTCACTGCCCTAATGTTGTAAAATTTTAATTGGGTGCTCTTCAAACTTTTATCTTTCACTATCCGTTTTGTGTCATACATGCTCAGACCGGGACTTGAACCCGGGACCCTTGGTTTTCTAGTCCAAGTGCTCTACCATTTGAGCTGCTCAGGTAGCTCAAATGGTAGAGCACTTGGACTAGAAAACCAAGGGTCCCGGGTTCAAGTCCCGGTCTGAGCGTATAATTTTTCTCTTCAAATATGAAAACATTTGTCTGTTCGTTCTTACCTCTTAAGAGTTGTTTCTGTCAACAATATGTTTCACAGCTTCTTAGCCCAATCGTCAGCGATTACAGACTGAATTTTCTCATGTTGTCACCCTGATTTTTGATTCCTGGTTCAGGGCCGACAACGTGAGAAAATTCAGTCTGTAATCGCTGACAAAACGTACTAAATTTAATATTAATATCTTCCTTCTGGCAGTATGATACATTCATGTTCAATAAAGAACAATTTTTATGTGAAACTAGAGGATTCTTTTTGGAATAGAAGCAAATCAGAAAAAGAGAAATAATATGAATATCCCGTTTGCTATTTTCAGTGCTATGTACATTACGAATTTAATTGCAAACCCAATGGTTGGTACGACCTCGAGAAGGGTACAGATGTCGACTATGTATATTTACTTACTCACTGGCACTATCGAACCCGTAGGTTCATGGCCGCGCGGATGTAAGCTCTCCATATATCCCTATCCTGAGCTAATGATTTCCAATCATTCCCTGTATAATATACTTCCCTCAAATCATAGTTAATATTATTCTCCCACCTCATTCTTGGTCTACCAACTGGGCGATTTCCCTCTGGCTTTCCTACAAGAAGCTTCCATGCACGTCTTTCATTTCCCATACGCGCAACATGTCCTGCCAATCGCAGTCTACGAGACTTAACTGTTCTTATTATATCTGGCTTCCTATAAAGACCACGTAGTTCATTGTTATGTAGTCGCTTAATTTTATGTAGTTGCTTAATTTTACTTCCGCAACTTCTTGGCTGTTGTCCAGTGTTATCATTTTTGGTCCCTACTAAGTTGATTCGATTAAATTTGTAAAAATAAATACTTACTTACTCACTGGCACTATCGAACCCCTAGGTTCATGGCTGCGCGGACATAAGCTCTCCATACATCCCCATCCAATCATTCCCCGCATAGTCTACTTCCCTCAAATCATAGTTAATGTTAATCTCCCACCTCATTCTTGGTCTACCAACTCCCCGTTTTCCGTCTGGTTTTCCTACAAGAAGCTTCCATGCTCCTCTTTCATTCCCCATACGTGCCACATGTCCTGCCCATCGCAGTCAACGATACTTAACTCTACTTATTATATCTGGCTTCCTATAAAGACCATGTAGTTCATTGTTATGTAAGTCTTCTCCATTCACCTGTCTGTTCATCTCTCTTTGGTCCAAAAATTTTCCTAAGTATTTTATTCTCAAATACTTGTAATCTCCTTTCCTCCCTTAAAGTAAGAGTCCATGTTTCGCATCCATATAATATAACTGGTAGAATAATAGTTTTATATATTTTCAGTTTAACGTTTTTTGAAAGGAGTTGGGCCATCAAAAGTCTCTACAATGCATAATAGCACGCATTTCCAGAAATGAGCCTATGTTTAATTTCTTTGTACATCTCATTCCTATTTGTGATTATTGTTCCTAGGTATTTGAATTCTGCCAGTTCCTCAAAATTTCCCTCATTTGTCATTAGCTGAGCATTTCCATTATATAATGTATTTCTAACTATATATACCTTAATAAATCTCGAGTAATGCCACTGCGACTTTTTACCAGCTCTGCCAGCAAGTCCTAATCCTACGTTTTCGTCGTGCTCCCTGACTGCAGTCGTAATAGACTGTAGCTAACAGGATGGGACGAAAGGCGAGTTCTCAGCGCCTTAAAACTGAGACCTGTCGGCTAAGGGAGCAAACCCCCCCCCAAAAAAAAACCAGGTCCTCCGTATCTGGGGGTTAGGCGTCAGGCTGGCAAAAAGTATATCGCTACGTACTTCAGTCAAATATGTCAGCTGGATGGATTTAAATATGACAGACTTAAGCTACGAAAACGGACCTTTGCTATTGGCACATGGAATGTCCAAGGCTTGAATACTAGAGAACAAGAAGTAATAGATGAGAGTTGCAAACCCTATGTACGAGTTAAAAATATTAGCCAAACATAAGAAAGTAAAAATAGCGAGGACATGATAAATGGTGTTTACACGATGCTGAGAGGAAGATAGGAGCAAGCAAACCATATACTTGGGGATGGGCTAATTAACGTACCGTATTTAATTAAGCGAAAGTAACTAAAAAAATGTCGATTTTGAACTCGCTCATTACATCACTAGGGAAAAAATATAAAGTTGGTAAACAATCATTTATAACTTTGTTTTAAAAAGTCACTTGCAGTTCCATTATTAATTACTAAGGCTTTCTATAAAAAATATGAGCAAATAAGCTTACTATCATAAATACATTTAGGTCAAACGTATTTTAATTTCTTATTATTTGCATATATTTCAGCAACTATTTTTGTTACAGTGCAATATTGTTAATTTGTTTATTAGTTTAAGGGGGAACAACACCTTTAAGGGTCAAAACAAGTAATTTTTCAATTTTTTTCATATAGATTGAAACTTCATCTTTAAATTAGTGAAAAATTTCCATTGATACCTCTATTATGTTTCGAATTATGTTTAAAAATGTGCAATGCTGTCACTCTAGTGAGCTCTTTAATTTTAGAAGGTACCTACATCTTCGGTAAGTTTGTCGCTTGTTTACCGTAACTTCATTTGTTTCAATACGGTTTCCCTGATAACTCCCAAAGTTTTCAAGATATTGAGACGACATTTTGCATGTACATATGAACAAAAGGTCCACCGCTGTGGTCTCGAGGTAGCGTGCTGCCTTGTCACGCAGCGGGCCCGGGTTCGAACTCTGGTCGGGGCAGTTTTTCTGGGTGAGGTTTTTATCGGAGTTTTTCCTCACCTGTAAGACAAATGTCAGGAAAACTTTAAGGTCCAAACGGTCCCCGAAATCATATGGCCATCATCATCATCATAATCATCCTTATCATTATCATCATCATCATCAATATCCTTCACCGGTGTGGAAAACAACGGGAAGCTACCACACCTACACAATTTCCTAGTAAAGCATAGCATGAAAATGCTATGATTGCAGTGAAGGACCTGCCTTCGGGCAGAATTACTATGGATGGATGGATGAACAAAAGTATACTACAATTAGTAATTTACCTATTATATTTTATTTGAAAAATATTTTAATGCAAATTTTAACAAAAATGAGTATGAATTAATTTGAAATAAAAAATAAAATATTTTCACTCTATATAATTAAGCAATTGTTGTATATTTTGTAGCTACAACATTAATTACTAAAATAAAACAAGAATCATTAAAATATGTTGAAATGTAGGAAAATTATCAGGGAAACGGCAAGACAATGCAAAATTTTCAGCTGACATTTTGAGTATTTAATTAACCATAACGACTGAAGTTAAAATTTACGTAAGTAGGCAAACATGCTCACATTGACATATAGATATCACATACCAAATTTCATTTCTGTAACCAGAATTGTTGCCGAGAAAAAAATTGAAATATGCCATATTTTAATGGCTGAAAGGTGTTTTATCTATTCTAAACGGAATTAGTAATGCTGATTACTTATTTGGAAGAAATACTTGAAATATGTGCAGTAAGTTATATTAAATGCAAGGGAAAGAAGAATAATAAGGAAAATATATGGAGCAGTGCAGGAACGGCATATGTGGAGAATTAGAACGAATCAGTAATTGAAAAAAAATATGTAGGGACAAGTAACAAATTTTAATTATTTGGGTTGTAGTTTTACTATAAACACAAAAACTGAAAGAGGCTTAAATATGAAACTGTCGAAATTTAAGTTGATATGCGGAACTATACATAAAACATTGAAGTATAAAACAAGAAGAGATACTAGATAGAAGTTTTATAAAACATTGGCAGTTCCTGCATTACTTTATGGGAGCGAAACTTGGACAATGACCAAAAAATTACAAAATAGAATACAAAGCGCAGAAATGAACTTCCTTAGAAGAACAAAAGGCTGCACAAGATTTGATCGGATAAAGAATTAATATATAAGAACAGAGCTAAATATATATCAATTGAATGAGAAAATCAGATAATATAGAGAGAAATGGTTTAATGTAGAAAGACTGAATGTAACAAGATTACCAAGAGCAGCATTGAATTACAAGCCAAGAGGTTCAAGGAATGTAGGAAGACCAGTGAAAGATGGACAGAACAACTGTGAGGTGGAACAGGCAATTTTTGCCTAGCCCGTGAAGTTAAGAAGAAGAAGAAGAAGAAGATGCGGGAATTTTGATCTAGTAGGGGATATTAGAAGAAAGGGATTGGAATGGATAGGGCACTAAGAAATTGGGACTGGAAGTAAATATCAATAAAACTAAATATATGGTCACACATAGAAATACATTATATAATGGAAATGGACAGCTAATGACAAATGAAGGAAATTTTGAGGAAGTGGCTGAATTCAAATACATGGGTACAATAATCAGAAATAGGAATGAGATGCACAAGAGAAATTAAACATAGGCTCAATTCTGGAAATGCGTGCTATTATGCATTGCAGAGACTTTTGATGTCCCAACTCCTTTCAAAAAACGTTAAACTGAAACTATATAAAAATATGATTCTACCAGTTATATTATATGGGTGCGAAACATGGACTCTTACTTTAATGGAGGAAAGGAGGTTACAAGTATTTGAGAATAAAGTACTTAGGAAAATTTTTGGACCAAAGAGAGATGAACAGACAGGTGAATAGAGAAGACTACATAACAATGAACTACATGGTCTTTATAGGAAGTCAGATATAATAAGAACAGTTAAGTCTCGTAGACTGCGATGGGTAGGACATGTTGCACGTATGGGGAATGAAAGAGTTGCATGGAAGCTTCTTTTAGGAAAACCAGAGGGAAAACGCCCAGTTGGTAGACCAAGAATGAGGCGGGAGAATAACATTAACTATGATTTGAGGGAAGTGGATTATACAGGGAATGATTAGAAAGTAAGTAGCTCAGGATAGGGATGTATGGAGAGCTTATGTCCGCGCGGCCATAAACCTACGGGTTCGATAGTGCCAGTGAGTTAGTTAGTTAGGACATTTGTTGCAGATGGAGCAGGAAAGAAGTGCAAAAAGTATTTTAGAAGGGAAACCAGAAGGAAGAAGAAAGGTTGGAAGACAGAAACTAAGATGAGGTTGAGGAAGACTTAAGATAACTGATGGTTAATAGATGGATAGAGGAAGTTAGGAATAGAGAAGATTCCAAGAGAATAATAATATTACTGGAAGGAGTAAAAATGTATCAACTGTGTAAGATACTGTTACAGCGTGTTTGTGGGTGTGATAGAAGAACTGAACCAAGTTTATCTTACGTTCACATGTAAAATGTATACTGTTAAATTCCCAGATACCAACTGCACTGTAGAATCATAAACAGCAGCTCCCTCTTGAGAAATGTTTTTGTATACACCTACATGATATGGGAATCCCTACCTCCTATATGTAACTCTGGCAATGTGCAAAGCTTGTCCTCTATGTCGTAAAACAAATACACAAGAAAAGAAATATTTAAAAGCTAAGATTATCATCACAACACACGGTTACCACAAACGATTCACGAGATTTCAAAATAATGTATTACCAAAGTGCAGATATACGAATTTATTTTACTAATATTTGTAATATCCATCCATCCATAGTAATTCTGCCCGAAGATAGGTCCTTCACTGTAATCATAGCATTTTCATTGTATGCTTGCAGCTTTACCAGGGAATTGTGTAGGTGTGGTAGCTTCCCGAAGCTTTCCATACCGGTGAAGAATGATGATAATGATAAGGATGATGATGATGATGGCCATATGATTTCGGGGACCGTTTGGACCTTAAAGTTTTCCTGACATTTGTTTTACAGGTGAGGAAAAATCCCGATAAAAACCTCACCCAGAAAAACTGCCCCGACCGGGGATCGAACCCGGGCCCGCTGCGTGAAAAGGCAGCACGCTACCTCGAGACCACAGCGGTGGACTATTTGTAAACATAAAGGTGACTATATTTTTGGCGTTACTTACTGAAAATACTGTAAACACTTTTCATTACAAGGAGTTTGATGTTACTTGCACTTATGTAAATAATTCACCTTTTGAAGTTTAGGAGACAAGGATTGTAGTCCAATCATTTATGTTACAGCGAAATATTACAATTAGTGAATTCCAAAGGTATGCAGCTGTTGAGATTGTACGGGTGGAAACATTTATTTATCTATTTATTTTTATAAATTTAATCGAACGAACTTAGTAGGGACCAAATGTGATAACACTAGACAACAGCCAAAAAGTTACGGAAGTAAAAGTAAAAAAGTTGTATAAAATGAACCTCCTAATTACGAATATGGCAATTAAAATTATGTCAGTGGTCTGATTTTTAAATTATCAGCATGCCTGGTGTTACTGCGTATGCTGTGAATATTGTAGTCAGTGTTAAGGTCAAGGAAACACCCTTAGAGTAGGGGAGTGACATCTGTTTAATATAGATAATATTTATCTGAAAGAGTCGGAGTTTACCCCAATAGGTTGTGAAATCAGTTGAAGTGGAGGAGGCTCCGGCATTGAGCCGATCACTGATTCGTGGAGGCCCTTCATGTCCTTGTGTGATCAAAAACGTATGTGTACGATCCACAGTTAAAATCCGTCTCCCAACAGGTTGTGTCACTGTAAGGTCCGGGTGGCGTGTGGCACGTGAAAGTACATATAAAGTGAGAGGTTAAACTGCGTTAATGGAATGGAATGGAATGTACTAGGCCTACAGGAGGAGGAAAAAATTGCAGTTATAATTTACACGCAAACTTTTTTTATATACGAATATTCAACAATTCAGTGTTTCTCCTTCAACCCAACGTGATTTCTCGCCAGAGGTTCCTGTCTAGAGAAGCTCAAATCTATAGCTTTCATACTTCTCTTCACACCATCCATCCATCGTTCTCTAGGCCTGCGCCTTCCACTTCTTCCATTAGCTTTCCAATTAAGGATCTTCTTTGGTATTCTCTCTTCCATTCTTATGAGGTTGTCCATACCATTTCAAACGTTTTTCTTATATTTTTCCTAATATGATTTGTTCAACTTTCATAATTTCCAATATTGTGCTGTTTCTGACCTCATCCCTTCCTGAATTTTCTGTTGATCGTCTCCAAAAGTCCATCTCTACTGCTAACAGCTTGTTGGCTTGTTTTCTACTTACTGTCCATGTTTCGGACCCATTATAATAAAATGCTTTGTAACAGAACTTGAAATATCCATCCATAGTAATTCTGCCCAAAGGCAGGTCCTTCACTGCAATCATAGCATTTTCATGCTTTGCTTGCAGCTTTACTAGGGAATTGTGTAGGTGTGGTAGCTTCCCGTTGCTTTCCACACCGGTGAAGGATGATGATGATAATGATAATGGTAAGGATGATGGCCATATGATTTCGGGGACCATTTGGGCCTTAAAGTTTTCCTGACATTTGTCTTACAGGCGAGGAAAAACCCCGATAAAAACCTCACCCAGAAAAACTGCCCCGACCGGGGATCGAACCCGGGCCCGCTGCGTGACAAGGCAGCACGCTACCTCGGGACCACAGCGGTGGACATTACTTGAAATATAGTGCAAAAAATATATACTTATTCTAAAACTTTTTATACTAGTTAGGGATTGAGGGAATCTCGTTAATCCATTCATGCGCGTCACTAATTAGATGACGAGACATCACAGTTAGCATGGATATGAATAGGTCTTGGCAAATAATAAAATATCGATATGAAACTCATTTTCAACAACAGAGACATGTCAGATTTGCAATGCTTTGGTTTTCATTTATAAACTAAAAGTACAAAGAAAACATTTAGTCTAAACAAAAAAAAAGTAGAAAAACAAGAGTTTATTCAATATTATCGATATAATGGTTTGTAATGTTTTTCAAATGTAGTTTATGATTAAATCTGAAACGATTCTAAGCGTTATTGACAGCTCCAATTCATACATTCATACATATTTTACCAATATTATATTGAATGATTTTCCTGCATGTCTAACTTAATGTTTTAATAATTGTAAAACAGTACCTGATATCTCAGTCTGCCTCAATAGTTTGCAGTGTTGTTTTATAGGAGGCCTTTCGATAACAATGTTTCATCTTCTGTTTTCATTTTGGTACTGACTGTCGTTGGTAATTATTTTGTACAGAGGGTTTATATTGCTGGGTACGTTCTCGTTCAGCAGGTGTTTATTTGTGGTTTCCTTGATGATTTTTAATTCTTCAAGAACGTTGATTTTCCATACATCGTTTTCTCTATGCAGGATCGATAATACGTTGTCTATTGTGTTGAATTGATGTCCTGCTTCTATCATATGTTTGGAAAACTGGATTTACCTTCATTCTTTATGAAATATCTGAAATGTTCAACTTGTCGTGAAGTTTCTAGTAGTTCTTCCTATATAAAATTTATCACAGCTATTACAGTTCAATTTGTAAACTCCTTTGTTTTGATATTTGTTTGTTTCTTCTGTTCCATTTGAAATTATATTATTTAGTTTGTTATTTGTTCTGATTTGCTCAAGATTCAGTGAAAATTTCAGAGATTTCATAAAGAATGAAGGTTATCATCATCATTAATAATCACGGATTAAGCCCATGTGGCTTGTTCCGGTCTCATAGATTCTCATTCAAAAGTTGGATCCATCTCTTTTTCGGTCTACCAACATTCCTGCGTCCTTTTGGTTTGTATTTCAGTATAGTTTTGGGAATGCGATCAGCTTCCATTCTTTGAACATGTTCTTTCCATTTTTTCTTGATTCTGTTATTCTATCTAAGAGTTTAAAGATATTTAGCTCATTTCTAATATCTTCACTTCTTCTCTTATCTAGAAGTTTGCAACCAGCCACACTTCTCAGAAATCTCATTTCAGCTGCTTCTATGATCTTCTCTTCTCTTTTAGTTAAAACCCAAAATTCACTACCATACAATAGTAAGGGGACTGCCACTGTTTTATAAAATTTTAGTTTTGTTTCTTTTCTTGCGCTTTTAAATATCCTTTTGATTGTTCCACATAGCTATACAATTAAATTGATTAAGTTTGTTTTAAACTGACCCAAACTGTCTGGCGGCACTATGGCCCTGGGGTCGACTCAGCCTCTAAAGGAAATGAGTACCAGACGCTTGTTCTGGGGTAAAGGCGGCCGTCACGCAGAGCTGACAACCCCGGCTGACATAAAGTGCCGATTGTCTAGAAAAAGTTGGAGCCTTAACGTCCTACTACCCCAAGGGCCTCCGGGCCTGTTGCGGGATCACTTTACATAGGATGCAACATGTTCTTCGAATGGAAGATCACAGAATACCCAAACAAATGTTAAGATATCAACCTGCAAGAAGACGAAGACCAGGACGTCCACTCAAAAGACTTTTGGATGGTGTTTCTCTTGAGGCCGAAACAGGTCAACAAATGGCCTAAATTCGTGAATGTACTATGATGATATGATGAAGTTTGTTAAATAGATTTTCATTTTTAAAATAGGAGATTTCATAACCCAGGTGAAAACGTATTATCTATCCTGAATAGAGAAAACGATGTTTCGAAAATCAACGTTCTGGAACAATTATAAATTATCAAGGAAACCACAAATAAACACCTGCTGAACGTATAAATCCTCTGTACAAAATAATTACCAATAACATTCAGTACCAAAATGAAAGCAGAAAATGATACATAAGTTATCGAAATGCCTCCTATGAAACAACACTGCAAACTATTGTGGACGACTGAGATATCAGATACTGTTATATATTTATTAAAACTTTAAACAGTAACCTCAACGGAGTTTCGTAATGTATTTTAAAAACATGTCTAACTTAATCTTAGGCTTTATAATATGTTGAATATGTGACCGCTTTATTATAAACGTTGGAGAAGTGCGAACTTCGATTTATTTTGTTTTAATAATTGCGTTGATTTCTGCGTAGGAGATACTGAATTCCTGACTTCCTTCTGAAACTGTAGAGAATTATTTTGTTCGCAAACATTCAAGATTTAAGCCAATTGCATCAAATGTTCCTCAAATTTACCTTACGGATAGAATTATATAATTAACCAAAATGTTAATAAAGATTGAGTTATTATAAGTAAATATAAAAAACAACACAACATTCGATGATGCTTCAATTACAAAAGTCGCTGTTTAGAAATTAAAATAACCACTGAATTATTCTGTGAGTCTGAAACGTTTTTGTCTTATATAGAATATATACAGGCCTATTATATTATATTACATTACATTATTACATTACATTACTTTACATTACATTACACTATAATCTTTCTATTACTATATTATATATTACATTACATTACATTACATTATCGCGCAACACACCACGCACCGCACAACACCGTGCACCGCACCTCAAACCGACCCGCACCTCGCACCGCACCGCGCATCGGACCTCGCACCGCACCTCGCAACGCAACGCGCACCGCACCTCGCAACGCAACGCGCACTTCACCGCGCACCGCACCTCACACCGCATCGCGCACCGCACCGTGCACCTAACCTCGCACCGCACGGGGCACCGCACCGCGCACCTTACCGCGCACCGCAACGCGCACCTTACCGCGCACCGCACCTCGCACCGCACCGCGGTTACTTACTTACTTACTTACTGGCACTATCGAACCCGTCGGTTCATGACCGCGCGGACATAAGCTCTCCATACATCCCTATCCTGAGCTAATGCTTTCCAATCATTCCCTGTATAAAATCTACTTCCCTCAAATCATAGTTAATGTTATTCTCCGACCTCATTCTTGGTCTACCAACTGGGCGTTTTCCCTCTGGCTTCCCTACAAGAAGCTTCCAATGCAAGTATTTCATTCCCCATAACTTACGTGCAACATGTCCTGCCCATCGCAGTCTACGAGACTTAACTGTTCTTATTATATCTGGCTTCCTATAAAGCCCGTGTAGTTCATTGTCATGTAGTCTTCTCCATTCACCTGTTTGTTCATCTCTCTTTGGTCCAAACATTTTCCTAAGTACTTTATTCTCAAATACTTGTAATCTCCTTTCCTCCCTTAAAATAAGAGTCTATGTTTCGCATCCATATAATATAACTGGTAGAATAACAGTTTTATATATTTTCAGTTTAACGTTTTTTGAAAGGAGTTGGGACATCAAGAGTCTCTGCAATGCATAATAGCACGCATTTCCAGAATTGAGCCTATGTTTAATTTCTTTGTGGATCTCATTCCTATTTGTCATTATTGTTCCTAGGTATTTGAATTCAGCCACTTCCTCAAAATTTCCCTCATTTGCCATTAGCTGTCCATTTCCATTGTATAATGTATTTCTACGTGTGACCATGTATTTAGTTTTATTGATATTTACTTTCCTGTCCTAATTTCTTAGTGTCACTCAATAGTGTGTGCGTGTTGTCCTTTAGTATCTCCTCGCTGACATGAAGTGCTGATTGTCTAGAAAAAGTGGGAGTCTTAATCTCCTACTAGCCCAAGGGCCTCCCTGAGGCCTGTAGTGGGAATGCTTTATTTTACTTTACTATTACCAAACATTAAAATAAATTTCTACGTAAACTTGAGACAAATTAATTTAGGACGTTTTATAGCTTCATGAATAATATAAAAGAAACCATGCAGGATAGTTTACTCTTGTGTTTATTGCGTTTGTTTTAAGGGGGCGAGGTAAGGAATACAAGATTCTTACTGTGACTACTGCAAAATATAGCAGAATTCGATACAATTGAGAAGTCAGAAAGGAAAAAAGAGAAAGAATGTAAGGACTATATCCAAATATTAAAATAAATTTCTATATAAGCTCGAGACAAATGAATTTAGGAAGTTTTATAGCTTCATGAATAATATGAAATAAACCACGCACGTTCGTTTACTCTCGTGTTTATTGTCGTTTCTTTTAAGGAGACGAGGTAAGGAATACAAGATTCTTACCGGGGCCACTGCAAAATATAGCAGAATTCGATACAATTGCGCCCTTCTTCCATAAAGTTGGTCTTTTATGCTACCAGGGGAACGTTAATGCCCGCATCCTAGGACCGTCTTGCGCCGTTTCATGAAATATTAAAGGTGACAAATATACAGCGCACTCGAGTAGGAACGTTAGGATAGAGTAACGATAGAAAAGTTTATGATTATTTTCAGCTTTTATATCTTTCTCCATTCTACGTTTTAGAACAATGAGAATTTTCTACTACCCATTTCTTCAAGAGAATTTGACATAAATATTCAAAGATGTTTGTTTATTATAATTTTTAGAAACACCAAAAATTATAAGGAGTTTAAAAAATTGTTATAGAAATATAATTCTTAATTACACTGAGCAACAAAAATAAACTTTTTTTTTGTCTCAGAAAGAAAAATACGTGATTCTGATATTATTTTTTCTCCTGAATTCAAATATGATAGGCCTATCGATTTTTCTCCATCACGCAAGGTTTCCGATGGACAGGAAGTTATAATTTCATCAAACACTTTAATATTTCTACATTCGTAACTACACAATATTCGAACATTCGTACTCACCTAGAAAGTAAGAAATGACATTTTCTGCTATATTTCGCCTGTGGAGTATCCCTGTTGATGGTCCAATAATAATCGACTAGCAAATTAGGATTCCATTTGCCTTGATATCTCTTTTCCATAGCTGAAATCTCCAGAGTTAGCTCATTTGGTTTTATTTTACAATGGACAAATGGACGAAAAAACGTTTATTAGAAATAATTATTTAAATCCATTATTTGAAATTGAAATAAAAAAAAACTATGGATGATGGAGATATTCCGAATACATATTTGAAAAAACATATATAAAAACTGCATTAAGTACAACTATTGGTACTCATGAGACAATAAGATGTCAATAATAGTCAAAATATGCGATATAACGACAGTTTGCACTACAATTATTTTCAGATTAGTCGAAAGAACAATAGTTCTGAATCTGTTTAATAAGTGCATTATTTGAAAAAAATGGCATTTTTAAAATACCAGAATAAAAATTAGGCTTAGTCCTGAATTAGTTCCGATCCAGAGCCGAGCAATTTAAAACATCAGAACCTTGACCCTTTAAATTCACTTATTAAATTTCGTTTAGTAGGAGACAAGTGTCCACCCAGGAACGAATAGCAGCTCCAAGTTGAAAAAATCCAGTTATAACCGCTGGGACCAGAAATATCTGTTCACATGTCCCTGGAAAATGCCTAACTAACTAACTCACTGGCTATCGAACCTCTAGGTTAATGGCCGCGCGGGCATAAGCTCTTCATACATCACTATCCTGAGCTAATATTTTCCAATCATCCCCTGTATAATCGACTTCTCTTAAATCATAATGTTATTTTCCCACCTCATTCTTGGTCTACCAACTGGACGTTTTCCTTCTGATTTTCCTACAATAAGCTTCCATGCACGTCTTTCATTGTCATTCGTGTCACAATATCTGTACATCGCAGTTTACCAGACTTAACTGTTCTCATTATATCTGGCTTCCTATAAAGACCACGTAGTTTACTTTTATGCAGTCTTCTCCATTCACCTGGTCCAAAAATTGTCATATAAGAACTTTATTCTCAAATAATCGTAATCTCCTTCCCTCCCTTAAAGTAAGAGTCTTTATTTCGCATCCATATAATATAACTGGTAGAACAATAGTTTTATATATTTTCAGTTTAACATATTTTGAAAGCAGTTGGGACAAGAGTCTCTTCTATGGATAATAGCATGCATTTCCAGAATTGAGCCTATGTTTAATTTCTTTGAGCATCTCATTCCTGTTTGTGATTATTGTTCCTACGTATTTGAATTCAGCCACTTCCTCAAAATTTTCCTCATTTGTCATCAGCTGTCTATTTCCATTATATAATGTATTTCTATGAGTGACCGTATATTTACTTTTATTGATATTTACTTCCAGTCCCAATTACATAGTGTTACTCAACAGTGTGTGCGGGTTGACCTTTAGTATCTCCTCGCTATCGCCTATTAATACTGCATCAACAACATAAACTAACAGCTTATTAATACCATTGAGTTGTAGGCCTTCTTTATCCTCTAAAGATTTGATGGTATGCTCTAGTAAAAAAATTAAGTAGTAGAGGAGATATCGCCTACATCTGTAAATGACACACGAGGATATGAGACTAGCGGCCGATTGGTAGGCCACGGATCGTCTAGGCAGGTCGCATCATGGAGTTCTAATTTACAGCTGAACCAGACCTATGTAGTTATTCGAAGGGGATAGGAATGTTCAAGGGTTTATTAGCTTATTTCGGTTGCACCAGGTTTATGAGCCCGGAATTTTATTAATAGGTATACAAACTTTCACACAATAATCGTAATCAGTACTTTATTATATTTTATGTGTCCACCGCTGTGGTCTCGAGGTAGTGTACTGCCTTGTTATGCAGCGGGCCTGTGGTCGATCCCCGGTGAACTTCCTCGGTGAGTTTTTTCTGAGTTTTTCCTCACCTGTAAGACAAATATCAGGAAACGTTAAGGCCCAAACGGTCCTCGAATATCATATGGCCATCATAATCATCATCATTCATTCGCCTTAGATTAAGTTTAGAATTAAGAACTCTTCTGGCGCACCACTATTAATTAACATCATCACCAATCATATCATCGGAACAGCGTAACCCCGCCTTCCAAGCGCCCCAAACTTAGAAGTGGGTTACAATTACGCAATTCCAGGAGAGATCGCCAGAAATGTCGAAACGACAACTTGGGTAATTGACTAAAAATATATATTTTATGTTCTACTTGACAATAATTTTTTGTAGCAGGTGAATAATTTTACATTTCTAGGATGCAATGTTCGATCCACGATTGGGACAGTTTTTTCTGGGTGAGGTTTTTATCAGGGTTTTTCCTCACCTGTAAGACAAATGTCAGGAAAATTTTAAGGCCCAAACGGTCCCCGAAATCATATGGCCATCGCAATAATCATCATTCATATTCATCTTAGGTTAAGCTTAGCATTAGAGATTCTCCTGGCGCACCATTATCATCATCATCACCCATCATATCATCGGGGCAACGTAATCCCGCCTTCCAGGCGCCCCAACCTCAGAAGTGGGTTACAAGTACGCCATGCCAGGAGAGAAACCAGGAATGTCGAAAGACAAACCTGGGGCATTTGGAAAAAAAAATATATATATATCTCATATGAAAAAGAAATGGATGTAAATGCAAACATATATTTTTTAAAGAATTTTAGGGTTAATAAATTCTATCTCCAAGCCACAGTTAGTCCAAAAATATTCAAGACTAAAAGTGTATAAAGCACTGGCTCTTCCAACTCTTTTGTATGGTAGCGAAGTATGGACATTGAAACAGAAGGATATACAGAGACTTAGATCTGCTGAAATGAGATACCTTCGGAGGACTGCAGAATACACACTTACTAGATCACAAAAAAAAATGAAGACACCTTAGAAGAATTACACATGGAACCTTTTGAAAACAAAATGTATGATTATAAGTCAAGATGGATGCAACATGTTCTTCGAATGGAAGATCACAGGATACCTAAAGAAATGTTAAAATATCAACCTGCAAGAAGAAAAAGATCAGGACGTCCACTCAAAAGACTTTTGGATGGTGTTTCTCTTGAGGCCGAAACAGGTGAACAAATGGCCTAAATTCGTGAATGTCTTATGATGATGATATATTTTATGTATGGTGAAATTAAACGTTTCTTACCTCTCCTCATATAAATCTTCTAAGTAGAACGCGATTCTTCTAAGTAGATCAGGATTCAACCATTTTGCTCACAAAAAGGCAGTATTCAATAGTTGACACATAGATTGGTAAATATACCCGATGAGCAAAGAAAACTATGAAAAAGGAAAAGAAAACATAATTAATGTTGCAATAGATAACGGTTATGAAGAAAATATGGTACACAAGAAAATAAATAAATTTAAAAGACTAAAAATTAATTAATGGAAGCACACTTATAAAAGAAACAGAAAAATAAAATTCAAGAAATTCACTTACCATCCATTGAAACACCATAAATTTCAAAAAAAGAATTCAGAAAGTTTAATATAAGATTAGCACCAAAGAATGAATACAGCCTTAATAGGATAATTAAAACCAATAAAAATGAGAGAATTGAAAATGAAAACAAATCAGGAATTTATCAGATCAAATGCAGGGATTGTGACAAAATTTATATTGGAAAAACGAAAATAAATTTGAAAACAAGGGTGAAAGAACATCTTAGAAACATCAAAAATGGAGAAGTGGAAAAGTCAGCAGTAGCTGCTCATGCTTGGTCCGAAAAACATTTAATTGAATCAAAAGCCAGTCTAATTAAACAAATAGACAAACAAAAGGAACTCACGGTTTGGGAAAAGATCCACATTCAGAAAAACAAAGGAAAACTTATGAACTTCGAAATTCCCGCAAATTTTGACCTGATCCAGAGGTTCATCGGTCCACCAACAGAGGGAAGAAGAAGAGTTTCTTCCGATCGACATAACATCAGTCGCCAAGATTGTACTGAAGATGAGACTATTATGGTCTCGAAATCGCGATCTACTTAGAAGATTTGTATGAGGAGAGGTAAGAAGCATTTAATTTCACCATAAATTAAACCTCATAGTGATTAATTCCTATAAAAGTTAAATATATATTTTATGTATTTATTAGCTTGTATTTTCCCAAACATTCAACACCATTTTGTAAACACTCTCTCTCTCTTTTTTTGTCTCTGATCTCGATAAAGTAAACATGGAACAGGTAAGTTAATAAGGAATTCAGAAACAGTTTCCCACGGAACATAATGCGAGGTGTGAGATGATGACCCTTTGGCTCTTGAATTAGTTTCCTCTGAACGTGAAAGTTTTGTAAGGTTCCTCACAGTGGGAGTTATTTTCTAATTTAATAACCTGTTGACTCGGTGTTAAGTGCGAAGGCGATGCGTGAAATTGATTCTCCCAGTGCGTGTGCATGCGTATGTCTATTCTACTAACGAACAGATCACGTCACTTAACTTAAGAAAATTTCTCACCTAAACATATTCTCAAATTAGAAAGGAATAGAGATTTTTTTTTTCGGAGCATAAATATTTATAGGGGATGCTGCTAATGATACCATTAAGTCTCAAACATCTCATTTTGAGTAACTAATATCAATGTCCATTTTCAAAAACGGATGAATTTTTATCAAGATTGCACTCTATGACTTTTCTCAATTATTAAAGCATTAAAAATGTATGACTTTTTAATAATAATAACAGCATTTATCCTTTATAAATGTATGAATTGTATCTTTATAGGCCTTTGTCTAAATTTTGTAAACAAATATATACATTATAAAAAATGGGCTTAACCTAACAATATTAATGACACTATCAAATCCGGAGGTTCATGTCCGCATGAATAAAACCTGTCCTTAAATTCCTACCCTAATAATACCCTATATGTCTGAACATTCCCTGTACAATTTATTATCATAAGTAATGCCACGAGTGATTTCCAAATTATCGATAAATTCACGACTCACGAAGTGAGGAGTGAATTTATCTAGAGAATTTGGAAATCAAGAGTGGCATTTGTTAGGACTATTTAACGAATAAAATTAAGCTGTTTACGCACAAATCATTATTTAAATATAGTTATTTAAAAAAATCGTATATGTAATGTAAACGGCGATGTTCGAAAACAAATGAGAAACGATTGGTACGCTTCATTAGTTTATTTTGTTCGTCACTGCAACCAGATCATATTATTTAATGCCGAAGGAACGCAATATTGTAAGTATGCACTCTAGTGGAGAAAAACATGAAACACATCAAACTGTATATTAATTCATTTCTGATGTCATATGACAATTATATTTTTCTGGAATGTTATTACCTGGGAAAAATACATTTAAGAAAGTGCAAACAGTGGTTTCTTTTTTTGGTAGTATAATCAATTGCTACAAATGTTTTTATATTAACTCCCGCTTGCGGTATGTGTTGGCATTCATGCACTATATATACAATCTGGTAGCCGTATTTCTTAGGGGCTCGGTCAGTGCAAAATAATGCTATGACCTATTCAGAATGTTAAAAAGGAGGTGCTTTCTTTATTATGATAAACTTTAGTTGGTAAATTTTAGGCGAAAATCATTGAAATGTGATTGGTCATCGACTCCCATTTGGGGCATGAGTTAAATAGTCTTCAATAAACTAATGATCTTCTTGGTGATTAAATCGTCAAACAAGTGATCAATATACTCAATTCACCAATTGAAAATTAGTCAACATGTTTCAACAGCGAAGCTGTCATTTTCAAGACTACTACTTGTGCCGTTTATACATATTTGAATACTTCTTCTAACATTATTGATATCCTGTAATTAAATACAATAGTAATTAGCGAGAAGAGCCACAGTGGTCAATCTCATATTATAAAATATTACAAAAATAATACTAAAAAAGTAAAGCTATTTCTGGCCAATCACGATATCAATATTTTTTTTAAAATTCCGAATTATAGCTGGATACTAACAATAATTATTCGCTAACTTGGATGGAGGAAGATCGGTTAAATTTTGTTCAGAGGCCTTTTTATTCAGTCCTGAGATTTTTTTTTCTAAAAACTTCACGGCTTCAAGTCCTTCCCGCAGGATTTGCCGTTGGATGATTTTTCCATCCTAAATATCCAATGATTCTGGCCGGGTTTGAACCCGCGATCTCGAGATTAGAATCAACGAACGTAACTACTATATCACCGCTGCCAACACAGAAACGCATTTTGTTACTTTTATCTACATAACTTCAATAAAAGCTATAATTTACCTTATTTCCTTAAGCCCGGAATTAAATATACTAAATGGAGACTGTATGATTTTGCGCAGTTGTCCAGGCGAATAACAGATTCGAATTTAATTATCATGATCCTTCTACCATTAAATTATCATATAAATTACGAATTAATTATTATGGAATCATATCGAATTAATTACTATTAAATCCGAAGGTTCATAGCCACGCGGCATATATCCCTGTTATGAAACAATGTTTTCCTATCTTCTTCTTATTTGGTATTACAGCCCGAGTGGGCTTTAACCTCCTCTTTGGCCTTCTTTCATCCTTCTTTATCCATCGCAAACTCTCTCTAGTTCTTTATTCCAAATCCTTTCACATCTGTTTGGACAATTCCACTATCTTGTTCTCGGTCTTCCTCTTAATCTGGTTCCATCTGGATTATTTTTGAGACAATCTTCACATTGTTTGTACCAACAAGTCTTCTTGTATATATAGTGACACCCAGGCAACACTTTCCGCTATCAAAGACAGATTCAACCGTCACCCGATTGCAACCTCCATAAGAACAAAATAAAACCAACAATCTTGGACATTTCTGCCTAGGCAGGATTAAAGGACGTGCTGGAACAGCAGGAAACGAACGTGCAGATTTTCTTGCCAAATCAGCTGCTAATTCAAATATGGATTGCTTTTACTCCTTCTGTTCTCTGTCATATATTAAAGTATTAAAAAATGATCTCATACAACATTGGAATGCTGATTGGTTAAACAGAATTAATGGTGCTTTGGCAAGAACATTATTTTTCCCAACTGTTTCTGACCGAATAAAGTGCAAATACGTAGAACCAAATTTTGTATTAACACAATTTATGACTGGGCACGGTAAATTTGGACATTATTTGAAAAGATTTAAAATATTAATTAAATAAAAATAAAACGTAGTTTTATTTGATTTTTCATATTTATTATATAATTCAGTGACAGCTGTTTCGGTACACTGTACCTTCTTCAGACATGTTAACAAATTATGAATTGTGTTCCAACTGATATAAGCAACAATACAACAATATTTATTTAAATTTTTAAATTTAACAAAGGGGATTCATTCAAATCAAGTTGAGAATTTAACAGTTTTTTACTACTTTTAAACTTATTAATTTCTACAGCCTCCAAAAGATCTAACTTCTTACCCTTATCACAAATATGTAAAATTTCAAAATTTGGATCGAAACAATGATTAAATTGGAATAGGTGGTTAGCATAGTTTGAATTTTCTAAATTTCCAAATTTTGAAATTTTACATATTTGTGATAAGGGTAATAAGTTAGATCTTTTGGAGGCTGTTGAAATTAATAAATTTAAAAGTAGTAAAAAAACTGTTAAATTCACAACTTGATTTGAATGAATCCTCTTTGTTAAATTTAAAAATCTAAATAAATATTGTTGTATTGTTGCTTAGATCAGTTGGAACACAATTCATAATTTGTTAACATGTCTGAAGAAGGTACAGTGTACCGAAACAGCTGTCACTGAATTATATAATAAATATGAAAATCAAATAAAACTACGTTTTATTTTTATTTAATTAATAAATATGGATTTTCATGAAGTAAACACCAACTCAATTAACGATTTAAAATAGGTACATATACCTGTATTTGCAAAAACTCCAGCCAGACTATCTCACATCTGTTATTTGAGTGTCCCGCATTTGATTCCAAAGTACATGAATTTATAAAAAAAAAAGGCTATTGCCATAATATATTTCAACTGCCTTTGTCAAATATTTTATGTAAGAAGTGTTGCTATAGAAAGCTGTGTGACTTTATCCATCATATTTTTAGGAGACTTTGAGTTCGTTTTTTTTTTTTGGTTTGTTAATTAATTTATTTATTTGTTCATATTACGTTATTATATAACGCTAGAAATTAACCATACTCTAAATTACTGTAAATAATTAATTGTGTTGTAACTAAAAATCGGATGGTGAAATAGGGTTCGTATTATTGGAGATTCAATAAAAAAATAATATCTTCCATTCTTGTGATATGTCCTAACCATCTCAATCTTTGACATATATATGTCTCCACATCCATATATCTTAACAATGTATCTGATTTTCCATCCATCTTCTTTCAGTTGCTCCGAAAATCCTTCTCAAGATTTTATTTTGAAATACTGCTAGTTGTTTGCGTGTATTTTTATTTAAAACCCATATTTCGGTACCATATGTTATAATTGGTCTTATTAAAGTTTTATAAATCTTAATTTTGATTTCTCTAGATATTATTTTGTTTTTAATTATTGTTAGGAGTGAATAATATGCCCTATTAATAGAGATACCATTGAAGTGGTTTTATTTTTAGGGAAAATTCGTTTAAAAAAATTCAAGATTTCGATGTTATTGGGAATTTGGCGGTGTTATTCTAAAAAAATGTAAATTTGAATCTTTTTTAATTCTAGTCTAGTACATTAAACCCAATAAGAATGATATTCCCAGTAGTTAGAAGGATATAAAATTGATAATTATGTCTGCACGTTAATATAGTAATTCTTATTTCTTGGGATTCATATTAACCATAGAACTTAAAATCTACGGAACGACCATATTTGAGCATGAAAAGGACGGGAATTATTACCTCCATGTTGTGAATTGTATTGCAACCATTTCCCTCAGCAAAAGTGCATGGAGGAAGCAGATATTTTTTAATAAACATTTTTTCGTCCATTTGTCCATTGTAAAATAAAACCAAATGAGCTAACTCAAATGGTTTCAGCTATGGAAAATATATATATCAAGGCAAATGGAATCCTAATATGCTGGCCGATTACCGTTGGACCATCAAGAGGGCTGCTCCACAGGCGGAAATATAGCAGAAAATCGTAATTTCTTACTTTCTAGGCGAGTCCGAATGTTCGAATATTGTGTAGTTACAAATGTAGAATATATTATAGTGTTTGAAATTATAAATGCCTGTCTCTCGGAAATCTTACGTGATGGAGAAAAACCGATGTCATATTTGAATTCAGGAGAAAAAATGCAATCAGAATCACATATTTTGTCTTTCTGAGACAAAAAAAAAAGTTTCTTTTTTGTTGCTCAGTGCTATAGATGTATTTTTTTATTGCGGATGAGCCCATGTAGGACTACGCAAAGTACTTAGAGGCGCTTCCTTTGAGCCCAAATTTATTTCGTTATTTTCCTATGAGCTTGTTTTCTTTCATGTGTCCAAGTTGTTCCAGTTTTTTTCTTCGGTTTGTCCTCTTGGTCAACTTGCCACTTATTCACCTTAATTCTAAATATATCTCTGTTTGGGATATCTTCTTTACTAAAGATGTAATTTATTCTATATTTAATTCTTCTTTAATATCTATATTCCTTTTGTGATCTTGTAATTTTTAGTCTAATACAAATCTGAAAAATCTAATTTAGGATGATTCCATTTACCTTAACTGATCTGTTGTTAAGGTCCAGTATTCACGTCCATATAATAGGAATGCATATGTAATTATTCTATACAATTTTAATAATGTCTGTTTTTATACACTTCTAATGGTCTATTTCGCTGATTTTTGGAAGTGCCAACCTAGGTTTATTTTAATAACGTATAACTTTCTGTGTTTCGTTGTGAAACATCGAAAATTGCGACCGCTGGAGCTATTACATCTTTCTGTTCCAGTTTTAACCACCTATATTCTGAAAATTTGCATTCGGTTATATGGATATATATATATATATATATATATATATGTGTGTGTGTGTGTGTGTGTGTGTGTGTGTGTGTGTGTGTGTGTGTTATTTTGCAGATTTTCGCGGATATAAATATGAATATGAAAGTTTCCTTGGGGTTTCCGCGTCTTGGATTCAAGTTCGGCCTCTGGCTACTGATTCCGACGTCGCCAGAGGCCGAACTTGAATCCAAGACGCGGAAAACCCAAGAAAATATTCATATTCATATATATATATATATATATATATATATATCTGATGAGGACAAATACCTTTAGAACAGTTTTTTTTAAGATACCTAAAGAGCGGACAACAGTAAAAGACAAACTGACCAATTTCGTGAAAGAATTTGGTGCGGAAATATTCTCAAGTGACGGTTCTGCTCTTTGTAAAAAGGAAAAACAAATTCCAATAGCATCTCTGATATCTTCGCATGCTATCGATAGCATGTGTTTATATTATTAACATAAGACTTGCTGCAGAACTTTCGGAGGCACGAGGATCTCTTTAGGGCGTGTTTTAGATTAAGCTTCTTTCGGGTTCTACTGGTGTGATGGATAAGGAATTCGATGATCAGTAACAATGAGTTGTGTAATTAATTAAAAAGAGTTTATTTTGTTAGCCTCTTATGAACAACACAATATTCACAACAAATTAATAATAATATAATATGGGAGCAACAGGCTCCTCTGAATACTTGTGATATGATAAACTAGCCACACTCTGTGTGTGTGTGTATGGGAGCTACTAACCACACTGTATGTGTGTGTGTGTGTGTGTGTGCGCGCGTGTGTATTAGTTACTAACCACACTTGGAGAAGGGTTATTGTTGGTGTAAAGAGGTGAAGAGGTGTAGGTGTGATTTAGTGACACTAGGAATACTGAAGGAGTTCTCCATGTGTGAGAACTTAGGTTGCTCAGGTTGGTAATCGGTAGAGTTGAGGTTCTTATCTAGGGATTCCACGAGGACTTCGTCGGGCAGAATTAATGTGTAGAGAATGTCTGGTAAAAGTAGTTTATTCTTATCTTTTATAAACTGCAAGTAATTGTATAAGTTATATATGAAGTGACTTTATTTAACTTTCAGAACGAAGTGTTTTTGAGAAGTGACTTTGTTTGATCGTACACGAGAAGTGACTTGATGTAATTTTATACGAGAAGTGACGAGGAGAAGCCTCTCTCGCCTATAGGTAAATTAGTTACTCCCACTACCTCGATCTAGTGGACCTAAGGTCAGTGCTTAGGCACATATAACGAAACATATAATTGGTTAATGCGCCCTCCTATTTTGATCCCGGGGGTGTTACAAATTTATCATTGGCGATTTACGCCTTCAGAGGTTGGACCTTTTTTCCCGTGCTTGCTTCACGTACAGTCGGGTCACAAACATTAGCTAGGCTTGGGTTTTTTTTTTCTTAGGCTTGGGTTTTTTCCTAGGCTTCAGAAAATTGCCATATTCCTACACTTTTTGCTAGCGTTGTTTGTGTCAGGGTAAAACCCCCGCTTGTACATTTAGCTAATGGGTTATGGTTATGACGATAAATTAGTTAACTGGTGGCTTAGAAGATATTTCTACTCAATCTGTCGAGCAAAGGATTTTGTCATTAGTAAGTTATTACGATGTGTCAGTCACTTCCATCTTAACAAAAGAAAGGGTTACATTACCTGAGTTGACAGTACCCTCCTTAATAACTACCAATTTAATTACATTGATGCTGACTTCTTTGGATCATTTTATATGACCTTTGCGCCTACATAATCAGGTTCTACTCGCTTGCCTGATCAATTTGAATATAAATATGACCTAAGTCCAGTAACTGCTTCATTAAATGATATTATAATTTTATCTGCTTATTATTACCGGTAGGGATTTATTTATAGATTTACACAGGAGGCTGTGTGACTGACTTGCCACACACTGTATGTTTGTATGGGCCACTAACCACGCTGTGTTAACAATAACATTTGTTGGCCTTTTATACTAATTTTCCAACAGGATCATTTATGTAGTATGCATTCTCACTCTTGACATAAACCATCGAGTGGACGATAACCACGAGGATAAGTGGAAACAACTTTCCCTGAGCGTGAGGCAGGCTGTAGTTCGATCTATAGGATCGGATTGCGCCATCGATGATCGTTCACCTCTTGTTTTCGGACTTGAGGGAAGGGAGAGTTGTGTTTATATAATGCGACCGATTTGGTCTAATTTTTGGGGTTAATTTGAGGTTCTTGTCTTCAAATTGATGTCTGCAAAATAATGGTCAGACCTGTTCAGAACATTAAAAAGGAGGAGCTTTCTTTAATATGGCAAATTGAACACTGATAAATATTTCGTGAAAGAGGACTCTGATTGGTTGTAAAACAGAAATCATTGAAACGTGATAAGTTTTAAATTGGCTCAAGTATTCCTTTTAACAAAATCTATTGTTTTGCAAATTTGAACATATTCAACACGTCAATCAAATTTATACTTTTATGATAAACATTAGTTTCGCTTCGCTAGGTACCTGTACCTGCCAACCCTTGAGTTACCGTTAAGCACAGTATGCAAAAGCCTATTGTGTGGTCCCAAACAATAACCAAATTAATTCTAGGAATTACCCCGCTATAGGCTGTAAAAAGTTATGTTGTTGTCCATTTTTTGTAAGAGCCTATTTTGAAAATTTTAAGTGCCTAACATCCGGACTCTAGTTATGAATATAATAGATTTTGAGATGCGCGCACGTGTGTAGGAACTCTGGTATGGACCATTACGTGCAATTTAAATGCATTGGAAAGTGAAATGCCTGGGGACTGTGTGATTGCAAAACTATTGGAACAAACAAATTTCATTTACAGGAGAGAGGAAATGTAATTGTACATACAAAGTTTGTGATGATTAAAACATAACACAGTGTGTTCTCTGTGTTTATACGTAAATGAAACTGATGTATTCTTTGTTCCGTTTATTGGTGTATCTTTTCATGCAGTGAAATGTTACAAATATATTTGTTAGCTCTCAGGCATACGATTATTTATGAGAACCATATTTCAGTGTAATTAATGTTAATCATATATTTAAAGACTGTAAAAAGCAATAAAAATAATATTGTTCGAGGTTCAGAACTTGGTGTATAAAATTATCAGGTGTATATAAATTGAAGTGTGGCACATGTGACAATGTCTATGCAGGACAAACTGGTAGACATTTTATCTCTCGGATAAAGGAACACATGGGAGCATATAACAGAAATTTAGAATATTCAAAATATGATAACCACCTATTCCAATTTAATCATTGTTTCGATCCAAATTTTGAAATGTTACATGTTTGTGATAAGGGTAAGAAGTTAGATCTTTTGGTGGCTGTAGAAATTAATAAATTGAAAAGTAGTAACAAACTGTTAAATTCTGAACTTGATTTGAATGAATCCCCTTTGTTAAAATAAAAAATTTAAATAAATATTGTTGTATTGTTGCTTAGATCAGTTGGAACACAATTCATAACTTGTTAACATGTTTGAAGAAGGTACAGTGTACCGAAACAGCTGTCACTGAATTATATAATAAATATGAAAATCAAATAAAACTACGTTTTATTTTTATTTAATTATTAATTTACTTGTGGAATGCAGGCTTTCACGGCCAGTAATCGTGATATTAATAGATTCGGGGCTATGTGGCCGTGGTTTATAACTGGTGTTCCTTCCAGACAGTTGAGTCTAGGACAAGGTAACACCACCTAGAAGCACTCGTTACTGAAGATGCCCTCCGCAGTTGAGGGAGAAACGCCTGGTAGGAACACCAGTAATGGATCACGGCCACAAAACATTAAAATTTATTGCTGAAGTTTTTATGGAACGTACGCGTGCGGAGAGATCCAGTATACTAATGGTTTACTTCAACCATAACTTAGAGGGGAACTGCCAACCATTGCATGTCGAAACCTACCTTGAAATTTCTCCCAGAAAAGCGTTGTGATGTACCAAGGCCGTGTCCAAAAAATTATCTGCATTTTTAATTGCAAGCTACAAAAATAGATGACAGAATCCAGCAATAGTAACCCCACTGTATGGGGAAGATGGACTCCCTGCATTCATAAGAGTGGACAGGAGTGAGCGGGAACCGACGCGGACGGCAGGTAGTGAGAGTTATCCAATCTGCCAATTCAGGTCATGAATTACTTCCCTATAGCTCAAATGAGAGATTTAGTGCTTGATTTTAGTACCTTTCAATTAAAAGTGGCAGATTTTCTTTTGGACACGGCCTTTATACTTCACAATCTGAAAAAAAAAAGAGAATAAAAATCAAGATAGGTTGACAATTCCCGTGTTAGTATAATTTATCGTAAAAAAATGGATTTGTGAAATGCAATCATTATACCGTTGTGATCTCGAGGTAGCGTGCTGCCTTGTCACGCAGCGGACCCGGGTTCGTATCCCGGTCGGGACAGGCTTCTGGGTAATTTTTTTTCGGAGTTTTTCCTCACCTGTGAGACAAATGTCAGGAAGCTTAGGGCCTAACTGTTCACGAAAATCATCCGGCCATCATAATCATCCTTTTCATTATCATCAACATCCTTCACCGGTGTTCAAAGCAACGGGAAAGCTACCACACCTATAATTCCCTAGAAAAGCTGCAAAGCATAGCATGAAAATGCTATGATTGCAGTGAAAAACCGCCCTCGGGCACAATTTCTATAGAAAAGAGAATATATTGATAGCATATTTTAATAGCAGTTAAAATACTCGTATAGTAAATATGGGCACTAGCATTTCAAGACTGAAGTATTGCTGCAGTATGAGCAAAAATAGAAAAAAATTGGTAGCAAAAATGCTGTTAGCATATTTTAATAGCAGATAAAATACTCTTATAGTAAATATGGGTACTAGCATATCAAATAGACTGAAGTATTGCTCCAATATGAGCAAAACTAGAAAAAAATTGGTAGCAAAAATGCTGTTAGCATATTTTAATAGCAGATAAAATACTCGTATAGTAAATATGGGCACTAGCATTTCAAATAGACTGAAGTATTGCTCCAGTATGAGCAAAAATACAAAAAAATTGGTATAAAAAATGCTGTTAGCATATTTTAATAGCAGATAAAATACTCATATAGTAAATATGAGCACTAGCATTTCAAATAGACTGAAGTATTGCTCCAGTATTAGCAAAAATACAAAAAAATGGTAGCAAAAATGCTGTTAGCATATTTTAATAGCAGATAAAATACTCGTATAGTAAATATGCGCACTAGCATTTCAAATAGACTGAAGTATTGTTCCAGTATGAGCACAAATGCAAAAAAATTGGTAGAAAAAATGCTGTTAGCATATTTTAATAGCAGATAAAATACTCGTATACTAAATACGGGCACTAGCATTTCAAATAAACTGAAGTATTGCTCCAGTATGAGCAAACATACAAAAAAAAATTGGAAGCAAAAATGCTGTTAGCATTATTTAATAGCAAATAAAATACTCATATAGTAAATATGGGCACTAGCATCTCAAATAGACTGAAGTATTGCTCCAGTATGAGCAAAAATAGAAAAAAAATTGGTAGCAAAAATGCTGTTAGCATATTTTAATAGCAGATAAAATACTCGTATAGTAAATATGGGCACTAGCATTTCAAATAGACTGAAGTATTGTTCCAGTATGAGCACAAATGCAAAAAAATTGGTAGAAAAAATGCTGTTAGCATATTTTAATAGCAGATAAAATACTCGTATACTAAATACGGGCACTAGCATTTCAAATAGACTGAAGTATTGCTCCAGTATGAGCAAAACTACAAAGAAGTTGATAGCAAAAATGCTGAAACATTAAAATTGTTGGTGAATTTATGCATATTTTATTTCAAGAGCGGCTTTTGTATTCGATGAAGAATATATATCGCACTGACACTTTTGCAGCTGTCATATACCAATGTAATGGAAATTGGATGGAGATAAATTTGATAAAAGTTAGAGAATGAGAATGAAATCAGACAAGAGAAAAGACCGAACTGCTATTATCTGGACGCATTTTCACAAACAATAATGGCTATAACGATTAGTGGCGTGATTAATTACAGAACAATGACTGGGCAACAGTTCGCATATCTGTAAGGGAGCAGCATCTAATACTTTTTCATAATTTCAAGAGTGAATCTGATGGGGCGTGGAGATTGCGAGCAGCGGGTGTAAATGTGTTAGGAGGGTGATCTGGAAGCAATTACATGAGAGGGACGTGAAAAATAGTTAAAAAACAAGAATTTTTTACAAACTGAGAGAGGGTATCTTGATATGCTCCACACATTGGAATATTGTTTATAAAATGCTTTCCTGATATATATTAATACTTTTCAAAAGTAATGCCACGAGTAATTTCCAAGTGATCGATAAACTCATAAGTCACGAAGTGACGAGTGAATTTGTCTAGAGGATTTGAAAATAAAGATTGGCATTTCTTAGGACTGTTTAACGAATAAAATTAAACGGTTTATTAAAAGTAGTTATTTAAATATATAGATACTAGTATATTAAAATATTTATACATTTCATGTAAACGGCGATGTTTGAAAAATAAATCAGGAATGTGTGGTTATGTATATTCACTGCAACTTGAAGAAGTGGTTAGCTTTGTCCTACGCTGTGGCGACGTTTTGAAGAAGTAATTCTCTTCATGCCCGATGTTGTAGTAACATTTGGAAGAAGGATTTGTGTCCAAAAAAATAAATAAATAAATAAATAAATACTGGTTCAGGTTGGGTTTAATTTTCGGTAGAGCCGGATTCTCTGCTTAGGGTCGGTAGTTGGTAAACTGGATAGGAAAACACTTTAAAAATCACTAAAAACTGTTTCTTGTAGAAATAATTTCACATTTATTCAGGTTCTTAAAGTTCCCAGCAGATTAAGTAAATGTATGTGGTATTATTCTTCACCGTCAATTAAAAATAAATTCTTTTCTTTTCTTGAATCATGTATGAAATATTACATTTTATCAGGAGATCTCTTCTTGCTTCTATCTTTGTGGAAAGTTGTATGCAGAATGACTAGTGTATTTCTTTTATAATTTTAAAGAACATTATTACATCACATGATGTTATTTTTAAATTCTATTGGTTAATAGTCCTTTAAATATAAGGTTTAATTTGATTTGTTAAATACGAAAGTTAATTGTTTTAACATCCAATCAGAGTTAGTTTACTTTCATTTAAGGATATGAAGTTAAGCAGGTGTTCTTATTACAGTTATAATAGAAGGCTTTACCATTTTGACAACAATGACTTAAAACAATTTTTAAAAGTATTCTCTACAAAGACTGTTATGTAATGCAATTTCTTTAATTGTTACTGAGACATTTTTATTCAACAATAACTAACAATGAATTATTTAGATGTTTTTATATATTTAAGTTATATTTAAATATTAAAAGAATTTTAAAATACAAAATTATTAACTTTAACTTTCATATTTATTATAATATTAAAATTCTGCTTTAAACTCGATCATATTATTTATTGCCAAACAGGATTACAATGTTGTAAGAATGCACCCTAGTGGAGAAATAATGAAGCACATCAAACTGTATATTATAATCAACATTATAGGCTATTCATTTTTTTAGTAAATGACTGAGTAAAATCAAGGAATATATTCATTATTTGGTACATTCAATATATTTGTTGGAGAAAAATAATGCTCTGATCTGTTCAGAATATTAAAAAGGAGGAGCTTTCTATAACACAAAAGCAGCAACTGATAAGGAGAAATCGATAAAGAGTGAGGCGAAACATGACTCTCATTGGTTTTAAAACAAAATTCATTTAAACATGATTTAGTCATTGACTACCATTTGGGGCGTGCGTTAAATAGTCGAAGTGGTTAAGCCTGTATTATCTGTTCTTTATTTATTATTAATATTAGTCTGTCCACTGTAGAATTATCCATTGCGATGCTGTAACTCATTACTTCTTAACTAACTAATTGACAGTATGCAACTCGTAGGTTCGTGGTCTCAGGCATAAGTTCTCCATACATCCCTATCCTGAGCTTAAGTTTTCCAATCATCCCCTGTATAATATGCTTGCCTAGTTCTTAATTTCTTCCTATAATCTGTTATGCGGATTTATGGCTCATAGAAAGATAAAATCGATGGAGAATTCGTACTAACCTTAGAATTTAAAAAAAATTACAGGAACCCAATATCGTTTCTAATATTAGCCACACAATTTCAGTGGGTAGATGGGAATGGAAGAAAAAATTGTAGAAGGGCTTTTATTGTTGAGGTAGAAGAGAAACGTTATAGAGTCAGAAAAGGAGTGAAATAATAATAATCATAATAATAATAACAATAATAATAATAATAATAATAATATTTTTCTATTTATATACAGATATTCAATGTTTACATGTTCTTCTTTGCGTAAAATTTTACTTTCCTTTTCCTTTCGTCTCTATCCACTCACTCAATTTCCTCCAGTCCACTTGTTCCACTTTCATCCACGAGTTTTCGAGGTCTTCCTTTCCTTCTTTTTCCAGGTGGACACCATTCCAACGTTTTTTTTTTGGGGGGGGGGTAACCTTTCTTCTTGCATCCGTCGTACATGCCCATACCAATTTAATTCCATGTATCTTATTTTAATCTGCTATTGAATATATATATATATATATATAGTAATTCTGCCCAAGGGCAGGTCCTTCACTGCAATCATAGCATTTTCATGCTATGCTTTGCAGCTTCACTAGGGAATTGTAGTGTGATAGCTTCCCGTTGCTTTCCACACCGCTGAAGGATGACGATGATGATGATGATGATGAAGATGGCCATATGATTTTGGGGACTGTTTGGGCCTTAAACGTTTTCCTGACATTTGTCTTTCAGGTGAGGAAAAACCCCGATAAAAACCTCACCCAGAAAAACTGCCCCGACCGGAGATCGAACCCGGGTCCGCTGCGTGACAAGGCAGCACGCTACCTCGCGACCACAGCGGTGGACTTATAAACAATATTATTACATAGTATATCTTCAATATAATTATTATTTATTTCGATTTAATCTAGATGTAACGAATGAAATATAAAACGTACAAGTTCGAGGGTTCAAGTCCCGGTGGGTCAGGATTTTTAAACTGACCCAAACCTTCTGGCGGCACTATGGCCCTGGGTTCGACTCAGCCTCTAACGGAAATGAGTACCAGACACTTGTTCTGGGGGTAAAGGCGGCCGTCACGCAGGGCTGACAACCCGGCTGACATCAAGTGCCGATTGTCCAGAAATAGTGGGAGCCTTAACCTCCTACTACCCCAAGGGCCTCCTGAGGCCTGTAGTGGGATTACTTTACTTTACTTTACAAGATAGAAAAATGAGAAATAAAACAATAACATAGAGAGAGATGGATGACTGTTTAAAAAAAAAAGGATATACGCGATTTATGAATAAAGAGGTGGGAGAGAAGAACTGATTTTCGAGCTGAATGGGCTGTCATTTTGAATGAGGCACTGCTAGTGGAGGCACTGGTAGAGCTGTGTGTTTAAAAAAGAATAGAATATGTTTTATGTAGGGGCATTTTCTTCGCCGCTTTTGACATGTGATATCAATCAAGTATTATTATTGTCAATCGATTGTTTCTTCTTATGGCAGTAAGTCCGGCGCACTTCCATTTAAGTGGCTTCTCTTTTTACACGCTTTATATTAGCTTGACCTGTATCTATCTATCTATCTATGTAACGGAATCTTTCAACGCGATTTTCACCCACTTAAAATCATTGGATCGACTTGAAACTTTGTGTACTTGAAGATGACCCGTGACAATACAATAATTTCATATTTATTTTAATAAAATTCACTCCTCTTCCTTAATAGTAATACACAATTTTTCTTATATTTGCGGGTTATTCCTTACAGACGTCTCTTCATGCTTCTTTGTGTAATCTGCAAACGATAAACATATTTTCTCTTAGAGTCCATATCTCCGATCTATGTGCAAAAAAAAAAAAACAAGGAGAATACAGTCACTGAAAAGTTTCTGCTAGTGGCACATCGGCATTTTGCTTTTTAACATGGATTTGTTCCGAATGCACTCCAACCTAAATTATTATGTGGCATTTTTTAATCTCATTCCACCCATTTATTTTTTTCTTTCTACGCCGTAGTGTGGTGATTAAGGCAGTGTGGTCCTGGGATCGACTCAGCCTCTAACGGAAATGAGTAGCAGACGCTTGTTCTGAGGGTAAAGCAGGCCGCCACGCAGGGCTGACAACCCGGCTGACATCAAGTGCCAATTGTCTAGAAAAAGTGGGAGCCTTAACCTCCTACTACCCCAAGGGTCTCCTATGGCCTGTATGGCCTGGGATCACCTTACATAGCTTTTAGATAAACGTATGTATTAACTTCCTGCCAAGCTAACAAGTTACTAGCAACAAAGGTGCCATTACTGGAGAAGATCATCGCGGAAGTTAAGATTATAAAAAAATGTAAACGTTAAAATTGGGAAAATTATGAAAGTCGAAAGAAATATTTTACTGGCTATTTAACTCATGCCCCAAATGGGATTCAATGACCAATCATATTTCAATGATTTTTTAACTACAACCAATCTCAGTCGTGTTTTATGTACCAAAATGTATCATATTAAAGAAAGCTCCTTCTTTTTAACATTCTGAATAGGTCATAACATTATTTTGCAGTGACTGACCCCTAAGAAATACGGCTACCAGATTGTATATATAGTGCATGAATGTCAGCATATAGCGCATGCGGCAGATAATATAAAACATTTGTAGCAATTGATTATACCACAAAGAAAAAATAAACCGCTGTTTACATTTTCTTAAATGAATTATTTTCCAGGAAATGACGTTGTAGAAAAATTAAATGACATGTTTATATCATAGGACATCAGAAATTAATTAATACCTATAATGTTGGTTATAAATTTCGCCACAAGGCTACATTCTTACAATATTGCGATCCTTTGGCAATAAATAATATGATCTGGTTGCAGTGATGAACAAGCGTAACAATCGTTTCTCATTTGTTTTCAAACATTGCTTCTCATTTGTTTTCAAAAATCGCCGTTTACATTAAATAAATAAATATTTTAAAATAATTACATTTAAATAATGATTTGTGAGTAAACAGCTTAATTTTATTCCCTAAATAGTCCTAACAAATGCCACTCTTGATTTCCAAATTGTCATTAGTAATGCCACGAGTGATTTCCAAAATATCGATAAATTCACGACTCATGAAGTGAGGAGTGAATTTATCTAGAGAATTTGGAAATCAAGAGTGGCATTTGTTAGGACTATTTAACGAATAAAATTAAGCTGTTTACTCACAAATCATTATTTAACTATAGTTATTTTAAAATATTTATATATTTAATGTAAACGGCGATGTTTGAAAACAAATGAGAAACGATCGGTACGCTTCATTTGCTTCTTTTGTTCATCACTGCAACCAGATCATACTATTATTTATTGCCGAAACATCGCAATGTTGTAAGAATGCACCCTAGTGGAGAAATTTATAAGCAACGTTATAGGTATTAATTAATTTCTGATGTAATGTGATGTAAATATGTCAATTATATTTATCTGCAACGTTATTTCCTGAAAAATAATTCGTTTAAGGAAGTGCAAACAGTGGTTTCTTTTTTTTTTGTGGTATAATCAATTACTACAAATGTTTTTATATATATCTCCCGCAAGCACTTTCAGCTGACATTCGTGCACTATATATGCAATCTGGTAGTCGCATATCTTACAGAGTTAGTCACTGCAAAATAATGCTATGACCTATTCAGAATGTTAAAAAGGAGGAGATTTCTTTAACATGATAAACTTTAGTTGATAGATTCGAGGCGAAACACGACTGTGATTGGTTGTAAATAAAAAATCATTGAAATGTGATTGGTCAATGACTCCCATTTGGGACATGAGTTAAATAGTCTAGATCAGGCATGGGGAACTGCCGACTGAGGGGTAGTATGACATCCTTCCTCATTCCACCCTTCATTGAATTCGTAACTGTTATTATTATCGTCTCGCATACCATGCAGTATCAGTGGCGGTACATCCTTATAACCTGAAACATATATACTGCTCGGGACCCAGCTCCGTGTGTCTGAAAGGAATTTGCTGTCTCAGCTGTTAGTACTATGAGAAGCATAGAAGTGTACCTCCTGCCACTCCCCACACTTCTCCCCGCAAACACACAGAGCTTGGTCTCGAGCTGTACCAATCCCTTCCATTCTTACGTACATTACGTGTAACGTTTGAAGAGTGCGTAGAGGACCGCTGATGCCTTTTTCTTGGCACTAATTTGTCTATGTCAGGCTGATAGTACTCTTAGAGATGCGTAATACTGAGACTAGGGTGTCATTGTTTATTCCGGAGCGTATTTTAGATTTGGTATGGTTCAACTTCGAAAATAATTGTTCGTATGTATACTTACTTACTTACTCACTGGCACTATCGAACCCGTAGGTTCATGGCCGCGCAGACATAAGCTCTCCATACATCCCTATCCTGAGCTAATGCTTTCCAATCATTCCCTGTATAATCTACTTCCCTCAAATCATAGTTAATGTTGTTCTCCCCCCTCATTCTTGGTCTACCAACTGGGCGTTTTCCTTCTGGCTTTCCTACAAGAAGTTCCCATGCACGTCTTTCATTCCCCATACGCGCAACATGTCCTGCCAATCGCAGTCTACGGGACTTAACTGTTCTTATTATATCTGGCTTCCTATAAAGACCATGTAGTTCATTTTTATGTAGTCTGCTCCATTCACCTGTCTGTTCATCTCTCTTTGGTCTAAAAATTTTCCTAAGAACTTTATTCTCAAATACTCGTAATCTCCTTTCCTCCCTTAAAGCAAGAGTCCATGTTTCGCACCCATATAATATAACTGGTAGAATAATAGTTTTATATATTTTCAGCTTAACGTTTTTCGAAAGGACATCAAAACTACTTCAGGGAACCCATGCCAAAGGCTCAAACACAGGGACATGTTCCTAGGAACATGGAATGTTAGGACTGTTCGTATGTATAAGTCGAACCAAACATTGCGAGAATGTGGCCTGCAAAATCTCTCATGTTGGTATACGAGTCTATTGACAACAACCTGTATAGTTCCATTCTGAATACAAAAATAATCATTTTCCCAGTCAGCATTAACCCATTGAAGACACGTTTAAAGCGCCTGGTACGTTCACTGGAAACCCATTTAAATCACCCCAGCGCTGCACTGGGTTTTAAATCAGACCATGCGTTCTGCGTCCCAGAACTTATGAATTTCAGATAGTTTGTTTACCCCTGTTTTTTCTTGTAGTATTTTGTACTTTTAAGAATTGCAAAGGAATGTGGCCTGCTTACAACCCTCTTTTGTGTAATTTAACCGTTATTTATTGTTAGTTTGAAGGCTGTGAAAGTTGACAAACCTTTCAAAAACCGTCCTTTACTAACATTTCTTGGTCATTAAATTTGAAGTAAACATGAATCATATGTTCTAACAGGAACTGTAAAAATAACAACAATATACAATACAGTATATTATAAAATAAATTAAATTAAATATATAAAGCATAGACCTATACATTATCAAATCATAAAAAGTTCTTCTCAAATTATCGATAATGTAAAAAAGCAATTTTTCTGTATTGTATTCTAGAATACATTTAGCCTTTGCGAATTTTTCTTCTTGTTATCTGCCTTTATTCTTCCATTGCTTCTTACTGGTGACAGTGATGTCGGCATTTTTGTGGTTGGGTGATGATAATAATAAACATATTTCCTATCTTTCCACTTCAATGCAGGAAGTCTACGACTAGATAATGTTTACCTCTCCTTTTTTTTTTAATTTGATGTTCACTAAATCCATAGGTATGTTTCTTCTGTTAGATTTTACTGTCCCTAATATGTCTCTCGTCTATTGAGCTCTAAAAATAAATTAGGAGAACACAAGTTGTCTAATTGTAATGTGTAACCTTTGTCTACGAACAGATTTGCTAATTCTAGGACTACACTCTAATTTACAGTAAAATCTGAATTTTCTGGTGCATCTCGTTCAGTGTTTATTTGGATCATATCCCGAAGAGGTCTCGCACAATTTCTAATATTTTATTCCAAATCGTGCCGTTTTATTCCGATTAGAGATTTTGAACTGGTCGTAAGCCAATATACTTCGTAAATTTCGTAAGAGATTTTTCAAGTGAAATGTCTTCACTTTGAACATACAAGGACAGAAATGTTGTATTCAAATACTCTACAGCAGGTCTAATTTTGTAAATTCTGTCATCTCTAATTACGGATTCATTGTCTTTGAAGTGAAGAAACATCGAAATTAGGAATAAACTTTTGAAAGGCACAGTTTTGCTGTAAATGGGCATTTATAAAATTGGTCTATTGTTCCAGAACCGTTTTATGTTAGGTTTTATATCTTCACTTATAGTGTAAAATAGGCCTTCACTTCATCAAGGTGTTTCTAAAAAAGTTATATTACCAGCCATGATATTCGAAAAAAAAAAACATTGAAACTACATATATATATATATATATATTAATATTACCGTAATAAGTATCTAAAAAGTAAATTATTCTATAAATTATTTCTATAATATACTCTACAATATACTAGTCCTACATATATGCTTTATATAAACCTGCAAAAAATTTTACAGACGGCGAACAGAAAACTTTAATCACTAAAGAGAGTGCCATCTTCTTATAGTGGTGGGATTTAACACAACGAGTGTAGGTCGTTGTTGGGCTGTTTGGCCTTTCTACCTGCTCACGAGGGAGACTCGTTAAAAGTCTCCAATGGGTTAAAATGGTATCGGTGTTTAGAATTTACCATGCTCACGCTGAATTGTACGCCACTGACTCTCACTACGTATTGTCAATCACTGTATACCTGCATCTGCAGTGCAAGTACAAATGAGTGGAATGGGTATTGGCGGAGAGGATTTGTTGTGAGCTCCCGGAGCCCCAGTTCCCCATGCCTGGTCTAGATAAATTGGAAATCACTCGTTACATTATTTATGACAATTGATGAGAGACGTTGAAGTTGTTATGATCATCTCATGAGGATGACATTGGATGGATGGTGTGAGAAAAAGTATAAATGAACTGGGACTTATATACGATGATGTTCATGAAGGAAACAAGTAGAGGAGTCAAATATCTTGAGAATTACGGAAAACCAATGTATCGTGTATAAATTCCGAAAAAAAATTCTTCCAATTTCGTGTTTTAAATTTCTGATTTCAATTTGTTGCGAAGCTGTTGAACATCATCTTTCGTCTTTTCCATATTAACTTCAACCTGACTTTGTTGTTATTTGAGATAAGTATTTAGGTAATAATATAGCACAGTTTCATAATCAAAAAGATGTGGAAACAAATTTAGAAAAATATAACAGATTAAATGGTATAATTAGGAGAAATTTTGGAAAACAAATGAGGAAAGAAATCCGATTGAGATTTCATAATGCCATAGCCAAACCTGCTCTACTATACGGAAGTGAATGCTGGACACTTCGAGCAAAAGATAAATCCCGCATTAATAGTTCACAAATGAGATTCCTCCGATCACTAACTGGAGTAACATTAAGGGATAGAATGAAAAGTGGTGAGATAAGGATGCAGTGGAATAGTAGGGAAATGGTTGAACATATACAAAATTATCAGATTAAATGGTTCCAATACGCCCAGAGAATGTCAAATTCCCGTTTACCAAAGATGATTTACCACCTCAACCCTAAAGGCAAAAGAGACCTCGGAAGGTCCTTCAACCGATGGAAAGATCAGTTTTTGTAGTCGCAAAATGGGGGAATCATCACCCAATACTGCATTCGGAAGAAGAAGAAGAAGAAGAAGAAGAAGCAGAAGAAGCAGAAGAAGAAGAAGAACTTCTGTCATATCTTACAGTTATGTGATATAATTTGCAATGGGAATGATGATATCAGAGAATCGGAATTGGTCATATAATATACGTATGATAATTTTTTTTTTCTGATGACAGATTTCAAAATTGAATTAACTTTGTTTTGCAACGCACCATATTTACATTTGTATTTTCGCTGTACAATTTTTTCACATATTCTAAAATTATATATGTATTCATCATTGTATTTGGTTGATTGTATTACGCAGTAGTTTGTAGGGTATCCCAGTCATGTCAGGGACTGTCAATCGCAATCATTATTTAAATCCAAATTAACTGATATCTTAAGTTCGACACAATGAAAACATTAACTGCATAACAACTATATAGAGCATTCCATTAATAATCATCTAGGAAGCTACTTACTTTATTTTATATAATTTAAATTTTATTATATTCTATGTTTTTGTTAGTATTAGCTAGTATTAGATCACATCATCTTTGTATTTAGTTTAGTCTGTATTTTAATATCTTAAAATTGTAATATGTATGTAATTTTTTGTATAATTTTACTATTCGCTGGTTGAGTGGAAGAGAAGGCCTTATGGCCTTAACTCTGCCAGCTAAAATAAAGCATTATTATTATTATTATTATTATTATTATTATTATTATTATTATTATTATTATTATATTATGGAGATGTGTGTCAGGGTTGTTGTAGCCGTCGTTATGTTGAAAATTTGTTGATTTTTTTTTTCAGTTTTGAATCCTGCCGATGATGGGAGAAGTCCCGAAAGAGCTACAGCTAAATAATTATTTAAGTTGAGGAGGCGGACCTTTCAGGTGAATATTCCATAATTTTATATTTTAATTTTGAATAATACCTCAACGGAACACATCATGAATCTTATAACAGTTGATTATTCCTTCTTATAAATAGGGCTGTGAAAGTGAAGTAGTTGTACCGGTATTGAGACATCCAATGCTGCAATTTTGTAACAGAGAACTTGTAAAAATAGATATGTAACTTTATCTGTTTGCAGCACAGTCTTTAAAAGTAAATACTGTATTCTTTATGAAGAATGAGGATTAAGGCCAGTTTACACGCTATGTCTTATGGTATGTTTTGTCGGTCCTACAAATCGGAATTCAAAACGTACGTTTTGTCCAGTGTTTACACAGTAATGTTTTCCCCTCCATTTCCTACCTCATATCCAATCCAGACTCGAGTTGTAGTGTATTTTCACTGATTTTTATCTTATTATTCTTCTTCTTCCTTTCATGTGATAGACCTAGTGGTCTGTTACGGTCTCAATACAACGTTTGAAGGGTCTGCCCAAATATATCATGCCTGGTAATTTAAGATTTGACGTGGTATTCTTGTTCTGCTCATTCTTCGTACGTGAGATTTCCAGTTGTTTCTGTATTTTTGTACATATTCCATGACTGATTCTGTTTGTAATTCTTTCAGAATCTCAGAATTCCTTTTATGGTCTGTTCTTGAGTAACCTGCAGTACGTCTCATAAATTTGATCTTATTAAAAGTGAAAAATACATCATTAATTCGATTATGGAAGAAGCCCAGTTGTTTTCTTTTATTTTTTTCTGTCGTAAGGATACAACAACTGGGAAGAAAAATTATGAAGAGGAAAAAGACAAGATGGTCAAGGGAGTGGCTTCTGAAAAGTAGTCAGTATTCCCATGTCTTGTTACTGAAAGAACTGAGACACGAGCCTGATTACTAGCACAATTATTTGCGAATGGATGTCTCAGCCTACAACTCTAAGCAACAAAAAAGAGACTATTTTTTTGTCTCAGAAAGAAAATGTATGTGATTCTGATAGTATGTTTTCTCCAGAATTCAAATATGATATCGGTTTTTCTCCATCACGCACGGTTTCCGTGAGACATGCATTTATAATTTCAAACACTTTAATATTTTCTACATTCGTAACTACACAATATTCAAACATTCGTACTCACCTAGAAAGTAAGAAATGACGATTTTCTGCTATATTTCGCCTGTGGAGCATCCTTCTTGATGGTCCAACAATAATCGGCCAGCATATTAGGATTCCATTTTACTTGATATCTCTTTTCCATAGTTGAAATCTCCTGATGAAAGTGTTCCCCGTGCTCATTGCTCACTGTGCCAACATAATAAATGGACGAAAAAAGTTTATTAAAATAATAATTATTTAAATCCATTAATACTTACTTAATACTTAATACAGGCTTTCCACTTTACAGCAGTTTGCCCTTGATTCCTGCTTTCCAGAGATTCCTATCTTCCCATTGTCCATCTTCCATACCCCTCTTCATCATGGCATCATATATTCCCTCATACCATGTTCTTCTATTTCTTCCTCTTCTCCTTCTGCCTGGTACCATCCAATCCAACACCTGTTTAGGCCACTGGTCTTCCGGCATCCGTTGTACATGTCTATACCATTGTAGAGCTCTCTTTGTTATCCTATCGATAACAGTTTCCTGTGCATCCATTTCTTGTCTGATATATGTATTTCGAATATGTTGCAGCCTGGATATTCTCATACTTCTCCGTAATCCATCCATTTCTGTCGCCAAGATTCTTTTCTGCATCCTTTCGTTTATTGTCCAGCTTTCTGATCCATTAATTGAAATTGAAATAAAAAAACTGTGGATGATGGATAAATTCCGAATACATGTTTGAAAACACGATAAAAAAACTGCATTAAGTACAACTATTGGTACTCATGAGACAAAAATCATGTTGACCAGTGCAATCAGTTGCTGAGATTGGTAACACCATACATACAGAAACAAGACACTTGAACTAGAAAAGCAACGGAACATGCGAAACGGAATGCAAAACGTACGTTTTGTCGCAAAACGACGCTTCTCCCGCAGTTCTTCAATCTGACTTTGGATTTCGTCCCCACTCGTCAAAACGTGCTTTTTGCTGTTTACAACTATACGCCAATTTTATCGGATGGAATTGTCCTGTCCTATAAAAATTACAATAAGACGTAGCGTGTAAACCGGCCTTTATTCTCTTCTTCTAACGATTTCTATAAATAATGTAGTATTGTGTTCTGCAGACTGAACTCTAAAAACGAAGCATGAAACGCCCCTGATCTCTGTTTACTCCGTTACGTATATTGAATTATAGAAAGCTTCATTACTGATACATGCTGAACAACGATCTAGTATTGAGTTTTACCACAAGATGGTGTATGCATATATTTTATACCTTTCTAAACAATATGATACCTATTAACTGTTTAACAAAAATATTACATTTCTTTTGTTCAATAAACTCTATTAAAACAGAAAAATCTATAACATTTTTTTCTCATCTCAAAGTAACAAGGACAAATGGTGGTTTGATGTTATTCAAGTACTCGTATGAATATAGTACATACTACAAACCACTGAAATTTCAGTTTTGGTGGTCTTATGGTACCATATCTATTACTCATTCCTAGATCCGCGGATTCTATTCCTATCAAGGAAAACTAACAGAGTTTGAGGATGTCACTCTGCACCCAGTGCCGTCTTAGGCCTAGCAGGGGCTCTTGGGCACACAAGAATGAGGCTCTGTTGAAAAGTAAAAAATAAGTGATTGACAAAAACATTTTTCTGCTATGACCTTATATTTATTATGGTTAATTGATACAAATCAAATATAATTATTTATGTTATTAATAGGGCTGGGATTTTTATGTGATGGAAGATACGATTTTGTTCAATGCCACCTGTTTGTCATTCGACATTTCAGGTATTCTCTCCTAGCATTGGTGTATTGTAACCCACTTCTGAGGTTGGGGCTCCTGGAAGGCGGGGTTACGCTGCCCCAATGATATGATGGGTGACGACTATGGGTAATGATGAGTCAGGAGAGGCCTTAATCCTAAACTTAATCTAATGAGGTGAATATGGTAAGGATGATAATGATGGCCAGATGATGTTCGGGGACCGTTTGGGCCTTAAAGTATCCTGACATTTGTCTTGCAGTTGGGGAGAAACCCCGAAAAAAAGATTCTAACCCAGGAAACTTCTTCCGAGCGGGGATCGAACCCGGACCCGCTGCGTGACAATGCAGCATGCATGCTACCTCGAGACCACAGCGGTGGACATGACAGGTAAGATTGCAACGCTGATAGTATATACTATTCAACTGTTTGTGTGTGAAACCAAAACAAAAGACAGTCAGAAGTACATGTTCTAATTTTACTTTTCAACTGTTTGTGAGTGAAACAAAAAGCAAAAGATAGTCATAACTCTAACTCATTATTCTGTGTTTCAATCTTACATTTTAGTACATAAAAATCATTGCCCTAGTTATTAATCAGATAAGTGTGCTGCTGGTTTGAGTTGCTTACGATTACGATAATGTTCTCTTTCGGGATTTCTGTTGTGCAAAATCTTCCATTGTATCCTCAAAGTCAATTTATTGAAGAGTATCATTTTTCTATGCACGTAACTGACAAATTATTTGGACTTCCTTGTAACATTGTTGTTCATAATTAATTTTTATAGCGTTTATAGATTTCATGAAAGCATTTGATCGAGTTGACAGACAAAAACTTTTAGATATCTTAACTGATGATGGAACACCAAATCAACTGATCCAAACAATTTTTAATCTGTATAAAAATAACATCATAGCAGTACAAATAGGAACAGATTTGTCAGATTGGAAACATATAAATTGCGGAGTCAGACAAGGATGCCCTCTATCACCACTTCTATTTAATGTATACATTAATGCTATCATCAGACACTGGAGATTGACAGTTCATGGTAATATTCCTCTCTAAAGACACACAATTTTAGACACACTCTTATATGCAGATGATCAGGCTCTTTTCGGCAATAATGAAGATGAATTACAATATTCCACTCATCATCTTAATATAATAGCCCAACGATTTAACATGGAAATATCAACAACAAAATCTAAAGTTATGGCCTTTCAAGGGAAATTCCCAGTAAGAAGTAAAATTTGTATTCAGAATTCAATATTAGAGCAAGTTAATTCATTTAAATACTTAGGATATAATCTAACTTATAATGAGGAATGTGATATATCCTTTAAAATACAAAACTATAATAAAGCTTTAAGAATTATCAACCAAGTTTTTAAACCATCAAAAGTGCAGAGACACACAAGAATGAAAATCTATAAAATTCTCGCTAGACCCATAATCTGTTATGGCAGTGAAGCTTGGACCATCAGAACTCAGGATGATCGTCATATTACAGCCACGGAGATGAAATTTCTGCGACGAACTGCATGTTATAGCCTTCTAGACCACCAAAGAAATTCAACAATAGCCAGAGAGTTAAACATCGTACCTATATCTGAATACCTCCAAGAATATAGAAACAATTGGCTAGCCCATATTCAGCGCATGGATCGTCACAGAATACCAAAACAAATTCTTCACTACATTCCTCGAGGCAGAAGATCTGTGGGTCGACCTTTTCGGAGATGGCGGGAGACCGTAACGGGCCACTGGGCCTAATACTTGAAAGGACGATGATGATGATGAATTAATTTTTATTCTCTTTAACTGTGGCAGTGAGCGCTCTCCACTACATTAAGCGAAGGCATATTCATGTAGCAACTTCAACATTTGAAAACGTTTCTTCTAATTTATCAGACTTCATTACTGTAGGTTATGCAAGGTTGAGTTGCTCAAATCCGCTGATTCCTTTGCTATGTTCTTTAAATACTGCTGTAAATAAAAAACATTCTGATTTGAGCTTATATGCATTAATGTCCTCGTGATAGAATTCCGCAAATTATTTAAAATTTTTTGTCAATTCGTCAGAATCTATTGTTATTAAGGGGACCCGGGAGGCCAGATGTGATGAAAAAATGCATTTTCATTTTTTATCAATTAAAATACTAGAAAGATTTCTCTTTAATATGGTATAATTATCTTGCCTGTATCTTGTTTCTAAGTGTGTTTATTATTTGTTTTAAATATTGCCCGTCCCTTTAAAATGTGGGCGTGAGCCGTCAACTCTCTCCCACAGTTAGCATTCATTTTTTAAATGTTTAAATAACATTTTCTTCTAAACTGTTAAAGCTAGACACCTGAACTTTTCAGAGCTTCAATATAGCGCTCATATACAATGTTTACCGTATTGATGTTGTGATAGCTCAGTAATTAAAGAATTTTGGTTGCAAAATACAGTGTAAAAATTGAAAGAAAATATTTGTAAAGAAAAAAATTGATATAAATGCATATCTATGTAAATCCTTATGACAGAAGACTCTAAATATATGAACCTTTCCACTGTAAAAATTTCAACTTGATAGGATTAATAGTTCAGGAGAAAATGTTCTTTACATTTGACATTATAAGTATAGGACGTTCCGGGTCCCCTTAGCTGACATAGAAAGCTAAACTGATTGTCAATTTCTTGGTATGCTGCCAAACTATTGTTTAAATGTACATATAATGTGTCGATTATGTTGTATAGGCTGTGCAACCTCGACTTTGCAATATGAATGGTTTGTGTAGGTGGCCGCTAGATAGTGCAGTTTAACTATTTATGCTATGAGACATAGAAGTGGTCAATTATGGCATGGGTGAGTTCCAGAACGAGCCTAGGGGCGGTGCTGTCTCACAAGAGAACGAGTATAGATTAATTATCATCCCGAACGTATGTAATGTAAGCGAATGTATCGGCATTTTTGGGCTCCCTGTACCCTTATATATATATACAGGGCGGATCGGAAAGTAACGCACAATAATTTTTTTAAAAGTTTAATAGTAAAAAAAAGGAGGAAAAAATCACAAATGAACTTACATCTTTTACCTACTTTTCGACATAGTCACCAACTTTCTCAACACATTTTTCCCATCGTGTTACCAGTTTCAATATGCCCTGTTCGTAGAAGTCCGTTTGGTTGGAGTGTAGCCATCTGCGCACTGCTGATTTCACTTCCACATCTGTCTCAAAGCGTTTGCCGGCCAGGAATCACTAAGGCGAATCACGTGCGAATCACTAAGGTTCACGCGTACCCCTCTTGGAAGAATGTGCACCACCTGGAGACATTGCTACGGTCCATACAATCATCCCCATACACGCCACGCATGTCCCTGTGAATTTCACTGGGTTTATGCCCTTTGGCCCACAAAAATCGAACAACACTTCTCTGTTCCTCACAGGTGGACGACTGTATCATGCGCGCCATCTTTGTTGCATAGTTCAACAAGCTTCTCTCGCAAGAGGTGTACCTGAGAAAAAAATACCATCTGTAGTGAAAACTTCAAACTATATCTCTGTGAAATTTCAACATTCTAGCTGCAATACCAAGGCAGAAAAAAATTATTGTGCGTTACTTTCCGATCCGCCCTCGTATATATATATATATATATATGGTAAATACGAAAATGTCTGCACTAGGATGGGCCGAAAAAAATCATTTTTTTTATTTCGAAGTTGTAATAGCGCGGAAAAGTTGCGAATTATATAGACAAAAGAAAAGAAAAAAAATCAAAATCGGTTGACATCTTCCGGTCGCGCAAAGGCTCTAAAGTTTGACTAAATATGAAAAAAACTTCATTTTTGAGATTATTTTTTTTTTAACATCAAGTAGGTATTGTTAATCTTTGCTAAGCACGTTTATGTCTATCTGTGGGATCTGACAATCAATACTCTGGAAGTTATTTATCAAATACCAAAAATGTGTAAAAATATAACTTGTTCATTATTCTGGCAAATTTTGGAGCTTATGTGCGACCGGAAGATATCAACTGATCTAAACCAAATTAAAACACAATGTTTTTAGGCTCTATTTGAAGACGTTACAAACTATTACATTACGAAAACATCTAATTAAAAAATTAAAGAAATTATCATAAGTAATGCCACAAGAGATTTCCAAATTATCAGAATTTGGAAATCAAGAGTGGCATTTGTTAGGACTATTTAAAGAATAAAATTAAGCTGTTTACTCACAAATCATTATTTAAATATAGTTAGTTTAAAATATTTATATATTTAATGTAAACTGCGATGTTTGAAAACAAATGAGAAACGATTGGTACGCTTCATTTGCTTCTTTTGTTCTTCGCTACAACCAGATCATATTATTTATTACCAAAGAAACGCAATATTGTAAGAATGCACTCTAGTGGAGAAAAAATGAAACACATCAAACTGTATATTAATTCATTTCTGATGTCGTATGATGTAAATATGACAATTATATTTTTCTGGAATGTTATTACCTGGGAAAAAATACATTTAAGAAAATGCAAACAGTGGTTTCTTTTTTTGGTGGTATAATAAATTCCTACAAATGTTTTTATATTAACTCCCACATGTGGCATGTGTTGACATTCATGCACAATATATACAATCTGGTAGCCGTATTTCTTACAGGACTAGTCACTGCAAAATGATGGCCAGACCTGTTCAGAATATTAAAAAGGAGATGCTTTCTTTATTATGACAAACTTTAGTTGGTAAATTCTAGGCGAAACACGACTGTGATTGGTTGTAAAAAAATCATTGTAACGTGATTGGTCATTGACTCCCATTTGGGGCATGAGTTAAATAGTCTCAAAAATGAAGTTTTTTTTTTTTTTTCGTATTTTGTCAAACTTTAGAGCCTTTGCGCGAACGGAAGTTATCAACCGATTTTGATATATTTTTTCTTTTCTTTTGTTTTATATAATTCGCAACTTTTCCGCGCTATTACAACTTCGAAATAAAAAAATGAGTTTTTTCGGCCCACCCTAGTCTGCACCTCATCTAGACATGCACTAAACTTTGAGTATTGTATGAAAAATATAAATGATTGTAGTGTACTTAAAATTTAATGCACACAAATGTAGTGGAATGCAGGCTTTCACGGCCGGTAATCATGGTAATAAAAGATTCCGGGCTATGTGGCCGTGGTCTATAACTGGCGTTTCTTCCAGACGTTTCTCCCTCAACTGCGGAGGGCATCTTCAGTGGCGAGCGCTTACAGCTGTTGTTTCCCTGTCGTAGACTCGACTGCGAATTCGCAGTCGAGTCTACGACAGGGAAACAACAGCTGTAAGCGCTCGCCACTGAAGATGCCCTCCGCAGTTGAGGGAGAAACGTCTGGAAGAAACGCCAGTTATAGACCACGGCCACATAGCCCGGAATCTTTTATTACCACACACAAATGTAATCTAATGGTTATATTTTCAATGCCCGATAATAAAGGACTCAACTCGTGGATCTTTGTCCGATTTGTGCGTTGAAGTGTGCAACATTACGTCGAGACTGTGGGCCTATTGTTGTGATGTCTTATTAATCAGAAGTCCTCCCGTCAGCTGCGATGTGATTATTATATGGTGCGAGGGCGCCGGACAATCGATGCGAGCTCGCGCCCTCAAGCGGGGGGACAACAGCTGCTACTCGCCAAAACTTTGCGTCATCTTCTTCCCTCTTGAGCATTATTTCAAACCACAAGCACTAGTGCTCCTGACATGGGTTATCGTCTCTACAATTATCATACGCTCTCAGTTTCTGTTTATAATTGATTAGCGTTTAGATAAAAACTGCATTTTTCAAAATACACTATCCATAGTAATTCTGCCCGAAGGCAGGTCCTTCACTGCAATCATAGCATTTTCATGCTATGCTTTGCAGCTTTACTAGGGAATTGTAAGTGTGGTAGCTTCCCGTTGCTTTCCACACCGGTGAAGGATGGTGATGATGATGATAATGATAAGGATGATGATGGCCATATGATTTCGGGGATCGTTTGGGCCTTAAAGTTTTCCTGACATTTGTGTTACAGGTGAGGAAAAACCCCGATAAAAACCTCACCCAGAAAAACTGTCCCGACCGGGGATCGAATCCGGGCCCGCTGCGTGACAAGGCATTACGCTACCTCGAGACCGCAGCGGTGGACAATACACTATTTTCAATCAAATATATTCAACGTCTCTCTCTCTCTCTCTCTCTCTCTCTCTCTCTCTCTCTCTCTCTCTCTCTCTGTCGCTATATATATAATATCCATCCATCCATCCATAGTAATTTTGCCCGAGGGCAGGTCTTTCACTGCAATCTTTCAGGTTTTTCACTGATGATAATGATAATGATAAGGAGGATGATGGTGATGGCCATATGATTTCGGGGACCGTTTAGGCCTTAAAGTTTTCCTGACATTTGTGTTACAGGTGAGGAAAACCCCCGATAAAAACCTCACCCAGAAAAACTGTTCCGACCGGGGATCGAACCCGGGTCTGCTGCATAACAAGGCAGCACGCTACCTCGAGACCACAGCGATGGGCATATATATATATATATATATATATATATATATATATAATCATAACTAATGGCTTACTGACAGTGTTATAGGCCTACAGTTTTCTCCATTCACCTGTTTCTTTGCCTCTCCTGGTCCAAACATCTTCATGAGCTTAATTCTCAAATACTTGTAATCTTTCCTCCCCTGTTAAAGTAAGATACCCTATTTCGCATCCATATACTATAACTGAAAGAATCATATACAATATACTCATAGTGTAAGAACATACATTGCCCAATTGAGCAGTAGCTCACGCAAAAGGATAGTCCAAAGGCAAGCAGAAAAGTAATACGATTTGAAATACAGAGCATTACATAGTTAATTATGATACTATATTTTGTATGAATGTCTTATACACGAAATTTAAAAATAAGAAAGAAAAATAACACATTTTAAAAAGAACATTGGTTGCGAAATACGGGGGGGAAATTATAATTCTTTATTTACTGTAACTATATTAATGCTAACCTAAATTACATATTTTCAGATGATTTAATGTTTACATTTTTACATATCGGATTGACGGATTGTCGGACAAACTGCAGCGTGTCCATAATATGTGTATCAGATTCATATTTAATGTTCGAAAATACGATCACATTTCTCCATTATTCCACGAATTGTCATGGCTACATCTAAACGAGAGAAGAAAATCGCACTGTCTAATTCTCCTATTTAAGATCCTACATACCTCGATTCCCAATTATTTATCATCCCGTTTCCAGTATCTATCCTCAAACCATAACTTAAACACAAGATCACAGCATAGTCTCTTACTTAATATACCGCAACATAAGACATCACATCACTCCATGTCATATACCATCTTCACTTCTCGCAACTGGAATTCCCTACCACAAGAAATAAGGGGCTGCCGGACATTGGCATCTTATAAAATAAATCTAAATTTTTATTTGCTCTAAACTCGACTTCATTATTATCCAGTGTAAGATATATATATATATATATATATATATATATATATTAATTGGTGTTTCCCGTATAATGTATCATATTTACATTTATTATTATTATTATTATTATTATTATTATTATTATTACCCTATAAAATGTTGTTTGTACATGACATTTACATTGCTACATTTATTGTATCTTTAACTGTTTATAATTAGTATAGTGTATATCTATATTTGTCGAATATTTATTTGTATTTGTGCTGGTTGAGTAGAAGAGAGGGCCTTATGGCCTTAACTCTGCCAGAATATATAAAGTATTATTATTATTATTATTATTATTATTATTATTATCATTATATCAATGGGTGAATTAATAATATTTGTTCACGGCTCATTAGATACGTGTCTCATAATTTCATTAATAAATTTACCAATATTCTGATTCGTAAATTAATGAGTCATTTTTAACATCTTACCTCATATTTTATGTTTCTTGAAACACGGGAACTAGTTTTCGAGAGAAGGATCTCTCTCATTTTCAACCGACATTATGACTACCGGATTTTCGTTGGAATCTCTATCAATAACGTTGCCATCTGGTGTTGATTTGATGAACTTTGAGATGTGGTCACGTTCATCAGGAATCTCGAAATTCATGGATCTAAATTTGTTCTTCTGAATATATATCTTCTCCCAAATTGTCAATTCTAAAGATTTTTCCGAATGTTTTAAAAGTAGGACTTGTTTTTCAATTTTATGATTCTCCAATAAACTATGTACTGCAATAGCTGATTTTTCAGTTTCACCACTAAGGAACACTTTAGAAATATTAAAATGGTGAAATTGAAAAATCAGGTATTGCAGCATATAGTTTATTCGAGAATCATAAAATTGAAAAAGAAGCTCTGCTTTTAAAACATTAGGAAAAACCTTTAGAATTGACAATTTGGGAGAAGGTATATATTCAGAAGAACAAATTTAGATCCATGAATTTCGAGATTCCTGATGAACGTGACCTCATCTCAAAGTTCATCAAATCAACACCAGATGGCAACGTTATTGATAGAGATTCCAACGAAAATCCGGTAGTCATAATGTCGGTTGAAAATGAGAGAGATCCTTCTCTCGAAAACTAGTTCCCGTGTTTCAAGAAACATACAATATGAGGTAAGATGTTAAAAATGACTTATTAATTTACGAATTAAGAACCTCATAATGTTATTTCCCATATTGAACTATGAATATTCTGATTACTAAGCAATAAATACATTTTTATAATGGAATTGGACCAAAATTACTAGTATGCCTTAAGCAGTGACTTGTGTGACATTTGGGTTCAATTAAAGTCTTATGTGAATTCTATCTGGTGTTGTGATTATATGGATCGAATATCTTACGACACTGGTCGACAAGGGTTTCTTCACAAGAAATCTGATTAGCGAATCCAGTGCATTTTTTCATACTGAATTCAGATATGTAGTCAGAATTTTTCCATCAGGCACAGTTCTTTTTTTGTGACAGCTACTTTTTAAAAATTTATTTTAGCATTCTCCTTGACCTCTCATGGGATGCAAAATGTCCTTAAAAATACACTTTTTGGACTTTCAGTTAGACTTCCTTTCGGAAAATCTTGGTGCTGTCTCTGATGAGCACGATGAGCGTTTTCATCAGCAAATTTCCACATTGGAAAAGAAGTACCAAGGCAAGTGGAGTTCTTGTATGCTGGTTGACTACTGTTGGGCCAAGAGAGAGATGTTCCAGATGCAAAATATGCCCGAAAATCACTATCTACCACTTTCTCTGGTAAGTCAGAATGAGTTAGATGGATTTTATTAATAATTTTCAAAAACATATATATATTTCATAGAAAACTCTTGCCTGATAGGAAAAAACTGAAATGATATTTTAAATTCCGTATGCAAAATACTTCTAAAATCTCACGTTTTTATTTCTTGTGAAAGAAAAAAAGTTCATTTTTGTCGACCATTGTTCATCTTTATTTTTTGTAGTAATAGATCAGAGTAAAGCAGGTTCGATGTCGATGTTTATAACTTTGGTTTTATGTTATGGGATCGTAAATTCTGATCAAATAACATTTATTAATTAGTCCATGTGGTTTTAATTCGACAGAAATGGTCTCCTGATGATAATCAACAAGTTTTCAAGGAGAGAGAAAATTAGAAACAATGTTACATGAATGGTAGTACAAGAATCTCTAGCACAAATTATAACAAAATAATTAAGGTGGTTTAGCCATGTGAAAAGGATGATGGGAGAAAGTTTACCGAATGTAGAAACGCCTTCTTGTAATAAAATCAAGGTACAATACTGTTAGAAGCCTTGTGAGATTATGAATACACAGTTTATGAGGAAGTTGATGGTGTGGCCACTAATGGTAGTAACAGACAAATAGGCATTATTGTATTTAGACCATCTTCTAAAATTGGTATGATATTAGATCCCACAATCCGTTTTGAGGCTCATAGTGACCAATCTGAGGAAGTTGACTGTGAAAACAAAGCCATATATGAGCCAACAATTGACTATTACAAAGACTATTTAGCTCATGCCCCAAATGGGAGGCAATGACCAATCACATTTCAATGATTTTTTAATTACGACCAATCACAGTGTGTTTCGCCTCGAATTTATCAACGAAAGTTTATCATATTAAAGAACGCACCTCCTTTTTAACATTCTGAATAGTTCATAGCATTATTTTGCAGTGACTGACTCTCTAAGAAATACGGCTACCAGATTGTATATATAGTGCATGAATGTCAGAAAAAAGCGCACGCGGGAGATAATATAAAAACAAATTAGCAATTGATTATACCACTTTTTGCACTTTCTTGAACGAAATATTTTCCAGAAAATGACGTTGCAGAAAAATATAATTGACATATTTACATCATAGGACGTCAGAAATTAATTAATACCTATAATCTTGGTTATAAATTTCTCCACTAGGGTGTATTCTTACAATATTACGATCCTTCGGCAATAAATAATATCTGTTTGCAGTGATGAACAAAAGAAGCAAATGAAGTGTACCAATCGTTTCTAATTTGTTTTCAAACATCGCCGTTTACATTAATATATAAATATTTTAAAATAACTATAGTTAAATAATGATTTGCGAGTAAACAGCTTTATTTTATTCGTTAAATAATCCCAACAAATGCCACTCTTGATTTCAAAATTCTCTAGATAAATTCACTCCTCACTTCGTGAGTCGTGAATTTATCGATAATTTGGAAATCACTCGTGGCATTACTTATGATAAATACCAATTAGATAGCATAACTGCACAGGATTGCTTGATCGGGGCAAGAGATACTATACCAGGATTCTTAGCTAAATTTTGGAATTCCTTAGATTTGGACAGGCCGTATCTTTCTAAAATTGCCATGGCTGCCATTAGAGGATCATTTCAATTTTAAGAAACCAATTTTACAAAATTTCTACTTTATAATATGTACACTTCAATTACAATTTGAAATTTGTTAATGTATTTACAAAATGTATTTCATCAATTTCGAAAATTGTCTGTATCACTTTGTCCTTGAGACAATCCTCTAATTAGGAAAGTTGTATATAATAAAAAATGCCTACAGTACTTCTTAGGAGTCGTGAAGCTGTGTTATAATGTAGGTCTAAACATGTTTTGATCCGTTTTATCTATTTTAGTTACGCTGTCTTCAAGCTGAAACGTTTAGAGATTTTTTGAAATGATGCGGAACACGTGCATCTCACGCCAACCATCAATCTAATGGTGTCGACTCTTATGATCATAGACATATTTGTCTTTTAATTTAAGTTCCTTACATTATAATACATGCATAATCATTTTCTTATTTATTTATTTATTTATTTATTTATTTATTTATTTATTTATTTATTTATTTATTTACTAGCTCCTGCACGGCGTGCGCTGCTACGACTAAATAAATTATGTGTTTTTGCATTTAGTTGAATAAGTGAAAGTAAAATAATTATAAATTTATATAATTATTTTTTTAGATACCCGTGCTGATTACCCAGCGTTACTCAAGAATCTACTTATCCGGATCTTCTTCCCATAAGTTAGCTGAAGGACAGGCTTTTTTGTAGAGTTTTTTGCGATATTCAATTCTGTGTTCATTAATTTCGTATATTTGTTATGTTTTAGACAGCGTAAGCCATTTAAGCGTACAAAAAGCTACTTTTTTCACGTTTTCACTACAAAGGGTGATTTTTAAGGGTGAAGCGCTTGAGCATTAAAACTCTCTTATAGCCTATAACCTCCTCGGGAAAATGCTGAACATTTTGCAAAAAGCCCCATTACAGTCGGATAATCGGTATGACAGCACACGCTTGCCCGGAATCGACTTATCCGGATCTTCTTGGCAACAAATAAAGACAAATATGGCTATTGTGAGTTATCCGTAAGAGATAAATATATACTGTCGCGGAATGTTTTGTAGAGTTTTTTGATATATTCAATTCTGTGTACATTAATGTTGTGTATTTGTTATGGTTTAGGCAGAGTAGCCGTGTAAGCGTCCAAAGAGCTACCTTTTCACGTTTTCCACTACAGAGGGCAATGTTAAGGGTGTAGGAGTTGAGTACCATTACTCTCTTATAGCCTATTTTCATCCCGGGAATGTCCTGATCATTTTGTAAAAGGCCCCATCACAATCGGATCAACGATGTGGCAGCGCATAAAATAAAAACAAACAAACAAACACTATTTTTATATATTAGTTGATAACCTTTGAGATCTTAAAATGCAGTACAATGGTTTAAATTAATATCGATTTTGTTGCCATGGTAATAAGACGTATATTAACTTAACTTTTCTGTGTTCTTCTACGTCAAGTTTATATTAATAAGTTTCTCATTATTCATTCATGAAAACATGATCCTAGAAATACCATATGGAATGGTTCTCACTACTAACATTATTTGTATTACTACTTTTACGTCACACAAAGAAATACATTATATAATGGAAATGGACAGCTAATGACAGATGAGGGAAGTTTTGAGGAGGTGGCTGAATTCAAATACCTAGGAACAATAATCACAAAAAGGAATTAGATGCGCAAAGAAATTAAACATAGGCTCAATTCCGGAAATGCGTGCTATTATGCATTACAGAGACTTTTGAAGTACCAACTCCTTTCAAAAAACGTTAAACTGAAAATATATAAAACTATTATTCTACCCGTTATATTAAATGGGTGCGAAACATGGACTCTTACTTTAAGGGAGGAAAGGAGACTATGAGTATTTGAGAATAAAGTACTTAGGGAAATTTTTGGACCTAAGAGAGATGAACAGGCAGGTGATTGGAGGAGACTACATAACGGTTAACTACATGGTATTTATAGGAAGCCAGATATGAAAATAACAGTTAAGTCTCGTAGACTGCGATGGGCAGGACATGTTGCACGAATGGGGAATGAAAGACGTGCATGGAAGCTTGTTGTAGGAAAATCAGAGGGAAAACACCCAGTTGGTAGGACCAAGAATGAGGTGGGAGAATAACATTAACTATGATTTGAGGGATGTAGATTATACAGGGAATGACTGGAAAAAATTGGCAAGGATATGGATGTACGGAGAGCTTATGTCCGCGCGGCAATGAACTTATGGGTTCGATAGTGCCAGTGAGTTAGTTAGTTACTATTACTACTGCTACTGCTGATACTAATACAGCCAATTCCGCTACCGTCGGCTTAACTAGTCGATATCATTTGTTTTAGCAAGCAAAAAGTTAATAAATTGATTTTCATAATAGTGTGCATCCAAAGATTGATAAATGGGAAATGAAAATGCAACGTTTTCCGGAATATAAACATACAAAATCCAAACTACTTCAGGAACATTGGAGCATTAAGAAATATTGAAATATACACCGTATAACGAATACTTATTGACATAAACATATTCTTCTTCTTCTTCTTCTTCCTCTACGCATGAAAGCTGGCAGCTTGTTGCGTGTTCATTCACTACAGGTCCGGGGTATGGTGACGTCCTTCCATCGTAGTTGTGGGCGCCCTAAAGACCTTTTCTACTGAGGTGTCCAGTCTCGTACTTTCTTCACTAATTTACTGTTCTCCATTCTATCTATGTGATCGTTCCAGTTTAGTCTTCTATCATTTATCCAGAGGGTTATAGGTTCAATTTCACATTCTTCTCTAATAACAGAGCTGCGAATTTTCTCTCTCAGCGATTTTCCTACGATTTTCCTTAAAACTTTCATTTAGGTTGTTTCATTGATTTGTTTTGTTTTTCGAGTTTCTGTTCGGCATTCACAACCATATGTTAGAACTGGTCTTACGACAGATTTGTAAATTCTTACTTTTGTATCTATTCTTAAATTTTAATTTTTTCAAACAGTATTGTTTAAACAACACGATATTTTGTTTGCATTATTTGCTTGATGGAGGATTTCATCTGTTATTCTGTTGCTGCTATTAATTTATTTTCCTAAATATTTGAATTCCATGACCTGTTCTATACTTTTCCCTTCTATTTCTAATTTAACACGTCGTGGGTCCTTGGATATTGCCATAAACATACATTTTAAAAGTATTCACTGTTGGAGATAAAACTGAAATAAGGAATATAACATACTTTATATTCAGAAATAATTTAAATTAGGAAAAAAAGTAAAAAAAAATATGTTTCAGTGATACATTTTACAAACAGAAATACGTTCAAGTTTCGTAAAAATTTCTCAGTTGAGTTACACAGCAAAATCAAAGGGAGTACGGTTGGTTTCAGCTAAACAAGAAGTAAATCATACTAAAGATAAAGGTAAAGTTAAAAAGATAAATCATAGATAATCCTGAAATACATTAAATATTATCAAATATATATCCTCTAATTTGTAGCAATGTGTTTATTATTATTATTATTATTATTATTATTATTATTATTATTATTATTATTGTGAATTTAACTATTTTATACGACATTTATGTGGTTTTAAGCCAAACAATTTATTAAAATATTGTATAAACTGTACTACGGTTGCAAAATGAACTTCGTTCATAATATTTCATTCTGTGGTCAATCGTGTAGAACAAAATAGAATGCAGAATGAGTGATTGAAATGGATTACTCCTGAGAATGCTGTTCCCTTCAGACGCGTTATACTCTTGGTAGGCGGAAGGGTGAGAAAAGGGATTGTGATAATCTTAGCAGGCAATAAACGCCCTTTGCCATTAGGTTTTCCCTTTCCTTACCCTCGACATAATCGTAACACAAGAATTACTAGTAGTTAAAAACCTCCACCTCCCCCGAAGGTTTTGTTGAAACTTAGTTTGCAGTGCGCAGTTCGGATCGAGTTGATTTTCAGTCTTAACGCTCCCGTGGACTTAACACCAGAAGAATGGGCGTGCCAAATCGACAAAAGAGGGTGAGAAGAAAATGCAGGAAATTGAAGGACGCAGTTCAGTAACCACTTAACTCCAGTTGTGTGGCAATTTTAAGGTTAACAGCCTGTGTTTGCCATTAAGCAATAATGTTTATTACTGAAAAGAGAATGGGGCAATACAAGATTTATAGTCTGCAAGAAGATTCAGAAAACATTCCACAAGTATTTCCCCTTTGAAATTTGTGCTAAGAGCTAATGGTGAAGCTTTTTATGCAAATGAACTATAACGTTTATGGAATCAGTGCTTCTTGCATTGGAGAATTTTATTTTAGATGGAGAGCAGTTCAATAAGTGAATTTATAGTGAAGCGTATAATTTCGTATTGTCATTTAAGATAATACTTACTTACTTACTCACTGGCACTATTGGTAAAAGTAAAGTCTCTAAGAAGAAAAAGTAAAAACCATAAAAAGCATCCCACGCTTTTGATGGTAAAATAATTTTCTGTAGATAACTCTAGTTTTATTCTAGATGTGTTGGAGATGTTTTTTGTAGACCACTTTAATTTTATCCCAAGTATGTTAGAAATTAAAATTATTTTTTTATTTTTTAGTTCGGTTTTCTAATAAAGCGTGTTGTTTTAGTTTTTTAAAACTATTATTTAATTATTAATCGTAGATAGTGTGAGTCGACAAACGTTCCACGTTGAAAACTGTTGATGACGGTATAACTGTCATATAGACTTCATATAGAATTGTTTAAATATTCTGTGAAAACTCTTAAACAAAAATTTCTGCACTTACTAAACAAAATAATCTTGGGAGAAAGCCTACCTTCATCTTGGCAGAAAGCCATTATCATACCAATTTTTAAAAAAGGTAACCTCAAAGATTGTAATAATTATCGAGGCATTAGCCTTCTCAACAGTGGATATAAAGTTTTTACAAAAATTCTAGCTTCTAAATTACAAAAACACTATGCAAACTTATTAGGGGAAGAACAAAATTGATTTCGTAAGGGAAGATCCTGTGCCGATGATTATTTCACCTGAAAACTTCTTATCGAAAAGCACAAAGAATTCAATAAATAACTACATATAGCGTTTATAGATTTTATCAAAGCATTTGATCGAGTTGACAGGCAAAAACTTTTAGATATCTTAACTGATGATGGAACACCAAATCAACTGATCCAAACAATTTTTAATCTGTATAAAAATAACATCATAGCAGTACAAATAGGAACAGAATTGTCAGATTGGAAACATATAAATTGCGGAGTCAGACAAGGATGCCCTCTATCACCACTTCTATTTAATGTATACATTAATGCTATCATCAGACACTGGAGATTGACAGTTCATGGTAACATTCCTCTCTCAAGACACACAATTTTAGACACACTCTTATATACAGACGATCAGGCTCTTTTCGGCAATAATGAAGATGAATTACAATATTCCACTCATCATCTTAATATAATAGCCCAACGATTTAACATGGAAATATCAACAACAAAATATAAAGTTATGGCCTTTCAAGGGAAATTCCCAGTAAGAAGTAAAATTTGTATTCAGAATTCAATATTAGAGCAAGTTAATTCATTTAAATACTTAGGATATAATCTAACTTATATTGAGGAATGTGATATATCCTTAAAATACAAAAACTATAATAAAGCTTTAAGAATTATCAACCAAGTTTTTAAACCATCAAAAGTGGCAGAGACACACAAGAATGAAAATCTATAAAATTCTCGCTAGGCCCATAATCTGTTATGGCAGTGAAGCTTGGACCATCAGAACTCAGGATGATCGTCATATTACAGCCACGGAGATGAAATTTCTGCGACGAACTGCAGGTTATAGCCTTCTAGACCAGCAAAGAAATTCAACAATAGCCAGAGAGTTAAACATCGTACCTATATCTGAATACCTCCAAGAATATAGAAACAATTGGCTAGCCCATATTCAGCGCATGGATCGTCACAGAATACCAAAACAAATTCTTCACTACATTCCTCGAGGCAGAAGATCTGTGGGTCGACCTTTTCGGGCCAATGGGCCTAATACTTGAAAGGACGATTATGATGATAACTGTTGTATATTATATTTTTAGGGGCACAAAAATATCAATGATATAATATTCAAAGTCTTGTATGACAGACAGGTGCTTATTCTAACTGTAATTGAAAGTTAGGAGTACTTGCGCTTGAATTGAGAAGTCATATTCCGTACGTTCTCGGAAATTAGCAAAAATATTGACATTCCATAAATGAGGTATTTGAGACATGCCGTGACGAGAGTCGCGGTCCATGGTTTCCACCACAGGATATGCACAACAGTGAAGCGCCATAACCCAGAAGAAAAGTGCAAGTGCAAACTATGTGGGTCGCACTGCGACCGATATCACCTATTACAGTGTAAAAACATAGGAACATCGATAACAGACTTTTGTAAGACATGAAAACAGTTCTTTCTACATGACCATTGGCTGCAATAATACCTATTATTATTATAAATGAGGTATTTTGTATTACTCAACTTGTATATCTATATATTGAAATTTTTATTCAATCTCGCATTGCTCTTTGTTTCTCAGATTCAAATAATTTGGCATATTTAAAAAAATGTAGGCCTATTCTGTATATGAATGAACACTAGTTCTGGTTAAGAATTGGGGGGGGGGGAAAGATACGTAAATGACAATTTTTAAAAATCTGAATACGTTTAACAATAAGTTTTCTGAAATTTTATTGGAAATACTTCAGATATAGGCCTTTTATAGTACAATAGATTGAAAAGAAGCAATATAAAGAGACTTCTTGTCTGAATTTGGAAGAAGGTGATCAAAACGTTTTATTAAATAATCTGTTCTAGATAGTTTTGCTGTTATTTGTATCCCATGACAATTTAATATAAAATAGTAATCCAATATTTGCTAAGTAAGAGGAATGGAATCATATAATCCAGTGTCATTTTTACAAATGTATTGATGCACTGTGAATTGATATATTTTATTTGTAACATTATTAATTATTTGCAGATGTTCTAAATGATAGATTCATTTTAAAATAGTATATATTAGTTAGAAAATGATTCTGTTAATATAATATCGTATCAGCACCTATAATTTTATCGTATGCCTGAACATTACAAAATAATATTATTGATCATGAAATTAATAACGTTTAAAAATTTAAACATTTAAAGAATCCTAACTTTCTAGGTCAGGGTCACCAATTAGATTTCATGGAGGTCCATTTTCAAAGTAGTAAATTAAGTCGAGGTCCGGAACCACAGTTGTTTAAACATACGAAGCTTTATTAGGTAATTAATGTCAACGTGTTCATAATTCTTGCGCACGTTTTATTTGTGGTATTCGCAAATTTGACCATGTTACACCGTCCCTGGAACAATTATCGTGGCTTCGTCTAAGAGATCGTAGAACTGTCCATTCACTATCCCTTCTCTATAAAAAAAACTTCACACATCATCGCCTATTTATTTCTCACGCCGCTTCATCAGACTATCCGACACACATAATTTTTTAATTTTTACACTCGATCCCATCAGCACATTGTCCTTTATATCCCTCCTTATCACACTGTATATTATTCATTATCTTTTACGGTCTCACTTACCAAAACATGGAATTCCCTTCCGCCCTATGTCAGAGATTGTCATACTATAACATCATTCAAAAACAAATTAAAGAATTATTTAATAACAAACTAACTTATACAACTCACTGATAGTATTCTTTTAACAATTAATAAATTTAATTATCTATGAAAATAATATTAAGATTAACAAATATTTTATTTTGTTTTGTTTTAAATATTGTACAAACGTAAAATTAGTTTTCTATATCTCATTATTTTTCTTTGTTTTATATATACACTTGACAGGGACAATTTAATAGGTCTTGATTGTATACATTTTATTATTAGTTTTAGTCTTAATTTTAACTAACATTAACTGGTTGCATTATAGATCGTAATATAATATATATTTTCTTTTTGATCAAATTTTTATTTAGTATTTAATATTAGAGTTCATTGTGATTGTTATATTCTGATGTAATATATGTTTGCCCTGGTGAGTGGAAGAGAAGGCCACATGGCCTTAACTCCACCAGGCCAAATAAATAAATCTAAATCTAAATCTAATATTATAAGGAAATTATTTAAATTATGTTATGGGTATGAATTACAAAATTAAACAAAACACGTGGTAAATACTAAAAGGATATGGCGCAGTTGTACACAGTTATTAAATCTAATAATTTTATTAATTAGTTTATGATAAACTTAACTTAGGTCAGAGTAGTATTGAAATATCTCACTTCACAAATTTCGTGTTTTTCACGATACCAGGTTTCAAGCGGAATCCCGTTCATCTTCAGTCAAATCTCCGACCATAAGCAGTACTGCCAACCGAGCCAACAATAATACTATCATGACATGAAATTTAGTACAACTGGTTATATTCGATGTTTAACAGGTTTTAAAAATGTGTATTAATTCGATATTTATCTTGTATCTTGTAAGCCCATGTTTCCCTTTACAGAGATTTTAGGCGCTCTCCCCCTATAGGGACGAATTTGAACCATACTAATTTAGTTACACTTGTTTTCGTATAGCTGTCATCTTGAGTGGTCCGTGGTCAGCGGTCCGCCTCATACTGACATCTAGGAAACCAAGGTAGTACTAGGACGGGGAAATTCGGTAAATTTTGTTTAGAGGCCTTTTGATCCAGGCTTAAGGAATTTTTACGAGCCTCAAAAAAGTCCCTCCCGGAGAACTTGCTCCTTGGATTTTTCCATCCTAAAAAAATGCATCTACCCTGGACGGATTTGAACTCGCGACCCTTCGATATTTAACCAAATGGTTAATGGTCGGGATCCGGGCCGCCAATTGGTCACCCCTGTTCTAGTCAATTGCAGGCAATTTCAGATGAACATAGACCAAAAAAGTTGCGCATTAAAACGCAAGAAGTTATTTTGTTTCTAAGCGTAAGTAAAAACAACTTATTATTAAATAATTAGCTATAAATAATAACTACGATCCTAAAATTATAGAATATTTAATTAAGAAAGTTAATTACAAAAAAAGCAATTAACAAAGTTTTTCCTTTACCCAAAGAAAACATAAAGACATGTGTCGTAATGTCATACTTAGGCCCACTTTCAAATAAAATATCTAAACACTTTAAACATTTGATCATTAATGTGGCATTTAAAACTAATAAAACTCTACAAAATATAATAAAAAACAATAAAACCAAAACAAAAAATAAAAATTATCTGGTGTATATAAATTGAAGTGTGGCACATGTGACAATGTCTATATAGGACAAACTGGTAGACCTTTTATCTCTCGGATAAAGGAACACATGAGAGCATATAACAGAAATTCAAAATATGCTAACCACCTATTCCAATTTAATCATTGTTTCGATCCAAATTTTGAAATTTTACATATTTGTGATAAGGATAAGAAGTTAGATCTTTTGGAGGCTGTAGAAATTAATAAATTTAAAAGTAGTAAAAAACTGTTAAATTCTCAACTTGATTTGAATGAATCCCCTTTGTTAAATTTAAAAATTTAAATAAATATTGTTGTATTGTTGCTTAGATCACTTGGAACACAATTAACAATTTGTTAACATGTCTGAAGAAGGTACAGTGTACCGAAACAGCTGTCACTGAATTATATAATAAATATGAAAATCAAATAAAACTACGTTTTATTTTTATTTAATTAGTAAAAACAACTGTTTGGAATTTTACGATGAAATAAGAACATAAGCTTTTCTATCCTACTTTTTCCCTTAACATGACTTAAGCAGTTATTGCACTATGATTCTAAATTGGTATTCTCTGAATCTTCTCCCCCTCCTTGGTGATTGCTATCGAGACCCGTGTTTTAGTGCTTCTTGCTATATGACTGCTGTCGCTGACTGAACTTTCCACGCCACAGACTTTAATTGATTGAACTAATTTGATAGGTACGCGGAGATGATCCATCCGACTAAAAGGAAAACATGGACGGGAGAGACACACATTAAACAGGAACTGGGGCGGGAGTTTTTCAGGGATTAACTTACTTTGATCACTAAAATTAGATTTACAACTTTAATTCTCATTGTATAAAGTATAAAAATTCCTATTGAAAATTTAGAGTGTTAGTAGAGTGTACTGTATAAATAATCCTACAGCAAAGTCTCCCTTATTGAAAAAGTACCATCTTCATGCTGCGTGTAGAAATATATAATTTAATAAAATGTTTAAATTTTCTGCGTCTGCTGGATCAAATATACGTTAAGATGCAAATTGTTAGACACATTTAAACCTTAAATTGGCAAAACACAAATTTCTTCTGTTAGTTATTTAAATGTTGCGGACCGCAGTGAAAACGGAATATTGTGTAACTGTTATTATTAGGTATATTGCATAATTAGACACACATTTAAGTGGTTTCTTTTTGTTCGTTTTCTTCTGATTTATTTAAAATATTAAATTAATTAAATCAACTGATGTATCCAAAAGGATACATTACGAATTTAATGGTTAGACCTAATAATGTTTATTTATTTTTTATTTGGAGAATTTTCCTCATCATTGAGGGTTTTCTCCAACCAATCCCAGTAATTAACAAAAAATTAAAAATATACATAAATTACTACGGACTTATAGACTATCAGTTTGCAACAAACATTCACAAATTTTCCTTATTTAAAGTCCTCCATCGTTCTCTGTCCTCTGTGTCTTCATCTTTTACACCAAATATCCTCATTGAATTTTGAATGTTATTCTTCCAGGTTGTTCTTGGTCTTCCTTTTCTGATCCTTCTTTCAATTTTTCATGCATAGATAGCCTATGGTAGTCTTCTATCCTGCATTCTTCTTACGTGTCTATACAATTTTAGCCTTCTGTGTTCAATCTCATCCATCATACTTCTTTCTGAAATCATCCAATTTCTAATTTCTGTATTTCTAATTTTTTACAGTCGACTTTTTTTTTTCAAATGCCCCAGGTTTGTCTTTGGACATTCCTGGTTTCTCTTCTGGCATGGCGTACTTGTAATCCACTTCTGAGGTTGGGCCAAGTAATTTTTGAGTCCTTAAAAGACAGACAGAGAAACAAAGAAACAGAAAGACTTACGCTCATTTTTATAAATGAATATTTAGATTGTAATTTCAGCTTTCTGTAGCTATATACTCGTAAATATTCTTAATTTTATTTTTCATTCAATGTATAGCACAAAATGGATAATGGTGAGTTGTTTGTTCCCATAAACCATTTTGCACTTTACTCCCCCCTTCTTTTCACCCTCCTAATCCATCCACCTCAATATTACACGAATTGTACCTATAATTCTCATTTACATAACACGGATCATTACGCCCGAGATCCATTACACACTTGAAGTGATTTCCCAGGGTAAATGCTGCCATTCCGATTTGGCAGTCAGTTTTCTTGCATTCGCTTCTACTCTTCTTCCGAGCAAATAAACAAACAGCATAGAATGATATGGCCGTAAAGCGATCAAGAAAAAGTGAGGGAGAGGGGGTAGGTTTCGTAACAGGAATGGGGATGAGGACTCGAGATTGGAATAAAATGGAAAGAAATCCAATCTTGCTAAAAGTTGAGTGTGCTTTACCCAAATCACGTCTACCATCTGTTGTCAAGTGAACTTAATTGATGACCGTGAAATTCTCAGTTGCGTGCATCTGCAGAGTTATATGGCAAGTTGATTTGGGATTTAGACGGGAGTGAGAGAACACAGTGGAGGAAAGGATGGGTCTATATCTCAGAGGTGTATCTTGCAGAAATATGATTCAAACTTTCTCCATTGACTTTTTTTAACTCATCATGGATAATGAATATTCAAGCTTTGTATTGACAAATCCTTACTTCACCTGGTAAAACTGTAAGACTAAAAATAAATAATACGAAACGAGAATTATAGATTTGTATAAGTGGAAAGAATTGTTAATGTTTGTGCCAGGTGTGAAAAGGTGTAGTGGGCTGCACACTAGTCTGGAGAACTAGAGGTCCACGGTTCGATTCCTGGTTCACACATTAATTTTTCTTTTCACAATGTCATTATAATATGATCCATTATTGGAACTGTGTTAAAATAACAGTATTGAAAAATGTTAAATGGCATCGTTTAATACTTATAAAATAGTTGTGGTGTAAAATTCTCAAATATAGATACTTCTAAACGAAGCCGGCCGTAGGCGATGGTAGTGTCATCTACCTGACAGCGGACGAAACGAGAATTATAGATTTGTATAAGTGGAAAGAATTGTTAATGTTTGTGCCAGGTGTGCAATGGTGTAGTGGGCTGCACGCTAGTCTGGAGAACTAGAGGTCCACGGTTCGATTCCTGGCTCACACATTAATTTTTCTTTTCACAATATCATTATAATATTATAGTTTTTAAAAAACTTAAACAACACGCTTTATTAGAAAACCGAACTAAAAAATGAAAAATAATTTTAATTTCCAACGCGCTTGGGATAAAATTAAAGTGGTCAACAAAAAAAAAATCTCTATCACATCTAGAGTTATCTACAAAAAAAATAATTTTACCATCAAAAGCGTGGGGTGCTTTTTATGGTTTTTACATGTTCTTCTTAGAGACTTTACTTTTACCAATATATGTTTATTATCTAATGTATTAATTGATACAGAACACCCCGCGCTTTTAATGGTAAAATTATTTTTTTTTGTAGATAACTCTAGTTTTATTCTAGATGTGTTGGAGATGATATATTTGTTGACCACTTTACTTTTATTCCAAGCGTGTTCGAAATTAAATTATTTTTCTTTTTTTTAAGTTCGGTTTTCTAATAAAGCGTGTTGTTTTAGTTTTTTAAACTATCCTTTTTTATTTTTTAGTGTAATTGATTGTCATTAACCGGAATCCCATGAAATTTAATTGCTTACGATATGTTAGTGTCTACGCACGAATATAAATATATATATTTTTTAAAATTATTATCTAACATTATTATAATATTTTTAATATTTTAATATAGATAAATAGTTACAGTTAATCGTATCCTTCTCAATTTTTCGGATAAATTACAATGTGTTAAGTTTACAAAATTGTCATTAATATTTTACAGAATAAGATAAAAATGTAAATATCTCTAAACTCGATAATATTGTAGTATGAGCTAAAAGTAATACTCTTCTAAAAAATCCTCCGGGCCGGATTTGAATCAGCGGCCTACGGGTTACTGAAATTATATACCACTACAGTCCACCGCTCTACTAACTGAGCTACCAGAGGATATAATGTTAGTTTCTTACAACGATGGACTAAAAAGTCGATACATCCGTAACCTATTATAACGGTCTTATTTTTTTGATATCCTTACTATCCTGGCCAGGATCTTAGAAAAACTTTATGAAATTATTGTTTTGTCATTGGTCCTTTACAAGTATTCAAAGTTTCAAGTCAATTCAATGTGTTTAAGTTGGTGAAAATCGTGTTGAAAGATTCCGCTACATAGGCAGATACAGGTTAAGCTAATATAAAGCGTGTAATAAATTGAAATTATTATTTTCTTACATCATATGGATTTTCGTGTATCAATGTATTTGTTTATTCTCATGCTTATATATCATTTCGTACACAATAGGTAGATTCTGAAGTAATTTAATTTATAATTATACATTAATTTGTAATTTCAATTTTGAAAATTATATCAAGAATTTATTTGGAAATCAGTTTTTCCACCACCGTACTCTAAAATTATGAGGTTTGACAAATTACTAATGATTATTAATTCAAAATAATTAATTGTTAATCTTGAGAAATTACGCATTCAGTATTAATCGTTTTATGATCATATGAATTTTAATGTCGTTGAATAATACAGAAAACAAGACTGACTAGTTATATGAAGCCCGCTAATACTTGAGAAAATACGATTTTTTTTGGTCGATGTGACTAATTTCTTATACTTACCAATATTGTTGTTACTGGAAGTAAGTTAACGTTCCCACATCTAACCTGGTTGCTATGCAAACAAAAGAAATCGCAATGCTGATATGGACTCAAAAAGCACATGTTCGGTAAGTGAAATAAAACATTTATTGAATGTTTTGTACAATAACTCGTACCTTTCATTAGACTTTTCCGGAATGAATGCAGAACATCTCTCTCTCCAGGCTTCTTCAATTTCACCATCATCTACCAGGACTCCTTCAATAATAAAATTATCAAACAGATTCTAATCACGGTACTACATATAAAAATGTCTCCACAGTCAACAATCCGTGCTTATAATAAAACAAATGAAAAGCCACATAGCAACGATCAACAAATGTTTCTTTCTCATAGACGTCATTTACATCCAACCAATATTTTAATTCATTTATTACTATATTTAATAAGAATTAGTCACATCGACCAAAAAATAGTATGCAATACGCATGAGGTAAGCACGTAACAGATCTCGAAAAATGAAAAAACTCGGCGCAAGCGCCTCGTTTTTTTCAAACTTTTTCTCGATCAGTAACAAGTGCTTACCTCACTTGTATCGCAATATACTATTGGCCCTAAGTTAATATTTACTCACATTTTAAAAAAATCTGCTCTAGGGCGAATTATTTAATAATGTCCTATGCAAAGCTTCATAAATTTGATACTGTAGAACTGTTAAAGGTATAATGTAGAAAAGGGCTTGGGTCAAATTGGTTTATGTTTTCTCTATTGACATTTAATCAACATGTTAGCTCACAAGTAATTTATTATTAGGTAAGACTTACACATAATTTGCAATACAAAACATATTGGTCCCTAATTATGGATTATATCATCAAAACTCGATGTACATTAGATTGAATTTGTTACAATGTTTACAGCTAGTTGCTTTCAGGAAATTAAATTTATGAAATAGTGATGAAGTTCTATTTTAATCATACAGCCGATGATGGTTCATTTTCCAAGACTCAGTTAATGTTATCTCTATTCATAAGCTCCTGTGAATTATGTAATGCAATTTTTGACCTTGGAAAATAAATTCTATTTTCTAGTTGATTATACCTGGAAAGTTAGTAAATCATAATTATTCATGTCAAATTTTGATTTTGTGAGCAGGACATTGATACATTTGAAATGACTCATTTTCGTTCAGAAAAGTGGCCAAATGCCATTTTGTAAATTATATAACTTGCATAGAAAGAAATATTACGTTGAAGACAATTAAAACACATGCAACACAGTAAAACGAATACCAGCATATATTTACAAGTGTGTTGCTTTCGAGATTTCGTTTATACACGAAATCAAATTCATGAATTGGTCCCCAAATATAGTCTCCCATCATACTCTCATTATACTGACCCTGGTAGCGGCGTTCAAAAAGCAGCATATCCTGATGGAAGCGCTCCCCTTGTTCCTCCAAGTAAGCTCTCATATTCTCCTTGAATATATTAAGATGAGCATTAAGCATATGGACTTTCAGCGACATTCTGCAGCCGATTGCACTGTAGTTCTTCACTAAGTTCCGGGCCAGTTACTCATATATTTCTGCCTTATTATTGCTCAGAAAGCCTGAACAACAGCAACTGGTCCAACCACCTTTCTCCTGATCAAGCTTCTGTGGATGGGAATTCGTTGCATTGTAGGATCTTCTTTATTTGTGTCCAATGAAAGCATCTGCTTTGAACTTTGCCTCGGACAAATTAGGGTAGAAGGCTTGAAGGCATTTGAAAGCTCCTAAAAAATGCTTCATAAGCTCCAGCTTTATGTGAAGTGGAGGCATGAGCATCTTCGTGCTTTCTACCAGTGGCTGCCACTTAACATTGTGTCTCATAGAGAACATGGTCCGCTGAGGCCAAATTCGCTTGTTGCAGTACGACTTGGTGTCTATTCTATCCAAAGATAAAGATAGCAGGGATACTTTGTAAAACCACCTGAGAGCCCCATTAGGAACCCGATCGTTTTGAAGTCTCCAATACCTTCATATCCATACTTATCTGTTTCAAGGCTTCTAGCAAGATCCTGATACTGCTGTAATTCTTTTTGAGGTGCACTGAGTGAGCGATAATAAGAGATGGATACTTATTTCCATTATGCAGTAGCACAGCTTTCAGGCACTTTGATGAACTGTCCATAAAGAGGCGCCACTCAGTTGAGTTCAAGATGATTCCAATTTGATCAAACAAACCCGCTAATATCGTGGCAAAAACTGAGACCATTTTGATAGGAAAAAGTGGAGAAATTTAAATGACGCTTCCTCTGATCTGTGATTATCACTCCACTCTTTTTAACTAAAGTTAGAAATAACTAAATCAGTTTAGAGCAACACTTTCTCCGCAAGAAGCACTCACATATCTGTTGCCGAAAAAATTATAAAATGAGAAATAAATCAAAGTGTATATCAGAAAAGCAAAATTTATGGAACATAATTACCATTTTCCATACTTTTGGGACACAAACACTCAGAAAATAACACTTTAAACACAAAGACAAACAAAAAGTTAAAATTTGTTACATATTTACTTTTAAGTATAGTGGCACAAATAATTCATGTTAGTAAATACTTTTGTAAATAAATTAAATCAAAATGTAATTAATGATATTTTTCTGCTTGGTGGTGAATAATAATGTATGGATTTTGACACATCCATACTTTGACAGCTGCCATTCCGGCCATTATTCAATAGCTTTTTTTCTCACAATATGAAAAAAAAGACTTAGCTTTATTTGTTGTTCTTATATATTTTTTTGTAGTCCCGCACCATTGCCCAGATATCCTACATTGACTCGGAACTACGGGACATGAATTGACGAATATCTGCACTGTGGATACATTTTCTTGCGGAAGTCTGCCAGTATATGATATCGAAGTACAAGAGCATCGTGTGGGATTTGAAACGATTCGATAAGTTATGGTTCTTGATTGAGAAAATACGTGCTATAATGCTGGAGGAATCGATATACTGACCGCATGTACCCCTAGCATTGACAGAATGATCGTCCATATCTGGATGATTAACACATGTAACTTACAGCTGTTAAGCTAAGGGCCATCTTGATCTGTCGCACCTCGATTTTTTTTATTTGTTTAGTAATTATCTTGGAGACTTCTTTTTATATAAGAAATCAGGCAATAATAAAGGATGTAAAATAATAAGTTCTAATGATATTTCAGTATTCTCTTCAAATCGAAAAAAAACTATTGGTTACATTGTTATGTTTGATATGTATTGTACTTTCATATTATTTCGTTTAATATATTTATTTCAAATATATTAATTTTGAACTATATTTTAGAAAAAGTGATTTTCATGCACGGAAACTATCCGAAAGAAAATTGAATTTTGTATCAGATAAGTACAATTTTGAATATGATAATATAACAAATAATCGACAAAATATGCTCAATATTATAACGTATATTGGATCTGGCTTTTGAAATTCGTGAGCAGCCCGAGAATCAAATATTGCCCTATATGATAAAAGGAGATTTGGCGACTCATAGGTCGGAAATGCTAGTTGAGATCTTTCTTCATGCGACTGTGAATCGCTTCTAGATGGGTAGGTCTCTCGGGGTTTCTATTCGATAGAGATCCAGGCTGTTCTTCCAGATTGTTCGTATATCGCATATCAACCAATATACGAGTAGTCTGACATGTTAGGCAGTCCCGAGAGTGAATCGTGATCGACTAATGGACTATTGAATGTGATTTGACGAGACAAGGAATTTTTTTAAGTGAAGATGTCAACGAATGTAAAGAAGTAACTATAAGCTAAACTGTGTTTTAATTGACTCTTACAAGAGAAAATTGTGTGTTCATAGAGTGAAGTATACTTACTTACTCACTAGCACTATCGAACCCGTAGGTTCATGGCCGCGCGGACATAAGCTCTCCATACATCCCTATCCTGAGCTAATATTTTCCAATCATTTCCTGTATAATCTACTTCCCTGAAATCATAGTTAATGTTATTCTCCCACCTCATTCTTGGTCTACCAACTGGGCGTTTTCCCTCTGGTTTTCCTACAAGAAGCTTCCATGCACGTCTTTCATTCCCCATACGGGCAACATGTCCTGCCCATCGCAGTCTACGAGACTTAATTGTTCTTATTGTATCTGGCTTCTTATAAAGACCTTGTAGTTCATTGTTAAGTAGTCTTCTCCATTCACCTGTCTGTTCATCTATCTTTGGTCCAAAAAATATCCGAAGTACTTTATACTCAAATACCCGTATTCTCATTTCCTCCCTTAAAGTAAGAGTCTATGTTTCGCATCCATATAATATAACTGGTAGAATAATAGTTATATATATTTTCAGTTTAATGTTTTTTGAAAGGAGTTCGGACGTCAAGAGTCTCTGCAATGCATAATAGCACGCATTTCCAGAACTGAACCTATGTTTAATTTCTTTGTGCACCTCATTCCTATTTGTGATTATTCTGAAATAAATAAAGAAGATTTGGAATTTTTGTGAAGACTGGTGTAATTGAAATTAAATAAATCCAACGTTCCCACGTCACCGCTACGTTCTAATATTATTAGCAATATTATTTTATTACTCGAATACTGTTTTTAAATGCATATTGTCAACATGTGTAACATATATATATATATTTTTTTCCAAATTACATCATACGCGCTCATTGTTAAATAGACATTTAAAGGTTAACTAAATATATACATTTACCCTGTATCACTATTAATAATAAAGTGCTAAAACATTTTCATATTACTTCCTAAGTAAGGTAAAATTTATGGGATGGGTTAATATTACTTTTTCTTGAGATGTCAGAATCAATAAATTATATTCTAATGTATACTTCGATATTTATAAATTTACAGTCTTCGCAGAAAACATTAACATTTTCCATTTTATGTAGAATGTATAGAAACATCACTGACAACACTTAGTATCTTGGTCGGACATTTTTCAAGAGCAAACCAACATCGTAGAAACCCATGGCTTATACTCATGAAGGGTCATTGTTTAATCATTTTGTTTTGGTGTCTAGTAAGTACTTATACTTACATACTCAGTGGCACTATCGAACTCGTAGGTTCATGGCCGCGCGGACATGAGCTCTCCATACATCCCTATCCTGAGCTAATGCTTTCCAATCATTCCCTGTATAATCTATTTCTCTCAAATCATAGCTAATGTTATTGTCCCACCTCATTCTTGGTCTACCAATTGGGCGTTTTCCTTCTGGCTTTCCTACAAGAAGCTTCCATGCAAGTCTTTTATTCCCCATACGTGCAACATGTCCTGCCCATCGCAGTCTACGAGACTTAACTGTTCTTATTATATCTGGCTTCCTATAAAGACCATGTAGTTCATTGTAAAGTAGTCTTCTCCATTCACCTGTCTGTTCATCTCTTTTTGGTCCAAACATTTTCCTAAATACTTTATTCTTAAATTCTTGTGATCTCCTTTCCTCCCTTAAAGTAAGAGTCCATGTTTCGCACCCATATAATATAACTGGTAGAATAATAGTTTTATACATTTTCAGTTTAACGTTTTTTGAAAGGAGTTGGGACATCAAGAGTCTCTGTAATGAATAATAGCACGCATTTCCAGAATTGAGCCTATGTTTAATTTCTTTGTGCATCTTATTCCTATTTGTGATTATTGTTCCTAGGTATTTGAATTCAGCCACTTCCTCAACATTTCCTTCATTTGTCATTAGCTGTCCATTTCCATTATATAACATATTTTTACGTGTGACCATATATTTAGTTTTATTGATATTTAGTTCCAGTCCTAATTCCTTAGTGTTACTCAATAGTGTGTGCGTATTGTCCTTTAGTATCCCCTCGCTATCGGCCAATAGTACTACATCAAATAGTACTAAGTGCTTATACAACAGATTATCAATCAGCATAAGGTGAATTGGCGAACTGCGTTTTAATTCTACTGCGCATGCGCTATATTCCAGAGTTAGCATCCTATTTAGGTAGTTTATGCCACTGCTGGATCGTCAGATGTGGCTGAAAATCGACGGAGCTCCAGATCATTTTAATGAAAATGTGCGGTACCACCTGAATGCCACATACCGAAATCGTTACATTGGTAGAGGGTGATCCGTTCACACACCCATCACGGTCGTTATAACTCTTCATTATTTTCTGTATGATACTATGAAGACTATGTTATTTCTGTAATATCAGTGCAGGACTTTATTGCAGGAATCCATACTGCGACTGACATATTGTACAATCATTTGACCATGTACATCAGTCACTCCAATCAAATACGAGGTCATTATTTTTTAATATACTGCACGGTGTGATGTTCTTGTTATGTATCTTAACGTAATGTGTAACTACGAGTACATATTGCAATATGATAAATTGAAACCTAGATATTTAAAACTATTCACTTCCTCTAATATTTTATCATTAATTAGTATTTTTCCTCTTATAGTAACATGTCCTTTAAATGCTACAATTTTAGTTTTATTAATTGAAAATTTCTAATTGGCACTTACGTTTTCCAAATTAATAAATATGAAATTATTGTATTGTCACGGGTCCTTTACAAGTATACAAAGTTTCAAGTTGATCCAATGTTTCTAAGTGGGTGAAAATCGTGTTCAAAGATTTCGTTACATAGATACAAAGACACTTTTTTTTTTTGATTTTCTGATGATTCAGACAGGTTTTTAGAAAAAAATGAAATTATTGTATTGTCAAGGGTCCTTTACAAGTATACAAAGTTTCAAGTCGATCCAATGATTTTAAGTGGGTGAAAATCGCGTTGAAAGATTCCGTTAGATATATATATATATATATATATATATATATATATAGGTAGATAGATAGATATGGCCCTGGGGTCGACTCAGCCTCTAACGGAAATGAGTACCAGACGCCTGTTCTGGGGTAAAGGCGGCCGTCACGCAGGGCTGACAACCCGGTGGCATAAAGTGCCGATTGTCTAGAAACAGTAGGAGCCTTAACCTCCTACTACCCCAAGGGCCTCCTGAGGCCTGTTGTGGGATCACTTTACTTTACTTAGATAGACTATTTAACTCATGCCCCAAATGGGAGTCAATGACCAATCACGTTCCAATGATTTCTGTTTTACAACCAATCAGAGTCGTGTTTCACGAAATATTTATCAGTGTTATAATTACCATATTAAAGAAAGCTCCTCCTTACAATATTGCGTTCCTTTGGCAATAAATAGTATGATCTGGTTGCAGTGGTAAACAAAAGAAGCAGTAGAAGCGTACCTATCGTTTCTCATTTGTTTTCAAACATCGCCGTTTACATTAAATATATAAATATTTTAAAATAACTATAGTTAAATAATTATTTGTGAGTAAACAGCTTAATTTTATTCGTTAAATAGTCCTAACAAATGCCACTCTTGATTTCCAAATTCTCTAGATAAATTCACTCCTCACTTCGTGAGTCGTGAATTTATCGATAATTTGGAAATCACTCGTGGCATTACTTATGATAAATAGATAGATAAATAGATAGATAGATAGATAGATAGATAGATAGATAGATAGAGGTAAAGCGTGTAAAAATAGCTCTTTGTGGATCATCTTCTGATAACAATAACTTTTAGAAAATTTACTGGTTACAGCTCTAAAAGAAGAATGAACTGTAATTTTCCCACAAACCTTGAAGCATTTACTGGTAGATATTCCGCTATATACTGTATAAGACCGTCATAAAGTCATATAAAGAATGGACACGTCTCCTTATTTTCATAACACGTGTATCAGATTTGTATTCAATATTCGTTCGTAAATGTTGCCAAATTCGTTCTTCTCCTTCTGCGAAATTTGCTGGCTCCATTTCCATGACGCGTAGAAAGATTCATTCCCTTAATTTACTACTAAAAATTATAAATACCTCTAAACCTTAGCCATGTTCCTTTTTCTTTTCATCTCATATTGTCCAATCACAATTTGAAGACGATCACATCAGAATTAGCTTCTTTTTATCTCAGATCACAGAATCTACTATTTTTCTTATTTCTATATTTTATCCACTGCTAGACTCTGGGAATACCTGCCACAGTATATTAAAGGCTTCCGGACATTACATCATTTTTAAAGAAATATTTTTAAAGAAATATTTCCTATTTTATGAATGGTATCTCAGAAGATTAATTGTTGGTTTATATTATTTTTATTTTTCTAATAACATTGGTTTGATTAATTTTAATTGGATTTAACTTCTATGTAAATTTATTTATATTTACTTAATTTTTTTTATATGTTATTATTAGTTGTTGTGTATCTATAATTTCTCCATTGATAGAATAGAATAAAATATCTTATATATTTACTCTATTAGCATAAAAATCGTATTATTATTATTATTATTATCATTATTATTATTATTTTTTAATGATTTTCTCTAAATTACAGTAGTTATCCTTCAACCGAAATGTATTTTGCTCGGCCACAGTTTTCTATCCTCAGTATTTTTTTTTTAATTTCTGCTGATCATGTTTCTTCTCATTTCATCCGTCCACTGTTCCCTGCCTTCAGCACTCCAATCCAGCATCATTGTTGGGATTCTTATTCTCCATCGTCTTCTTTGGGCCTTTTAGCATTGCCTGATTTGTATGTAAGACGAGGAGCTAGCCCATCGCTACAACCTCCAACTTGGAGGACCAGGTTATTTGTTTTCGACGTTTTCTTCCCCTAGCCTTTGACGAGCCAATGTCTAACTACAAGGCAGCAGTGTCTGTTCCCTAGACAGGAGCCCTTACTGGGTACTATCTGCTGGGCGAGCTGAACCCAGGCTTTTTAACTCCTCCCCCTCATCCTTTTTTCAACCTGGCTTGGAACAGGCTTTGTCTGATGATGATGATGATTATTATTATTATTATTATTATTATTATTATTATTATTATTATTATTATAAGGCTAAAATGGTATGGACACGTAAGAAGAATGCAGAATGGAAGACTACAAAAGGCTGTCTATGCATGGAAAATTGAAAGAAGGAACAGAAAAGGAAGACCAAGAACAACCTGGAAAAATAACATTCAAAATTCAATGAGAAAATTTGGTGTAACAGATGAAGACACAGAGGACAGAGAAAGATGAAGAATTCTAATTAAGGGAAATTTGTGAATGTTTGTTGCAAACTGATAGTCTGTAAGTCCGTAGTCATTTATGTATTTTTTTAATTCGTGTTAATTACTAAGATTGGTTGGAGAAATCCTCAGTGATGAGGAAAACTTTCAAATTATTATTATTATTATTATTATTATTATTATTATTATTTTATTATTATCATCATCATCATCATTATTATTATTATTATTAAGCTGGAAAATATAGAACGAATAGAATACGAAATAAAGAAATACGGGAAATTATGGGTGTACAAGAGTAGCCGGACATCATAGACATTATAGAAAAGAAAATATTACAGTAGTATGGCCATGTCAAAAGAATGCTAGAGCAAAGATTGCCTAAAATTGTAATAGAATGGATCCCAATGGAAAGGAGGAAGAGAGGAAGACCGAAGAAAACTTGCACAGAAGGGATACAAGCAGATATGAATATCAGAGGATTGTAGGAAGATCAATGGATGGACAGAGAGGAATGGCGTTTGGTTTCCGGAAGACGGCGGCAGCTGTCATGATACCGGATGTTGATGATATTATTATTAGGCCTACTATTATAGTAAATTAGTACAGTACATAGTGAAGTTAAAATTAAACGTTTTATTGTTTTTAGATAAATCACGTAATAGAGGTTCAATATTTTGATTATTAGTGCATTCATTAAATATATAATCATGTAACGCGGGTTTTAGAGAATGTACGATAATCATAACTTTCTTTACTTTTATACAATTAGAAAACTATATATTTAAATGAGATTGAAGTTGACAGTATATTACGATGCGAGGTTGGGAAGTGTAAAACACTTCACAAACGTGCGTGGTACATTAACTTTCCAGCGCGTTGGTGTTTTCACAATAATAAATACTCGTAAAATAATATATTTGGTGGAAATATTTGCGTTCAGTCTAAACAACTAACGAACGTTTAGTGTGGGCAGTGATTATTATTAGTTGAAACAACAGGAGGTCTTGAGAACAATTATTATTGACATGGCCGCAGGTACGTATTTATTGTTTTATATTGTTTCAAATAAAGTTCAGTTAAAAATGCAGTGATTTGTTTCGTATAATGTATATTAACACTACCATTTGTACATTTTCTGTATATTACATTGTATGTAGTATACATAGAGGGCAGTGGTTTTACTTCCCGCACGTGGGTGTAAACGTAATATTACAGTATAGTTATTTAAGTTGGCAATCCCGAAATGTAGGAAGTTGAACTTTGAATAATGGTCGCCATTGCTGGTAAGTACGACAAACGCACTATTCGAGCAAAAAAATATAATATCCTTCCTGACAAAAGAAATGTAAGTCGCCAAGTAGTTAGAAAAAAATAAAATAAAACAAATGAACGATGCATTTATATTATGCTATATGACATTTAAACCTGGAAATTCGCTCTTTATATAAAGAAATTTCAGATGTTTTCGAGAGCTTCAACAGGTTGAAATGCAATATAGAGTATTTAAACTTGGCAAAGCGCAGTGTAGATATTCGTCTAGAATAAACTTTTCCATTAGATATTCGTCGGACTGGGAGCATTGAAGCGCAGAATGAGAAGATAGGGGAGCCCAATGAGTACATTACGCACGAGGTCTGTACATTAGAGCGAGTCATATGCATGTACATAGATTTACTTTTCCACGTTAAAAGCAAGGCCGTGTTAGAAGTGTTATACACACCTACCCTAAAGGTTCATATACGTCCTATTTCCGCCAGAATGCTAGAAAAGACTTATTAGCCTTGAAATTATAAAGCCAGCGCCTCCGTGTATTGTTCAACACGGCTAGCTTCGTACTTCTGACTTGTTCTCTGGAAATTTGATAATGGAGAGAGAGAACGAGAATGAGAGAGGACAGAGAGAGAGGAAGAGAAAGTGAGTAATGGAGCGGGAGGGAGGGAGAGAGAAAAGAGAGAGAGAGAGAGAGAAGAGAGAGAGAGAGAGAGAGAGAGAGAGAGAGAGGGGGATGGAGAAGAGAGATTGAAAATATTAAACTAATTTTTTTTTGAAATTTGTTTGAAAGGTCATAAACATTGTAATTGGACACATATAGGTAAGTCTATCTGAATAAAAGGCTGATTATTTTCTTTCTTATTTATAACTTTATTTATTTTTGTTTCTGTATTTATCTAAATTTATATTTGCTCTAAACTCGACTTCATTATTATCCAGTGTAAGTATATATATTAATTGGTGTTTCCCGTATAATGAATCATATTTATATAATAATAATAATAATAATAATAATAATAATAATTATTATTATTATTATTATTATTATTATTATCTCATTATTGTTATTAACCTATAAAATGTTGTTTGTACATGACATTTACATTGCTACATTTAATGTATCTTTAACTGTTTATAATAGTATAGTGTATATCTATATTTGTCAAATATTTATTTGTATTTGTGCTGGTTGAGTGGAAGAGAGGGCCTTATGGCCTTAACTCTGCCAGAATAAATAAAGTATTATTATTATTATTATTATTATTATTATTATTATTATCTTTATTTCTTCTTTTCGTTGCTTAAAGGTTTTAAATTACTAGGATCCATTTTATGCTCAGAAATGACACACACCCACACACACACACACACACACACACACACACACCACACACACACACACACACACACATTATTCCATAGTGTTCTGCCCGAGGGCAGGTCTTTCATGCTAGCTTTGCAGCTTTACTAGGGAATTATAGATGTGGTAGCTTCCCGTTGCTTTCCACACCTGAGAAGGATGGTGATGATAAGATAATGATAAGGGTGATGATGATGATGGCCGGATGATTTTCGGGGATCGTTGGGCCCTAAACTTCCTGACATTTGTCTTACAGGTGAGGAAAAACCCCGAAAAAAAACTCACCCAGAAGCCTGTCCCGACCGGGAATCGAACCCGGACCCCCTGTATGACAAGACAGCACGCTACCTCGAGACCAAAGCGGTGGAATATATATATTGTTAAAAAATAGACCCACAGTATAAAAATAGCAATTTGAGTACCAATTCCCCTACATATATTTATTCATACTTTTACTCCGCAGATCCCGATGGAATATGGCATATTTCTTCGGAGAAAAATCTACATGTCTCAGGCAAGGAATCGAAACTGGGGCCAGCACGTTTACCAGAAGACCAAGAGGACGGTAATAACTTTAAAGTTCAAGTAGGTGAAGTTAAATTATTTTGTGTCTTCATTCTCCTATCCTCCTTATATCGGGTAAACTTAATCTGTTATTCCTTACTGAAGGATCTTGTTGACAGAACACACAGTAAAAAGTTATTTTATTCCCCATCACATTTGTTTTATATATAGTATATAGTAGTAGTAGGACTTTATTAGACAAAAAGTAAGATATTTACAATATTATTTACAAATATGAGTCGCACGGGCAGTAAGCCGTACGTGCTGTTGACAGTCCGTTACAATAAGGTAATAATTGGTAATAGTATAAAGAAAAAAAAAAAGAAAACATTAACATTACAATTACATAAAAAACACAATAATATTACAATTAAATAATAACACAATAGCATTATACACTAATTAATTTATATATATAACTGTTAAGAATTAATGGTATTGCATTTTGATAACATATATTTATTCATGAATGAGTGTTGTCCTTATTTTCCGCGTTTTGTCCAGAAATTTACCGAGGTTTATCCAATTTTCTGGATTTACCAATAACTCGTAGCATGCCAATCTTTCCCGATTTGAATTATATAGAATATATATTATATGCACATGTTCTATGTATATCTGCATATTTATTTCTCGTTTTATGATAATTTGATGTTAAATTTAACCATTGGTTATAGGGTACCAGGGGGCTATTTTACGCATGGGGCTTTTTCACGCACTGATAGTGTCATTGACTCTGACAGCTATACCTTGGTCTATTGAAGGTCGAAGTAGGTATTTATAAAAATCCCGTTTTGTCACCCCTTCAGTAGTGAAAATATTTTTTTGTGTGAATAGAACCGTTTTTCCGAGAAAAAATCTTTTGTTGTGCGAGGTAAACCGTATTCCGTCTTCTTACCTGTTTGAATAACATTACAGTCTCAGTTATTAAGCTATAACATTCGCATTTGAAATTATTTTAGCTTTAAAATAGAGCTGCATGTAGGTTCTGGTCTTAGAATATTAATTTAAAAACAGCAGATAGTGATACTTAAGTGACTTGAGCATAATAAACATTTATTAACGTATTGTAATATGGGGCTACTTCGCGCACCGATGATGGGGCTATTTTACGCACTAAATTAAGACACATTTTGTATAAAAATTGAGTTACTAACACATTACGTTAATTAAAATTAGTAGAAGTAGCGTGTGCCCCTCGTAGCTGAGCGTCGTAAGGCATTATGCCTCGTTGCTAAGCGGTTCCAATCCCCACGAAAAAAAAAAGCTATTGGAATTTCGGTCAGTATGGTCCAGTGCCCACCCAGCATCTTTACAAATGTGGGTAGCTACAATTAGTAGCGGTTGCAGATTGAGAAAACCAGCTTTGGCGACTGGGGTGCCTGACATGCTGACCACATGTGACACCTGGCAGGATTATCGTTCTTCTCTATGATTAACACATGTGGATATGAACCCAGCAGTCGGCTGGTAGACTAAGGGTCATCTAGGCTCTCCATGCCATGGAGGAGGAGAAAATGTAAATTAGTAGCCGTAATATTTCATTCACAGACGCTCTTTAACAATTCTGGTCATTAGCGTGAAGTTCAAAACTGGGCACCAATGGGCCAGTAAAGTTTGCTCGTATGCCTCTCATTTAAGGCTTGAGGTTCTTTTACTTGTGAATCTACGACAACGGACCAACAATAAATTTAAATCCCTTACAAAAAATAATAAACGAATAAATAAACTTGACTGCAGAGCTAAACGCCAGCCTAAGCGGACTTCAAAACATTTGATGTCCGACTCGAATGTGGAAATAACAGCTAAAAGGGCGCTAAAACTGTAGTCTGTTGGTGAAATGAGTAGAGAAGTCTTCCAGTTTTCCGATTAGATATTATTCTCACTTGAAGATCAAGAGCGAAATGAGTAATGCCACGTGATCTGTTCTCCCTCCTGCACTTCTTTCCGCGGCCTCATTGACTGTGATTTTTTGCCTTCCTCCTGTGTAGATGGCCTTTTTCAACAGCTTCTATACAGGTTCTACGGACAGACTCCGTTGCCTCCAGATAACGAGACAGATGAAGGATGTGTCATGCTCTTTTTGTGAACCGAGATACTTCTCTGAGAAGTCTTTAAGAATGGGAGAGTGGATCAGCTGTCAATAAATGTATGAATTCGTTCCACGAACTGTGTGTGAGTGCAGTTGGAAGAAACAATTTGCGTGTGATAATTGTTTATGATGATAAGTTTAGTGCGCGAAGTAGCCCCTCTACATACGTGGATTAGCCCCACTGTGTTTTACATAAGGTGTATAGTACGACAATTTTATAAGTTTTTTTTATTCAGTGTTATACTAGTATTTAAGGATGATTAATAAATAAGCTTTAATTATAGAGTAATTAAACATATCAATTTTTTAAAAGATAATTATAATACTGATTTAAATTTGAAATGCGCAAAATAGCCCCACCCTACCATACGTTTTTATTGGGTCATTCATATTTTTATTTGCATGATTCGTTCATATATATTTTTTGTAAATCCTGGATAAAATCAACCTTGAACCAAAATATCCTTATTAAGTTTTAAAATGCCATGGATTTTATTATTTATTGTTTTCATCTAACACAACTATTCTACTGTGCATATGAAAACACCTGAATTTTTATTATGTTACTTTTATATCTATTGTCAACGATTGAACTATTAAAATTTGCAATTATAAATCTACTTTCGATTTTTTGGAACAATATATACCTAATGTAATATTATTTCTATTGCAATTGATATGTTGAATTATTTGAAATTGATGTGGCCAACATATGTACCTTATTACACTTTTAATTACGTGTCATCCTTCATCATTCTTTTAATGCTTTACCGCCCATGCCCGTAGTGCTTTAATTAATCACAACAGAGGTTTTGGAATTTAGATGGGTTTTATTGTATGTTTAGGCAACCGGGATGGAAACCATTATTGGGTATAAGAGTATGCGTTTTACAATGACTATTTAACTCGTGCCCCAAATGGGAGTCAATGACCAATCACGTTTCAATGAATTTTGTTTTACAACAATCACAGTCGTGTTTCATCTCGATATTTATCTAGTTCTGTTTTTATCATATTAAAGAAAGTTCCACCTTTTTAATATTCTGAACAGGTCGGAGCATTATTTTGCTGTGAGTGACTCTCTAAGAAATAAGTTGAATATAAAGATTTATATATTAAGATGTGACCAGCCTCATGGGCTAGTGGTCAGCGTTCCTGACTACAGTTCATGAGGTCCCGGGTTCGATTCCCTGTCAAACAATAAGAATTTTTTCTTTAAAGGGAACTATTTCCATGGTTTGGAATTTAGGTTAAGTTTAGGTTAAGGACTCTCCTGGCCCTTCATTATCATTTATCACCCATCATATCATCCTCATTCCAGGTGCCCCAACCTAAGAAATGGTTTACAATTCCGCCAATGGCAGGAGAGAAAGCCATAAATGTCATAAAAGACAACCTGGTGGCATTAGAAAAAAAAATAGTAAGATGTAAGAATCCTAGAATGCAAGTTGCTCCCAGATTTGTAAGTAAGTACCCCTTGCGAGATATAATAGAAAAAAAATTGTAGCATTTGATTATACCACAATAAAAAGAAACCACTGTTTACACTTTCTTAAACGTATTATTTCCCAGGTATTAAAGTTCCAGAAAAATATAATTGACATATTTACATCATAGGACGTCATAAATTAATTAACCTATCCATCCATAGTAATTCTGCCCGAAGGCAGGTCCTTCACTGCAATCATTGCATTTTCATGCTATGCTTGCAGCTTTACTAGGGAATTATAGGTGTGGTAGCTTCCCGTTGCTTTCCACACCGGTGAAGGATGATGATGATGATAATGATAAGGGTGATGATGATGGCCATATGATTTCGGGTACCGTTTGGGCCTTAAAATTTTCCTGACATTTGTCTTACAGGTGAGGAAAAACCCCGATAAAAACCTCACCCAGAAAAACTGCCCCGACCGGGGATCGAACCCAGATCCGCTGCGTGACAAGGCAGCACGCTACCTCGAGACCACAGCGGTGGACAATTAACCTATAATGTTGGTTATAATATACAATTTGTTGTGTTTCATTTTTTCTCCACTAGGATGCATTCTTACAATATTTATTTGGCAATAAATAATATCATCTAGTTTTAGTGGATGAACAAATTAAACATAACAAATGTTTCCCATTTCTTTCGAAACATTGCCGGTTACATTAAATATATATTTTTTTAAAAATTAGTATATTTAAATAATGATTTACTTTAAGGGAGGAAAGGAGATTACGAGTATTTGAGAATAAGTTCTTAGGAAAATTTTTGGACCAAAGAGAGATGAACAGACAGGTGAATGGAGAAGACTACATAACAATGAACTACATGGTCTTTATAGGAAGCCAGATATAATAAGAACAGTTAAGTCTCGTAGACTGCGATGGGCAGGACATGTTGCGCGTATGGGGAATGAAAGACGGCATGGAAGCTTCTTGTAGGAAAGTCAGAGGGAAAACGCCCAGTTGGTAGACCAAGAATGAGGTGGGAGAACAACATTAACTATGATTTGAGGGAAGTAGATTATGCAGGGAATGATTGGAAAGCATTAGCTCAGGATAGGGTTGTATGGAGAGCTTATGTCCGCGCGGCCATGAACCTTCGGGTTCGATAGTGCCAGTGAGTAAGTAAGTAAGTAAGTAAGTAAACAGTTCAATTTTATTCGTTAAATAGTCCTAACAATGCCACTCTTGATTTTCTAACTCTCTAGATAAATTGGAAATCACTTGTGGCATTACTTATGAAAATTAAGTACCTAAAACAATTATAATTAGCCTTGCATATTCATAATTTATGCTGCATTGTTATTCCAAATTGTGCGCAGCGTTTCATATGAATTACAATTTATGACTTGGTTGTATTAAATAGTTGTAGGAAGAGCAATTGCAAAATGTTAGCCTTGCTCCGAGGAGGCATTAAGTATGTTACGTAAGAGTATAAAGTTAGTCAGATGTTTCTCCAGTGTATAAACAGTGGTGAAGTTGGTATTGTAGTCCTGCACCTTACAACCAAATCCTGTTGATGTTTACTACAAACTTTAAGGATATATACGAGAACTCTGGAGAGCTCATAGCTCTGTTTCATGTACTCAGGGATGCACAAAATATTTTTATATCCTCTATATGTAGGCCTTTTATAGAAACTGTAAAATATACAGAGTGTTACAGGATCTCACCGACAAACTTTTAGCAAAGATAGAATAGAATATAATGTATTTATTTAGTCCGGTGGAGTTAAGGTCGTGAGTTGGGATGGGTCTACAAAATTGGCTACTAGGAATCGAACGATGTCAAAGACATTAATCAACCGATAATCTATGTATCCAGTTAAATATGTATTAGATCAGTTTTCCACTCTATAGAGATAGATAACTTTTGCATTAATTCATTCTTCTTCTTCTTCTTCTTCCAAGTATTAGGCCAAGACCTGTTACGATCCTATAGAAAATTTTCCCTCCAGAGTTTCATAGGACGGCCCAGTGATCTTCGTCCTCTTGGTATATAATTATAAACAGCTTTGGGGATCCGATTTGAACTCATTCTTTCTAGACGGAGTTTCCAATTTAGTTGGTATGTTTAATATATTCCAAAATTGGCGTAGTCTTCAATTCTTTTAAGATATCGGTGTTCCTTTTCCGATCCCATCTGGTGTAACCCGCTGTTCTGCGCATGAATCTCATTTCACAAGCCGTTATTCTGATTTCATGTTGTCTTTTTAGTGTCCATGCTTCACTACCATAGGTCAACACTGGTCTAGCCAAAGTGTTATATAAACGTAATCTGGTGTTTTTGTACAAGGGATGGTTTCATAACTTGATTAATAATTCCCAAACTTTTATTATAACTAGTATTTTTTTCATTCTATATTACATTTTTAATATTTAGTTATTAGCATGTTATTTTGCATTAAAATTGGCTGTATATGATTCCAATAGGATGAGAGATTAAAATATATATGATACAATAAAGGCAACAGCCTCAAAATTAACATTATACTTTTTTTTCGTTTTCCCAACAATTTGTAGTTTGTGGGTTAAATCTCTTTTCGGGGCAACTGTTCAAATATTTATTGCAGCTTTGGATATAAAATTTTGACAAGGGACTAGTGGCAAGAGTAGAGTAAAGACAATCAGATTATTGGTTGTTCGATTATATACTGGAACAACAGGGTGAACAAAAATAATAATTTGATAGCAGATATAGTGTCCATTAGGGTTATAACGTTTTGGACTTTTGTCAAATAAAACATTTACTACGCAATGAATGGGTGAACTTTTGCTTAAGACCATTGAAAAAGGCCTTCATTTCACTGAACTTCAAGAAAAGGTTACCCCCAATTAATATTAAATATTGATATATAAATATATTAGGGAATGACCTTTTCTTGAAACTCAATGAAATGAAGGCCTTTTTCAATGGTTTTAAGTAAAAGTTTATCCATTTTGCATAGGAAAATTTTTACACCCATTCATTGCACAGGAAGTATATTATTTCACAAAAGTCCAAAAAGTTGTAACCCTAGAGAGTTGTACTTTTTGGACTGTTTGTAGAAATAATATATTTCCTGTGAAATGAATGTGTGAACTTTTACTTAAAACCATTGAAAAAAGCCTTCATTTCACTGGACTTCGAGAAAAGGTCACCCCCAATCAATATTAAATATTGATATATAAATATATTTGGAGGTGACCTTTTCTTGAAGCTCATGAAATGATTGCCATTTTCAATGGTTTTAAGTAAACGTTTATCCATTGTACTAGAACATCAGACAGCAACCTCATTGATGCAATGGAAGACCCTAATGGTAACCAACCAGAAGGCAGATACAATTTACGAAGTAACGGACCGCGCAGAGAACACGTCGCGGATAAATGTATAAATAGAGCAGGTAGTCGACTCAGCGGCGACAGCACTCTTCCTCTTGGCACCACCATCATCACCATTGTAGAACCTCGAGAGAAACACTAAAAGCTTAAACAAAAAGGAGACTGTGGTCGGGTTGGGTTTTAATTAGGTGTCCAAGGATATGGGTTCATGGACAATTGTGCTCCGGACTAGTTGGTTCAGGTTTCGGTAAAACAATGGACTTAAATCTCGGGAATCCGTGAGGAAAGGATGTTCACTTGGGGAAAAAACAGTAGGCCCAGTGTGATGTCTTGAAATTGACGATGCACTTTTATTGTCACTTGAATTACATTCGTCGTATTGGACGACGAGTTTGACGAGAAGGCTGTTGGTGGGTCAGAACTAATAATGTTTATACGACGCGCTGAAACTTATACAAAAATGGTGTGCCTTAATTTATTTCCTTTACCGACAGCGTTGTGCCCTGCACTGGCACACCCGCTAGTCGCTACTGACTAACTGCTGAACTCACAGAACTGAACTGACTGCTGAACTCCACTGAACTGAACTGAACTGAACTGAACTGACTGCTGGCACTAATTTTCGTTAAGTAAAAATATTTATTAATTCCGAGTGGGCCGGCGTTAGTCCCCTCCACCAAAAGTCTTATCGTCTCACAAACAGTTTATATGTTATACTAATTTTGATTGGTAAATTTTACCTTAAGGGCGTTATCGTGGGTGTTAAACTTAGAAGTTTGTGGCCTCGTTCCCTCCCTTTAAATTAGTTGCCTCATCATATAAAATTTTCAGGGTTAACAAATGGAGTGGTCCTTAAGGGCGCGGCTATCTACTGTCGGCATCTACCTTACGCCGCAAAGAAGTCACCCGCTGTTAACGACATGTACTAGTTGAAATTAGTTTGGGGATAACTCTTTCCACAAGTTACCTAGGGAAATCCAATTGCTTGTTTGTGACTTCCCAGCCTTTTGTAAGACGTTTTTGGGCTTAGCATTGTTATAGCAATTTGACAATAGTGCAGTCTTGTAAATCCTCTTAAGAAAGGAAACTGCAGACTTTTTCCCCATTGTATAAGGGCTTATGGATCCATTGTATGATGTTTACTAATTTCGTTCGCTACAATAGCAAGGGTCCAGGTCTATGACTGGCGCTAATTGTTTTATACTAATGTTTTATTTATTGCTTATTAAATTATTTTGTGGTAGGTTATATGATTTTAATTTTGTTACTATTGAATTCCTATTTTCATTACAATTCATTTGAATATACATATGCCCTACTTCTGACAATAATTACGGGTTCATAAATTATTCACTTTGATGAAGGTACTTATTTTTCTGAAATAAGAGGCTGAGCGAATGACTTGTCACAAGCTTCAACACCGAGTTACGCATGCTTGACTCTCTCAAAACTACGTCCGCTCATTGTGGCGAGAGAGATGCACTATCTGGAGCTTGAATGAACATATCCCAAAGACAGAATTAATCACTACGGATATCATATTCTAAATGGGCTGAAGAGAGCAATCATGAGTCCCTAAAACAGTCTGAAGGCGACAGAATCTCTAATAAAGAGATACATATCTGCGCTTTCAATTCTACTCCTAGACAAAATTGCCAGTCTCAAGACGTGGTCTTGAGACTTGTAGTTCCCCAACGTTTCGCCAGAGACTGCGTCCGGCATCCTCGAGGGTTATTTATTTATTTAAAAAAAATAAATAACCCTTGAGGATGCCGGACGCAGTCTCTGGCGAAACGTTGGGGAACTACAAGCCTCAAGACCACGGCCAACAGCCCGGAAATATTCTACAAGATCATCATAGTTTATCCATCCATTGTACAGGAAATATTTTATTTCACAAAAGTTCAAAAAGTTATATCCCTAGTGTCCATGCAATTAAGAATAGTATTGATTGGTGTTTACAACTCTGAGTGTTGTTGTGACGAACAATTAAGTCATACGGTTCCCCAAATTATTACCATTAAACCTGCTTTCTCGGTTATCGATATATTCACCTTGTCAATGGTAGTTTACTTGCAATCACGTATTGCACTCTATCGGTTACCAAAATTACAACCCTATACGGTATACGGGGTGAATCATAAATATGGCTATACGTTTGATCGCGTTGTGTGATGAAAATATTACCATTACAGAAAATATGAAATTACCGTTGGAAAGGCAATTATTCAAATTACAACAATGGAATAAAACAAAGCAGTGTAGAACTTACGTCATTAGTCAAAATGGCGTTGAATATGCAACAGCAAATTACAATTGCCGCATGGGCAATAACGTGTGCTAATGATCGTGAGGCCGCAAGACGAGCAAGACGGGAGTTTAACGTAGTATTGCAGACGTCGACAGCTGAAATTAGTGATTGAGGAAGAAATTAGAACTGTGCCTCTAAACATGTATCATAACGCAATGAATGACTTCCAAAAGCATTACCAATTATCTTTGGACGTACACGGCGAACACTTTGAAGCAATAAAGTGACTTGCTTAGTGTTGTTGTAAGTGTTTTGTTTTGTTCCATTGTTGTAATTTGAAGGATTCCCTTTCCAATGATAACATCATACTTCCTTTAATAATAATATTTTCGTCGCAAAATGCGATCAAACGTATAGCCATATTTCTGAATCACACTGTATGAATCCAAACGTATGTGGATACGAACACATAAAGGAATATGATAACGGGACATGTAGACAGATGTTAATCTCCATAAAATAACATTGATTTTGTTGTCTTGCTCATATAATCAAGCTGATGACGACGTTAAATCAATGTTTTTTTAAAGAGTAGGGGATAATAAGCACACTATGTCTGTTGCGTCATGTTTATCAGTTTATTTAATTATTATTATTATTGTTTTTTGCAATTAGCCTCGTATTATTTATCTTCCACTGGAGGAGTAGAAAATCAAGTTCAGGGAGATTCCATAAAAGCAATAAAATAAATCTACGGATAGATTAATAATCCATTATATAAAAATGGTCCACCACTGTGGTCTCGAGGTAGCGTGCTGCCTTGTCACGCAGCGGGCCCGGGTTCGATCCCCGGTCGGGACAGTTTTTCTGGGTGAGGTTTTTATCGGGGTTTTTCGTCACCTGTAAGACAATTGTCAGGAAAACTTTAAGGCACAAACGGTCCCCGAAATCATATGGCCATCATGATCATCATCATCCTTATCATTATCACATCATCAACATTATCCTTCACCGGTGTGGAAAGCAACGGGAAGCTACCACACGTACAATTCCCTAGTAAAGCTGCAAGCATAGCATGAAATGCTATGATTGCAGTGAAGGACCTGCCTTCGGGCAGAATTACTATGGATGGATGGATATAAAAATTAATGTTTGTTTGTTTGTTCGTACTTTATGCGCGGCCACACCGTTGATTCTATTGTGATGGGGCTTTTTGCAAAATGATCAGGAGATTCCTGGGATGAACATAGACTGTAAGAGGGTTGTCATACCCAACTCCTACACCGTTAAAAATCGCCCTTTGTAGTGGAAAATGTGAAAAAAGTAGCTCTTTGGACTCTTAAATGGCTTACGCTGCCTAAAACATAATAAATACACATCATTAATGTACACATAATTGAATATCTCAAAAAGTTCTACAAAAAAGTCCGCGACAGCATATGTTCATCTCTTACGGATAACTCACAATAACGAATTTTGTCTTTTAGTTCATTTATGCCACGAAGAATGAGATAAGTAGATTCCCGGGCAACACCGGATAATCAGCACGGGGAATCTTAAAATAATTACGATATACATTTATAATTATTTTTCTTTTTACTTATTCAACTAATCATAAGAAGTACATTAATTTTCATTTTCAGCTCATTTATGCCAAGAAGATCGGGGTGAGTACATTCCCGGACAAGTTTTCAGTGTGGTCCGTTCCCGAAGCCATGCGCCTATCCATGATAACTGAAGGTATTTAACAACATAAGAACTAAACCTTGTATTTTATTATATAAGACCTAAACCTGTGACTCGAACTTATAATAATAATTTTATTGCAGCCAAATAGCCAGGATTAAAGTAGAATACATTTTAAATTTACATTTTTGCATATTCACAAATTGTCTTTGTTCTTTTTGTGCATAGCTCAATGTGATATCGGTCACGTTTTTTTGCATGGCATACATTTACAGTCTATGTTTGGTTCATGGAATTTTTTGTTCTTGCATATCAGGTGGTGGAATCCGTGGATTGCCAGCCTAGTGATGACGTGTCTCATTTCGAAATTTTCTTTTGTCCACGCACGGTCCACAATTGCCCCGGTGCTGTAGAATTCTGGATGTATTTCTTCTCTTTTTCTGTTCAATGTTGCTAGCAGCTGCTCAGATGCGCTGGTGCTGGGTAAGAGTATGCTTGTTCTGAGGTCGTCGATGAGGAAAGTTTCCTTCGCCAGTAGGTAAGCGAGTCTTGAATGCGATACTTTTGACACTCCTAATACTGCCTTTATATATCTCGCTTTCACCCTTTCTAGAGAGAAAGATTCTTCATTGTTAAATGTGTCCAGATGGTTCGATAATGTATGCTACAGACTAAGAAGAGATACCTTAGATACTTTACAACAACTGAAACAAAATACGAACCACGCTCTTCTACTCACATACGCCGAGAAGAGGAACCACTACAAGAGAATAATAAAAGAAAAGAAAAACGGAGGAGGCCAAAAAAGACCCACATTTAGCACTCCGCCCAAAGAAACAAGCACAAACACACTACATTGACATGGGAATATGGGAGTCGCATTTCAACAACATACTCAATAAAGAGGGACCAATCTGCGGCAAAAGGAACTCTCAAGAAAGTTTAACACCAATACCCACAAACTGGTTACCCCTGACCACAGAAGAAGTTGGATATGCAATAAATAACCCCAAAAACAAGAAAGCAGCGGGCCCGGACGGAATATACAATGAATACATAAAAAAATGACTCGAACTTATGATTCCTTGATAATGGCATGTGGGATCATGCCGAAAAATCGGAATCAGTGGCCAGAGGCCGAACTTGAATCCAAGACGCGGAAAACCCAAGAAAACTTTCATCATCATCATCATCATGAACAAATTCGTTTTAGGCCATGTGGCCTGTACGGTAAACCTAGCGAAGATGGTCTTGATCTTTCCACCGATGTTTTGGTCTTCCTTGGTCCCTATGTCCAGTTGGGGTACATTGGAATGCCAATTTTGGAAGTCTATTTCTTGCCATTCTCCTCAGATGATTTTTCCATTCTTGTTGGTTTCTGTGTATATCTTTATTTAAACTTGTTACTACTCCAAGTTTTCCTCTGATAATAGTGTTCCTTTGGTGATCCAGTCTATTAACTCCTAACAATGATCGTAAGAAGCGCATTTGGCTTACTTGAAGTTTATGAGAGTTCCTTTTATTTAAAATCCAAATTTCACTTCCGTATTTTAGAGCAGCTTTTGATGTGATGTTATGTAATCTTAGTTTTGTCTCTGTCCTCATCTGTTTACCAAAATGTCTTCGAATTACCCCATTCATTTTATTATATTTTTGTAATTTTAATCAATGTTACTCTTATACTCTGCAAATACACTTCCTAAGTAAGAGAAATCTGACACTTGTTCTATAATTTTTCCATCAATCTCAATTTTCATATCCATACTTATATCCGCGAAAATCTGCAATATATATATGGAATGATAAGAAAAATAAATGCCTGGACGGGATTCGAACCCGGATCTCTGAGTTCTGGGTTCGAATCCCGTCCAGGCATTTATTTTTCTTAACATTCCATATTAAGCTTGCATTGCTCAATGTTAAACATTTAATTATAACATCTATAAAGCGTCACTGCTATAAGGTAAAAATATTCTCTTTAATTTGCTTACTTGATATAGTCAGCTGCTAGATGGCGGTGAAGACCGAGTTCTCGCGACATCTAGTAATAATGGAGAGTATAATACATATATAAGAAAAATAAGTGTTTGAATTGGATTCGCCTGGTAGTGTAATGGATATCACACTGTGGTACAGACTCAGAGATCCGGGTTCGAATCCCGTCCGTCCAGGCATTTATTTTTCTTATCATTCCATATTAAGCTTGCATTGCTCAATGTTAAACATTTAATTATAACATATATATATATATATATATATATATATACACACACACACACACACATCTTCAGTGACATACTTGCACTTATAATCTTCCTGCAGTGCTGATTAGTGTTATTGGTTTATGAGTTGTTACATTCTACTTGCGATTTTGGAACCTGTACGCCACAAATATATTTGATAATACAGACAGTAGAGTGTAAAGTGGGGCTTAACTAATGAGATTGTGGGGTTGTTAATTTTGTTATCGATCTCTCAACAGGTGGACGTGTTACAGTCATGCGCCATGTTGAATCGTTTCGGTGAAACAGAATATTTTAGACTACTTCTACTTTTATGTTGTCAATATTTACCACTTGAAGGGACTCGGTAATTGCTAGAAATTCTAAAGTGAAATTGGAGATGAGAAGCAAGACGTTCGATTTACTAAATAATTATGTTTACGTAGCGTGACAGACATTGTGATCCAGTAACCGAATTCTTAGAATTCCAATATATTCTAAATAAATAGGGAATTTGATCTTTGTTAATCTTACGTCTGTATACACCAACTTATATTAAGAAACCATATTTATTTCAAACTGCTTAAAAATATAATACAAAGTAACTCTTATTACAGATAAAACGTGTAGTATTACATTATAATAAATCAAAATGTGTCTTTTATTGAAAAATATTGATGGAATGGAATTTTAAAAATATTTATATTTAATCATAGATAAATAACACTGAGCAAAAAAAAATTATCTTAGAAAGAAAAATATGTGATTCTGAAAGTATTTTCTTCTCCTGAATTCAAATATGATATCGATTTTTCTCCATCACACAAGGTTTCCGAGAGACAGGAATTTATAATTTCAAACTTACTTACTTACTTACTTACTTACTCACTGGCACTATCGAACCCGTAGGTTCATGGCCGCACGGACATAAGCTCTCCATACATCCATATCCTGAGCCAATGCTTTCCAATCATTCCCTGTATAATCTACTTCCCTCAAATAATAGTTAATGTTGTTCTCCCACCTCATTCTTGGTCTACCAACTGGGCGTTTTCCTTCTGGCTTTCCTACAAGAAGTTTCCATGCACGTCTTTCATTCCCCATACGCGCAACATGTCCTGCCCATCGCAGTCTACGGGACTTAACTGTTCTTATTATATCTGGCTTCCTATAAAGACCATGTAGTTCATTGTTATGTAGTCTTCTCCATTCACCTGTCTGTTCATCTCTCTTTGGTCCAAAAATTTTCCTAAGAACTTTATTCTCAAATACTCGTAATCTCCTTTCCTCCCTTAAAGTAAGAGTCCATGTTTCGCACCCATATAATGCAACTGGTAGAATAATAGTTTTATATATTTTCAGCTTAACGTTTTTTGAAAGGAGTTGGGACATCAAAAGTCTCTGCAATGCATAATAGCATGCATTTCCAGAATTGAGCCTATGTTTAATTTCTTTGTGCATCTCATTCCTATTTGTGATTATTGTTCCTAGGTATTTGAATTCAGCCAATTCCTCAAAATTTCCCTCATTTTGTCATTAGCTGTCCATTTCCATTATATAATGTATTTCTACGTGTGACCATATATTTAGTTTTACTGATATTTACTTCCAGTCCTAATTTCTTAGTGTTACTCAATAGTGTGTGCGTGTTGGCCTTTAGTATCTCCTCGCTATCGGCCAGTAGTACTACATCATCAGCATAAACTAACAGCTTATTAATACCATTCAGTTGTAAGCCTTTCTCATTCTCTAAAGATTTAATGGCATGCTCTAGTACAAAATTAAATAGTAGAGGAGATAGTGCATCTCCTTGCTTCAACCCATTCTGGATTTCAAAAGTGTCTGAAAACTGTTTGCCTACACGCACCCTACTCGTTGAGCCATTTAGACACATTCGTATAAGTCTAACTAACTTTTTAGGAATTCCGAACTCCAGCAGGATACTATATAACTTCTCCCTCTTAATTGAATCATATGCTTTTTGGAAGTCTACGTATAGTTGATGTACAGTACCATTTCTTTTCTAAAATCTGTCTTATACTAAAAATCTGATCTGTTGTAGACCTGTTTCTTCTAAATGCGCATTGATGATCTCCTAGAATGTCATCAATATAGGGAGTAAGTCTGCTTACTAATATATTTGTTAGAATTTTGTACGAAGTTGAAAGTAATGAGATGCCCCTATAGTTGTTGCAATCAGTTTTATCTCCTTTCTTATAAATTGGTAAGATAATTGATTCCTTCCATTCAACACTTTAATATTTTCTACATTCGTAACTACACAATATTCGAACATTCGAACTCACCTAGAAAGTAAGAAATTACGATTTTCTGCTATATTTCGCCTGTGGAACATCCCTCTTTTTGTCCAACAATAATCGACCAGCATATTAGGATTCCATTTGCTTTGATATATCTTTTCCATAGCTGAAATCTCCTAAGTTAGCTCATTTGGTTTTATTTTACAATGGCCAAATGGACGAAAAAACGTTTATTAAAAAAATAATTATTTAAATCCATTAATTGTAATTGAAATAAAAAAACTGTGGGCGATGGAGAAATTCCGAATACATATCTGAAAACACGATACAAAACTGCATTAAGTACATCTGTTGGTACTCATGAGACAAAAATCATGTTGACCAGTGTAATTACCACCACTATTTATATTAAATAACAATATAATTACTGGAACTTGGACTTCTGATGTTATGTCTTTTCTTTACCATTCCATTCCATTAACTCAATTTAACATCTCATCTTTTTACATGCCACACACCACCAGGGCATTACACTGGCATGACCTGACGGGAGAGGGATTTTAAACTATGTATTATACACATATTATCAATAAAACATAATCATCAAACAAAAATTAAAAACATTTTTAGATGTTTTTAATATTTGTTCGGTGAATGGGTTTTATTGATAATGTGTGCAACACAAACTTCCTTAGAATTCATACGTTTGACTCTAATATGGGAATCTTTTAGGATTTAATTGTTATACTTTTTTACAGGACAGAAATATATTCAGAAGGAAAATAACTTTCCTCAATGACCTTTTTGTTATTTTCTTCATTTGTAATAGTTCACGCCTATTCCAAGACTGTAAACGTACAAACACAATAATAATAATAATAATAATAATAATAATAATAATAATAATAATAATAATAATAGTCCCGCGCCGTAGCCGAGCGGTTAAGGTAGAAAGCCTTGGCGCAGAGCTACGGGACTTGCCCTGGTTCGAGTCTCCATAGGGGAAGAAATTTCTCATGGTATTTCGGCCAGTATGGGACCGGTGCCCACCCAGCATCGTGAGGCAATTGGGTAGCTACAATAAGTAGCGGCTCCAGGTTGAGGAACCAGCTATAACGGCTGGGGGACTCGACATGCTAACCACATGTCACCCCTACACTGGCTGTTGATCATCTACCTCTGTGATTGACACATGTGGATGTGAAGGGCCAGCAGCCGGCTGGTAAAAGGGCAACCGCTGAAAAGTGGAAAGACCCTCAATCGGAATCGGAATAATAATAATAATAATAATAATAATAATAATAATGATGATGATGGTAATGATGGTAATGGTGATGATAATGATGATTCTGATAATTATGATGATAATGATGATTCTGATAATTATGATGATAATGATGATTCTGATGATGATGATGATGATGATGATAATAATGACGATGATTATGATAATGGTAATAATGATAATGATAATGATGACGATGACGATGACAATTAATAATAATAATAATAATAACAATAACAATAATAGCTTTATTTTACCTGGCAGAGTTAAGGCCTTGTCTACCACTCAACACAGGTTTAAAAAAATACAAACAAAAAAAGTCTTAAATCTAAATTACAATATATATATATATATATATATATATATATATATAAACGATTACAAGTTATGAATACAATACAATTAATATTTATAATGTATTTTGGTTTACTCTAAATTTAACGAATTAAATATATAATATGTACAAGATATATAAAAAAAACGAGGAAAAGATTAATGACATAGTATAAAATTAAATAAATAGAGAAAAATTAATTATTAGACAACAGGTAACTGTATAAGCGTGACTTAAAGGTGCCAAGTGTGCGGCAACCCCTGATAATGATAACGATGATGGTAATGATGATAATGATGATGGTAATTGTGATGATAATGATGATTCTGATAATGATGATGATGATAATGATGATTCTGATAATGATGATGATAATGACGATGATTATGATAATGGTGATAATGATAACGATGACAATGACAATGACGATGACGACGACGGTGATGACGGCGATGATTATGACGACGACGATGACGACGATGATGATGGCGATGATGATAATGATAATATGGCACAAAGATAACAATCCCAATAAGGTATATAGAATTATTAAAATAATGTCTATGTATACTTAATTTTGTATCCCTCGAAATGCCACGATGTACCGGTGTCGTCTTTCGATAGGGAAGTTACCAAGTTTATCTTAGATTGCACCTTGTGCCATATGACAGCTCGCCTATCACATTCAGTATTTAAAGTGATTGCTCTTAATTTTTCAAAGTTAGGTTATCATTAATTCTATTTTTCTAAATTGTATTTACAACAACAGTTGAAAATTATTATTATTATTATTATTATTATTATTATTATTATTATTATTATTATTATTATTATTATTATTAAAGGAATCAGGCGTAAATTCGCGGAAATTCATGACATACAAAATAAAACATTGTATCCTGCCTTAATAGTAATTCTGCTAAAGAGTCACCAATAAATCTGGAAAACAGATCCGCCCAATTAAAACCACAGATTCAGTAAAAGTGATAAAACCAGGACAAATACACACCCAAATTGATCCCGATACATATTCCGTTCTAATGATACACTGTTCAGGGCGAAACACACATCAGCATCAATTTGGGTAAGTTTTTTTATCACTTTTACTGTACCTGTGATTTTAAGTAGACAGATCTACTTCCCAGATTAACTGCTGAATCTTTTAGCGAATACACTACTAAGTTGTATTGTTTTTATTATGTAGTTAAAAATGAGTTCAGGAGTATTTGAGAATAAAGTTCTAAGGACAATTTTTGGACCAAAGAGAGATGAACAGACAGGTGAATGGAGAAAACAACATAACTATATGGTATTTATAGGAAGTCAAATATAATAACAGTTAAGTCTCGTAGGGAAGCACACGTGGCACGAATGGGGAGTCTGTGCATGAAAGCTTCTTGTAGGAAAACCAGAGTGAAAACGCCTAGTTGGTAACATTAAATATGTGGTATTTATAGGAAGCCAAACATAATAACTGTTAAGTCTCGTAGACTGCGGTGGGCAGGACATATGGTACGAATGGGGAGTGAAATACGTGCATGGAAGCTTCTTGTAGGAAAATCACAGGGAAAACGGCCGGTTGGTAGACCAAGAATGAGGTAGGAGAATAACATTAACTATGTGGTATTTATAGGAAGCCAAACATAATAACAGTTAGGTCATGTAGCCTGAGGTGGGCAGGACATGTGGCACAAATGAGGAGTGAAATACGTGCATGGAAGCTTCTTGTAGGAAAACCAGAAGGAAAACGCCCAGATGATAGACCAATAATGAGGTGAGAGATTAACATTAACTATGATTTGAGAGAAGTTGATTATACAGGGTATGATTGGAAAACATTAAGTCAGGATAGTGCCCGTGAGTTAGTTAGTTAGCTAGTTAAATCTATTGTGTAGTATAGAAATAATATGACGTGTTTTGAGTTATTTGGTGTCGGGAACACCGGGTGGCGAATACTTGGCAAGAGAGATCTAATGAGTATTGTTAATAAAGGGAGTCAATAAATTGAACTCAAATAAAAAATGACCTAGACAATATTGCTGGGGTCTGTATTGACATGAAAAGAGTATTGTCACTGAACTCAGAGTTGAATTAAATTTTATGCTTTTAATGAATTCAGTGATGCGGCAGTCAATGAAAACGACAAGCACTCCGTTATATAGAATGTTAAAAAAAATTCGTATACAAATTTTCATGGGTGAGCTTAATTTATCCAATAAGTCTTCATAAATACCCTGGAAAAATACAACATGAAAATATCTGAAAATAAAACCAAATCCATGACAATCACTGGAAAGGGACTTTCGAGAGTAAAAATAATAATAAATAATAAACCAATAGAACAAGTAACACACTTTAATTATTTAGGTAATAATATATCACAGTTTCATAATCAAAAAGATGTGGAATCAAATTTAGAAAAATATAACAGATTAAATGGTATAATTAGGAGAAATTTTGGAAAACAAATGAGGAAAGAAATCCAATTGAGATTTCATAATGCCACAGCCAAACCTGCTCTACTATACGGAAGTGAATGCTGGACACTTCGAGCAAAAGATAAATCCCGCATTAATAGTTCACAAATGAGATTCCTCCGTTCACTAACTGGAGTAACATTAAGGGATAGAATGAAAAGTGATGAGATAAGGATGCAGTGGAATAGTAGGGAAATGGTTGAACATATACAAAATTATCAGATTAAATGGTTCCAACACGTCCAGAGAATGTCAAATTCCCGTTTACCAAAGATGATTTACCACCTCAACCCTAAAGGCAAAAGAGACCTCGGAAAGACCCCTTCAACCGATGGAAAGATCAGTTTTTTGTAGTCGCAGAAAGGACATAATCACCCAATAACTGCCTTCGGAAGAAGAAGAAGCTTTCATAAATGCCACGTTGTTCAATTTTTAACTCTACCAACTATGGATTGGCAACATCATGCGTTTATTTTTGTGAGAAAAATGAAATGCTATTTTTTTAAGATGATTAAATGTTACGGAAGAATTAGTCAGGTAGGAGCGAACCTTGTTGAAAACAATATACCTGTTATATCTTAGTTAATCTTTTAATATGAATTCTTGAAGGTATCATGTGATAATTTTTACACGCTTTATATTAGCTTGACCTGTATCTGTCTATGTACCGGAATCTTTCAACACGATTTTCTCTCCCACTTAAAAACAATGGATCGACTTGAAACTTTGTATACTTGTAAAGGACCAATGACAATACAATAAATCCATAACTGTTTTCTAAGATCCTGGCCAGGATCATCAGGACATGAAAAAAATAAAGACCGGTATAATAGGTTGCTGACTTATCGACCATTTAGTCGATTGTTGTAAGTTGGTAGAGCGGTGGACTGTAATGGTATATAATTTCAGTAATCCATAGCTCGCTGGTTCAAATCCGGCCTGGAGATTTTTTAGAACTGAAAATATCGTAAGCAATTACATTTTTCCTGTGATTCCGGTTTATGACAATCAATTCAACTAAAAAAATAATAGTCTAAAAAATAAAACAACACGCTTTATTAGAAAATCAAACTAAAAAATAGAAAAAAAATAGTTTAAAAAACTAAAACAGCAAACTTTATTTGAAAACCGAACTAAAAAATGAAAAATAATTTTCATTTCCAACACGCTTGGGATAAAATTAAAGTGGTCAACAAAAAAAAATCATCATCAACACATTTAGAATAAAACTAGAGTTATCTACAAAAAAATTACCAACAAAAGCATGGGGAGCTTTTTATGGTTTTTTACATTTTTTTTTCTTAGAGACTTTACTTTTACCAATATCTGTTTATTATCAAATATGTTATCAAATATATTAATTGATAAAGAGCAGCCCACGATTTTGATGATAGAATTATTTTTTTTGTAGATAACTCTAGTTTTATTATAGATGTGTTGGAGATGATTTTTTTGTTGACCACTTTAATTTTATCCCAAGCGTGTTGGAAATTAAAATTATTTTTCATTTTTTAGTTCGGTTTTGTAATAAAGCGTGTTGTTTTAGTGTTTTTAAAACTATTATTTATACTGACTTATTTTGTCGGTGTAGTCGATAATTTCAATTCTTAGCGGCCCCTGTTCTATTCCCGGTAAAGGAATTTAAATCATCGTCATAGATGAATACATTTTTCTTACCTACTGTTTTCTTGCAGGATCAATTAAGCCTATAATATTACTTTTATTGAAATCTAAATGTAGACCTATCATTACTTAATCTTTCAGGACTTATATTGCCTCAAGATATTGTGTGTCTTAGGCGTTGCCTCTCTTATACTGATATCCACTGATTTAGATAAGAAGACATTTTCTTCTTCTTCTTCTTCTTCTTCTTCCTTCCAAGTATTAGGCAAGGCCTGTTACGATCCTATAGAAAATTTTCCCTCCAGCGTTTCATAGGAGGCCCAGAGATCCTCGTCTCTTGGTATATAATTATAAACGGCTTTGGGGATCCGATTTGAACTCATTCTTTGTAGATGGTGTTTCCAATTTAGTTGGTACTGTTTAATATATTCCAAAATTTTGGCGTAGTCTTCAATTCTTTTAAGATATCGGTGTTCCTTTTCCGATCCCATCTGGTGTAACCCGCTGTTGTGCGCATGAATCTCATTTCACAAGCCGAAATTCTGCTTTTATGTTGTCTTTTTAGTGTCCATGCTTCACTACCATAGGTCGACACTGGTCTAGCCAAAGTGTTACATAAACGTAATCTGGTGTTTTTTGTTTATAAGGGATGGTTTCATAACTTGATTAATATTTCCCAAACTTTTATTGTAACTAGTAATTTTTTCAGGGATATCCTTTTCATCCCAGATAGAGAGATAGTATCCAAGATATTTAAATTGATTAGATCTCTCTAAAATTTTATTCTGGAGACAGATTTTACTTTGTATCTAGAACTTAAGATTTAAAGAAGCTTCTCTATTTACAACTTTGAAGGTTATTAGTTTTAATTTAACTTAAAATATTTCCTGTGAAAGTTAAAATTAAGCCTTAA